>JBBDGP010002253.1:1580000-2152500 GCA_037952835.1 Lithobates septentrionalis
TCCAATCCCTACACTGACCACCACCCCTCACCAATCCCTACACTGACCACCACCCCTCACCAATCCCTACAATGACCACCACCCCTCTCCAATCCCTACACTGACCACCACCCCTCTCCTCCAATCCCTACACTGGCTCCCAATCACCCACCAAATTAAATTCAAAATACTAACCACAACATACAAAGTCATTCACAACTCTGCCCCGAGCTACATCACCAATCTTGTCTCCAAATATCACCCAAATCCTCCTCTCTGCTCTTCTCAAGACCTCCTACTCTCAAGCTCTCTCGTCTCCTCCTCCCATGCTCGTCTCCAGGATTTCTCCAGAGCCTCTCCCATCCCCTGGAACTCGCTACCTCCACCGGTCCGGCTATCCCCAACTCTTGCTACCTTCATCTCATCGCTAACTCATCTCTTCAGGAAAGCTTATCACGTCTCCAACTAATCTTTTACCACTTCCATCAGCTCATTCCCAACAGTTACAACCTTTTGTA
Source organism: Lithobates septentrionalis (assembly GCA_037952835.1). Taxonomy (NCBI): domain Eukaryota; kingdom Metazoa; phylum Chordata; class Amphibia; order Anura; family Ranidae; genus Lithobates; species Lithobates septentrionalis. The sequence goes on from JBBDGP010002253.1 coordinate 1,580,498, forward strand.
CCACCTGCCCCACCCTATTAGATTGTAAGCTCTTCTGAGCAGGGCCCTCTTAAAGTGGTTGTAAACCCTTACAGACCACTTTGACCTACAGGTAAGCCTAGATTAAGGCTTACCTGTAGGTCCAAGAAATATCTCCTAAACCTACACGGTTTAGGAGATATTTGCCATCAGGGTTTACTTCCTCTTTAATCTTCTTGTATTTTATTGTATTATAACTGTATTGTCTCCTTTTTATATTGTAAAGTGCTGCGTAAACTGTTGGCGCTATATAAATCCTGTATAATAATAATATAAAAAAAATAATAATAATTTGACCTGCCACTGACACAGGCACCAACAAAAAAACATTTTTTGGCGTCCTCTTTGGTTGTAATGCAGAACTACTTCTCTCTGTCTATTTGTCCTGGTGAGCATCATCACCAGAACTGAAAAAGTTGGGAAATCCAACATTGTTGGTTGTCACCAGAACAGGAAAAGAAGTAAAATCTTCCAATGGGGACACTCGTTCTGGTGACCATGGTCTAAAATGGAATTTTTCTTAAGTGGAAGAGATTTCTTTTTGTTTCCTGTTGTGTCTACAGGACAGGAATCAAATGAAGAACTTCTCTAATGGGGCACAGATGGCATAATTCTAACAATAGTTTTTTTTGCCATTAACTCCTCTCGCCAACATTAAAAAAAAAAAAGTTTGGGTTTTAGATGTACCATAACAAATTTTGACGCGCGCCCTTGCTTGCTGTTAGGAGCTTCTAGCGCATGGATTTAGAAGGTTGCCGAGCTTCCTATGGGAATCTTCATGGAATGTTTTCCTTGGTGGCATCACCACAGGGCAGAGCCAGGCCAGGAGGCTCCCATAGTCCTGCATCATTAATCTGTCACAGCAGACACACAAACCTGGCTGAGAATGGGAGACAAAGGGGGGGCCGAGGCTGCCGGGTCTATAAATAGGGGGGAGATGTCCATCTTGGCAGCTGCACAATGAGCAGTTTCTAAACTCCAACGCTGCCCTTTACAATGAACCAGAACGAGACTAAGTGAGTCAAAGGGCCTTGGAAAAATCTTCAGTCTGGGGTAGACGGGGCAACCAATAAACAGAGGACATGGTGGTGCTGTCCAGAACGGAGGGGGTCTCCTCAGTGACCCTGCTCACAATACTGCTTTCATTTGGGAGATAAAAATAAAACGTATCCCGGTAGGAAGGCGTATATATATATATATATATATATATATATATATATATATATATATATATATAGATAGATAGATAGATAGATAGATAGATAGATAGATAGATAGATAGATAGATAGATAGATAGAGAGATAGATAGATAGAGATAGATAAAAAGCACTATTATTATCTATAATACCAAAACAAAACAGTCCTATTTTTAACCATAATATTTTTTTGGAAAGGCTGCAGACTGTTCTGAGACAGGAACAACAAGCAACCAAACTCCGTTTTAAAGCATACAAACAAAGTAATTTTTTCACTGAAAATAAATAAACATCGTTCACTTTAATTAAAATAGTATTAAATCCAAAAACAAAAATGAATTATATTGCAGTAAAACCAGTCTGTATATGCAGTAAAGCATGCTTGTTATACTCACTGTGGAACCTACGGGGTTAATCCTCTGCATTGTGCAAAAAAGGGCTCTTTGATCCTGTCTTCTCCGATCCTCCCCTTCTTCCACTTTTCCCCAATCCATCTCCTGATAGAACAGAGCATCGGGGGCACTCTGCACATGCTCAGTTTGGTGTGTATTGCTAGAGTTCTTTTTTTATTTTATTTTTTTCATGGGAGGGTGCATGTTATCGGCACAGGGCCCAATCAGCACTGTCCAGACAGAGGGTCGGGGGTCCTGCAGCCTCATAGGACAGTCAGAGGAGAATGAAAACTTCTCCTACCAGCTTTAACCAGACACTGACAGAAGTCACAAGACTGCTATATACTGCTGATGAGAAAAGGTGTTTAGCAGTTTATATTTACTAAAATGTTTGCATTTCCATGTTCTGTGTACTGTGGGAGACCAGATATAGTGAATGCAGAGTCCTGGGTTTAGTAACACTTTAGCTGTGGTGGCTGCATTACCTTTGCTTTATGTGCAGAACACACCCCTTGCTGAGCCAAAGCTGTCCTATCAGCAGGGAGCACGAATCTTGCTGATTTATTTTTTCTCCCACTGATGCCAATGATATGGCACTATTCCTCCCACTGATACCAAAGATGGGGCACTATTCCTCCCACTAATGCCAATGAAGGGACACTATTCCTCCCACTAATACCAATGATGGGGCACTATTCCTCTCACTGATACCAATGATGGGGCACTATTCCTCCCACTGACACCAATGATGGGGCACTATTCCTCCCACTAATACCAATGATAGGACACTATTCCTCCCACTAATACCAATGATGGGGCACTATTTCTCCCACTAATGCCAATGATGGGGCACTATTCCTCCCACTAATGTCAATGATGGGGCACTATTCCTCCCACTGATGCCAATGATGGGGCACTATTCCCACCCACTAATGCCAATGAGGGGGCACTATTCCTCCCACTAATACCGATGATAGGACACTATTCCTCCCACTGATGCCAATGATGGGGCACAATTCCCCCCCCCCACTAATGCCAATGAGGGGGCACTATTCCTCCCACTAATACCAAGGATAGGACACTATTCATCCCACTAATGCCAATGATGGGGCACTATTCCTCCCACTGATAGCAGTGATGGGCCACTCTTCTTCCCACTGATAGCAATGATGGGGCACTATTCCTCCCACTGATGCCAATGATAGGACACTATTCCTCCCACTGATGCCAATGATAGGACACTATTCCCCCCCCCCCCACTAATGCCAATGAGGGGGCACTATTCCTCCCACTAATACCAAAGATAGGACACTATTCCTCCCGCTCATGCCAATGATGGGGCACTATTCCCCCCCCCCCACTAATGCTAATGAGGGGGCACTATTCCTCCCACTAATACCAAAGATAGGACACTATTCCTCCCACTAATGCCAATGATGGGGCACTATTCCTCCCATTGATAGCAGTGATGGGCCACTATTCTTCCCACTGATAGCAATGATGGGGCACTATTCCTGCCACTGATACCAATGATGGGGCACTAGTCCTCCTTCTACAGACTACAGGCGCAATGTGTTTTTTTTTTTTTTACTCTTAGTAACGCTGGGGCATTTTCTACTTCCACTGGCCACTTGGGCCCCCTAAAGTCTGACAGTAAACCAGCCCTTTGTTTAGAAAGTTTGGGAACCCCTGCCTTAGATGGTAGGGCCACCTTCATCACCTCCCCCTAATACTAAGGCTTCATGCACACTGGATGTTAAAATAACGTTATAAAAACGCCAGTAGCTTTGCAGTGAGTCTTTCAACATTTTTTAACGTTTTTGCAATAGTGTTTATTAGCGCTTTTTAGCGCTTTTTTTCCATGTTAGTGTTATTTTTATTATTTCTTTCAATGGATCAAAAACATTAAAAACAGCTGGTGAGCCACGTTTTTGAGCGTTTATCAGCGTTTATGAGCGTTTGGCTTTTTTTGTGGTCAGAAAAACGACTCCTGAATGCGATTTTATGGCGTTCAGAAAACAGCCCATAAACTCCACTGCTGATAAAAATCCAAAAATCCCAAAAATAGCCAAATCCACTTTGCATTGAAAGTGCACTTGGAAGTGCAGTCGCTCTAAATCTAATGATGCGTACACACGGTCTGACTTTTCGTCTACAAAAGTCTGACAGCCTCTCCGACAGACTTTCGACTGACTTTTTTCGGACTTTTGGCGGACTTGCGGCAGACTTTCTTACAAACGGACTTGCCTACATACGATCACACAAAAGTCAGACGGATTCGTACGTGATGACGTACACCGGACTAAAATAAGGAAGTTGATAGCCAGTAGCCAATAGCTGCCCTAGCGTGGGTTTTTGTCCGTCGGACTAGCACACAGACAAGCGGATTTCTGGGTCCGGCGGAGTTACGACATAAAGATTTGAAGCATGTTTCAAATCTAAAGTCCGTCAGATTTGAGGCTGGAAAAGTCCGCTGAAAGTCCGGGGAAGCCCACACACGATCGGATTGTCAGCCAGCTTTAGTCCATCGGCGTCCGTCGGACTTTTGTAGACGAAAAGTCCGACCGTGTGTACGCGGCATAAGGGGTAGATCTGAAGTGAGGGGAAGCTCTGCTGATTTTATCATCCAATCATGTGCAAGCTAAAAATGCTGTTTTTTATTTTCCTTGCATGTCCCCCTCAGATCTACAGCGACTTTACTTCCAAGTGCACTTGCAGTGCAAAGTGGATTTGCCTTTAGTAAATAACCCCCATAGGATAACATAGAGGGGAGTTTATGGGCTGTTAAAAAAAAAACACCCAAACTCCCAAAAACGTCAGTTTATAAGCTTCAGTGTGCATGGAGCCTAAAGAAGAGAGCAGGCAGGATCACACATAGGACATTTGAAATATGGATAATGCAAGAGATAACACAGATTAGCAGGTTCACATACATGCACAGTTTTTAGTTTGCAACTTTAAAGTGTTTGCAATAAAAATAATATAAACTTTAGTTCTGCTTTCAGCTTTGTAGGGGACAAGGTAGCATTGCAAGCCAATGCTGTCAGACAGGGACGTTGCTAGGGGGCGCTTTTGGGGCTATAGCCCCGAATCTGGGGCCAATAGCCCCGAGTCTCTGCAGGGGTCCCCAAAGGGGAGGGGAGGCTCTCTGGGGACCCTTATGTAAGTGGGGGGCTCTCTGGGGACCCTGATGCAAGGGGGAGGCTCTCTGGGGTCCCTGATTTTAAGGCAGAGGCTCTCTAAGGACCCAGATTTAAGGGGGAGGCTCTCTGGGGACCCTAATGTAAGAGGGGCTCTCTGGGAACCCTGATGTAAATGGTGGGCCCTCTGGGTACCCTGATGAAAGGGGGAGGCTCTCTGATGACTCAGATGTAAGGAGGAGGCTCTCTGGGGACCCTGATGTAAGGGGGGACTTTCTGGGGACCCTGATGTAAGGGGGGACTCTCTGGGGACCCTGATGTAAGGGGGGACTCTCTGGGGACCCTGATGTAAGGGGGGACTCTCTGGGGACCCTGATGTAAGGGGGGACTCTCTGGGGACCCTGATGTAAGGGGGGACTCTCTGGGGACCCTGATGTAAGGGGGGAATCTCTGGGGACCCTGATGTAAGGGGGGACTCTCTGGGGACCCTGATGTAAGGGGGGACTCTCTGGGGACCCTGATGTAAGGGGGGACTCTCTGGGGACCTTGATGTAAGGGGGGAATCTCTGGGGACCGTGATGTAAGGGGGGAATCTCTGGGGACCCTGATGTAATTTGGGGGCTCTCTGGGGATATATACACACACATTTATATTACTGTATATACATGTGTATGCCCCCCCAAGCATATGACTTTCTTTACTACGCTGCTATGGGCTCTAGCCCCAGGTCTTTTGTAGACCTAGCAACGCCCCTGCTGTCAGACAATATTTGAAACATGGTAGCAGGAGGAGAGAGCAGGGTGATGACCCCATTGTCCTTCACTGTCCAATCACAGGCTGGGAGTTGGTTGGTGGCCAAGCTATCTTGCTCAGCTGCAGTGGAGAAAAGAGAGGCCATACATCTGGCTGTGGTTTCTGGTAGGGGTGCCTGAACACATACATGCGATTCCATTCATACAGTATATATGTATTTTAATTGGGCATTTTAAAGTTTGTCTTCAATTCAGCTTTAAATATTCCCTCTAGGCAGCGGGTTTCACAATCAGGTGTTAAGAGGGAGTTATTGAGATTGACTGCTATTTCAGGCACATCTGTGTCCTGCAGCTATGTGTACTCAGCATAAATCAAGCGCAGTTTATTCACTAAATATGCGATGAAAGACAATAACACTTCAACAGTAATATTGTGTGTGCAATACTTATAAGTAACTGCTACAAATGTCACTCTCTGTTTATAAATGCAATCCTTTGAGTGGATTCACTTCAAAAGGGATCACCATTGGATAAGGTTACCGGCTTTTCAAAATAAAATGCAGGGACGCCCTATTGGCCATGCCTACTTTAAAACCCCACCCCCTAAATCACGCTCCCATTTTTAACATTCTTGAACAATTGATCAAGGACTTTTGGAACAAGAGGCAGACAGTCATGGTGTAAAGACAAACAGAATCTTAAAAAGAGGCACCAAGATACAGTATGCATTTATAATTGGAAGGGACACCTTGAAGGTACTAAGACAGGGATCTCCAAACTACGGCCCTCCAGTTGTTCAGGAACTACAATTCCCATCATGTCTAGTCATATCTGTGAATGTCAGTTTTACAATGCCTCATGGGACGTGTAGTTCCACAACAGCTGGAGGGCCGTAGTTTGGAGATCCCTGTACTAAGAAGAAGAAACACAAATGGCCCAACTTTGGATTGGCATATTTTTGGATTGGCAAATGCAATGTACGACTGATGAGTCGGCATTTACAGTGCAGTACCGTGTGTTCACTACACCATCGGGCAATCGGGGACAGTGCTGGCGAGATGTGTTTTCCAGAGACAGACATCTCAAAACGGGGACAAATGGTAACCATCCATTAGGAAAATGGTAGTGGTAAGAAAAAAGTATTGGGACGCCTGCCTTTACACGCACATGAACTTTAATGGCATCCCAGCCTTAGTCCGTAGGGTTCAATATTGGGTTGGACCACCCTTTGCAGCTATAACTGCTTCAACTCTTCTGGGAAGGCCGTCCACAAGGTTTAGGAGTGTGTCTATGGGAATGTTTGACCATTGTATCAAAAGCGCATTTGTGAGGTCAGGCACTGATGTTGAACGAGAAGGCCTGTCTCGCAGTCTGTGCTCTAATTCATCCCAAAGGTGTTCTATCGGGTTGAGTTCAGGACTCTGTGCAAGCCAGTCAAGTTCCTCCACCCCAAACTCGCTCCTCCATGTCTTTATGGACCTTGCTTTGTGCACTGGTGCGCTGTCATGTTGGAACAGGAAGGGTCCTTTCCCAAACTGTTCCCCCAAAGTTGGGAACATGAAATTGTCCAAAATGTCTTGGTATGCTGACGCCTTAAGAGTTCCCTTCACTGGAACTAAGGGGCCAAACCCAACCCCTGAAAAACAACCCCACACCATAATCCCCCCTCCACTAAATGATTTGGACCAATGCGCAAAGTAAGGCCCATAAAGACATGGATAAGCGAGTTTGGGGTGGAGGAACCTGACTTGCCTTCACAAAGTCCTGCTACCCGAAACTCGCTCATCCATGTCTTTATGGACCTTGCTTTGTGCACTGGTCCAAATCATTTGGTGGAGGGGGGATTAGTGCACAAAGCAAGATCCATAAAGACATGGATGAGTGAGTTTGGGGTGGAGGAACTTGACCGGCCTGACCTCAACCCGATAGAACACCTTTGGGATGAATTAGAGTGGAGACTGTGAGTCAGGCCTTCTCGTCCATATTAGTGCCTGATCTCACAAATTCGCTTCTGGAAGAATGGTCAAACATTCCCATAGACACACTCCTAAACCTTGTGGACAGCCTTCCCAGAAGATTCAAAGCTGTTATAGCTGCAAAGGGTGGGCCAACTCAATATTGAACCCTACGGTGCTGATGCATTTAAAGTTCCTGTGCGTGTAAAGGCAGGCGTCCCAATACTTTTGACAATATGGTGTATATATATGCTGTAGCACATTCACATCAGTCCCTGTCCTCAAGGAGCTTACAATTTAAGGTCCCCAACTCACATTAATACATACACCTACTAGGGTCAATTTAGACAGGAGCCAATTAACCTACCAGCATGTCTTTGGCATGTGGGAGGAACCCAATGCAGGCACAATGAAAACATGCAAACTCCAGGCAGGTAGTGCCATGGTTGGGATTCCAACCGGCAACCCTAGTGCTGCGAGGCGGAAGTGCTAACTACTTACCCACTGTGCTGCCCAAACATAATTATTTTAAATAACATGCTTGGGGGGTCCCTAAACCTGCACGTGAAGTGGCAGACCCGTACAATAGACTCCAACAAAGATGACATTTAGTGCCGGTTCACACTGGGACGACTTGTCTTGGCGACCTAGCCGCCTGACAAGTAGCGTCCCGTTCTGTACAATGGAACCGTTCTAATTGGAGAGACGCAAGTCGCTCCGACTTAGAAAAAGGTTCCTGTACGACTTTGGGGGTGACTTGCATTGACTTCTATACAGAAGTTGTTTTGCAAGTCGCCGCTCCTGTCGTGTCTTAGGTCGCCTGAGGCAGTCGCGCTGCAAGTCGTGCTGTCTCATTGTGAACCGACACTTAGAGAAACAAATTATTGCTGCTAAATGATAGTTCCTGGCAGGCTTGGTTCTGTTTGTAAACAATGCAATTAGGGGATCCCCCCTTTAAATCCACACCAGACCCTTATCCACTAGAAGAAGGTCTGGTATGGTGTTTTAGGGGGACCCCCATGCAAAAAACAGGTCCCTTACAATCCACACTAGACCCACATTCCTGCAGATGGTTTACTGTTCTTTGCACACGGTTAATACACTTTGCACCAACTTATTAAATAAGTCTGTAAATCTGTCTTCAGATCCAGCTTCAGCATTAGGAAGGAGTTAAAGCACAATAATGTGGCCTGGAAGCATGGAGGAGTCTGCCTGGGATGTCCGGGACAAGTCCTGCAATTGCAGAGATACACCTTTACGCCCCGGGCCATACATTACAGCGTGAGACACACCCAGATCTCTGCAGCATCGGATTAGAACGCTGAGCAAACAGATGCCCCGTATCTGTCTGGATCTGTTATATGAGGGAATCTCTACTTATTTTGTTAGATTACCACTATGAATTTGGGAGGTCCTATTCAAGGTTTCCAAGGGGGATACAAAACACCGCCGGGAATTAGAGCAAAAAAGTTGGCAAACACAAGATCTGTGGGTGTCATTACATGTTTCCTGAAGGCACTCTGTATTTTATAAGTGAAATGTAAACCTATAATAATCAGAAGGACACACTGTGCAAGGAATTGCTTTAAAGTGACACTAAATGATATCCTTATTCTCCATAAATAATCCATACACCATGCATAGCATACTAGCTCATTATGAACTACTTGCCTGAGATCGAAGCCCCCGCAGCGGTCCTCGATCACCGCTCCGGCAGCCGTCACCGCTCCCGGGGCTTACTTCCAGGTATCGTGGCTCCGGCGCTGTGATTGGCCGGAGCGGCGATGACGTCACTCCCGCGCATGCGCGTGGGAGCCGCCGGTAACGGCACAGTCTAACTGAACGTGCCGTTGCTTCAGTTTGCTTAAAGGTGCATGTGCCGATGACGTCGGCACATGCAAATGCAGGGGTTTAGGAGATATCCAGTGTAGCTACAGGTAAGCCTAATTATAGGCTTGCCTGTAGTAAAAAGTAGTTGTAAAGGGTTTACAACCACTTTAATGGCCCTGTAATTTATTTTTCATTAAATCGTTTCTTACTGTGTTTTTACCGCTCATTGACAAACAATACTGCATGCACCTCCGGTACATTTTGTGCCCCAGCCATGTTTCCTGGTCTAGGCATTCCCACCTGTGGGCCCAAGAACCCCCGTGGCAAGTGCTGCCAGATAGAGGGAAAGGAGACCAGGAAAGGAGACCAACAAAAGTCACTTCGCTGATCTCCCCTACCCAGAAGGTATATAATACATATCACTTCATTAGCTTCAATGGAGGGCAGGTGAGACATCAGGGGTCAAAAAGACCCTGATGTCCATTAAAGAGAACCTGACCCATTTAAATAGGATCTTTTGGTCTCCTATGTGATAAAAAAATAAAGTCTAAAAAAAATAGTTACACCCTTAAAACTTCCCCCTAAAACATTTTGAGCCCCTACCCCACATATATGTGCATACAAACTCCTAAGTACAAAAACAGTATATAAATAACAGTATATATATATATATATATATATATATATATATATATATATATATATATATATATAAAAACCATCCTCACCTGTGATCTGTTTGCTTGTAACTAGTGTGTGTGTATAAAAGGTCAATGTGTTCCTGGACTCCTGACAGACCCTTGCATCTTTCATCCAGCGCTGCACTGACATTTCTGGATTCTGAGTCATGGGGAAAGCAAAAGAATTGTCCAAGGATCTGCTGGAAAAGGTAGTTGAACTGTATAAAACAGGAAAGGGATATAAAAAGATATCCAAGGAATTGAGAATGCCAATCAGCAGTGTTCAAACTCTAATAAAGAATTGGAAAATGAGGGGGTTCTGTTGAAACCAAACCACGGTCAGGTAGACCAACTAAAATTTCAGCCACAACTGCCAGAAAAATAGTTTGGGATGCAAAGAAAAACCCACAAATAACTTCAGGTGAAATACAGGACTCCCTGAAAACATGTGGTGTGTCTGTTTCAAGATGCACAATAAGGAGTCACTTGAAGAAAGATGGGTTGCATGGTCGAGTCGCCAGAAGAAAGTCACTACTACGCAAATGCACAAAGTATCCCACTTACAATACGCCAAACAGCACAGAGACACGCCTAAAACCTTCTGGCACAAAGTCATTTGGAGTGATGATACCAAAGTTGAGCTTTTTGGCCACAATCATAAACACTACATTTGGAGAGGAGTCAACAATGCCTATGATGAAAGGTACACCATTCCTACTGTGAAACACGGAGGTGAATCGCTGGTGTTTTGGGGATGTGTGAGCTACAAAGGCACAGGAAATTTGGTCAACATTGATGGTAAGATGAATGCAGTATGTTATCAAGAAATACTGGAGGAACATTTGCATTCATCAGCCAGGAAGCTGCGCATGGGACGTTTTTGGACATTCCAACATGACAATCATCCAAAACACAAGGCCAAGTTGACCTGTCATTGGCCACAGCTGAATAAAGTGAAGGTTCTGGAGTGGCCATCTCAGTCTCCTGACCTCAATATCATTGAGCCACTCTGGGGAGATCTCAAATTTGCAGTTCATGCAACACGGCCCAAGAATTTACAGGAACTGGAGGCTTTTTGCCAAGAGGAATGGGCAGCTTTACCATCTGAGAAGATAAAGAGCCTCATCCACAAATCCCACAAAAGACTTCAAGCTGTCATTGATGTTAAAGGGGACAATACACGGTATTAAGAACTGGGGTGTGTAAACTTTTGATCAGGGTCATTTGGGTAGTTTCTGTTGTGATTATGATTTAAAAAGAGTAAATACAGTTGATTGATAATAAATGGCTTCAGCCAAACACTAATCATGAGTGAAAGAAAAGTGTTTGTGTTATCATTCATATTCTCTGAAAAATGGTCAAGCAATCATAAATTCTGCCAGGGTATGTAAACTTATTAGCACAACTGTATATATATATATATATATATATATATATATATATATATATATATATATATATATATATATATATATATATAATACACATGTTACATATTGTCATACACACTGGAGTGAGAGCAATAATTCTAGGCTTATTATTCAAAGTTAAAGTGGCTGTAAAGGCTCAATGTTTTTCACCTTCATGCATTCTATTCATGAAGGTAAAAAAACCTCCTATGTGAAGCAGCCCCCCTAATACTTACCTGAGCCCCATCATTTCGATCCAGCGATGTGCATGAGAGCAGCAGCTCTTCTGGTCTCTTCCTGCTCATTGGCTGAGACAGCAGCCAGAGCAATTGGCCCCTGCTACTGCCCATCACATCCAGTGAGCCAATGAGGAGAAAGTGGGGATGGGGCCTGCTCGGGTGTCCCATAACAAACTACTTGCTCTGGGGGCACTCAGTAGGAGGGAGGGGTCAGGAGCGCCAGTGGGGGACCTGAGAAGAGGAGAATCAGGGCTGCTCTGTGCCAAGCCACTGCACAGAACAGGTAAGTATAACATGTTTGTTATTAAAAAACAAACAAAAAACCTGCCTTTAATATCACTTTAAGTCTAAACTGATGACCTGTAGGGGCTTTTAAAGCATCACCTATGAAAAACCCAGGGTACCAAACTTTGGGGTTGATTTACTAAAACTGGAGAGTACAAAATCTGGTGCAGCTTTGCATAGAAACCAATAAGTTTCCAGGTTTTTTTGTCAAAGGTTATTTGAACAAGATGACGTTAGAAGACGATTGGCTACTATGCACAGCTGCATCAGAGTTTCCACTCTCCAGTATTAGAAAATCAACCCCAATGTCACCATTTCAGGGGTGCATGCAATTTTAAGGCTTGACATGTTGGGTATCTATTTACTCGATGTAACCTCATGCTTTATTTTTATTTTTTTATTAATTTAAAAAAATGGCGTAATATATTGCATTTGTACCTGAAAATTTGCTTTAATGTATATTTTTACTAAAATTACACTTGCACTTGATAAACTATTGTGCTGATATCATGTGGCATAAAAAACTGCAACTACAATCAGGGCCGGGACAAGGGGCGGGCAGGAGGGGCAGCCGCCCTGGGCACTGTGGTTTCATGTGAGGTGGGGGGGGCACCACAAGGAGATTGGGCGGAAGGGGATTTGTGTTGAAAGGGGGAATTTGGAGTGGCAGGGAGTATTATTCTAGTTGGGGGAATCGGGGGGGGGGGGTGCTAAGAGTGATTTAGGGAGGTTTGTGTTGGGAGGGGTGATGGGGGGAGATTCGTGCTGGGGGGGGCAGATTTTTGGGGTAGAGGAGTTGTGCTAGGAGAGGGGATTTCAGCAGGGGGGCAGATTTGTACTGGGAGGAGGGGGGATTTAAAATCCAACACTCATATTCCCAAAAATCCCCCAAAAATGTCCTGTTCCCGTGGTAGTGATGGGAAATATTATCAACTGAATCACAGTCTGCAACAACCACAGGGAATGATTTACTAAAACTGGAGAGTGCAAAATCTGGTGCAGCTCTGCACAGAAACCAATCAGCTTCCAGGATTTATTACCAAAGCCTAATTGAACAAGCTGAAGTTAGAAGCTGATTGGCTACCATGCACAGCTGCACCAGATTTTGCACTCTCCAGTATTAGTAAATCCACCCCAATGTCACCATTTCACAGGTGCATGCAATTTTAAGGCTTGACATGTTGGGTATCTATTTACTCGATGCAACCTCATGCTTTATTTTTTTATAAAATTAAAATTTATTTTAAAAATGGCGTAATACACAGCAGTGGCGCAGCTGCACCAGATTTTCTCCAGTTTTAGTAAATCAACCCTACACTGTTTCGGAATATTAGAGAAAGGCCAGAACTTTTGTGAGGTTTCAATTGCTGTCTGAGCCTGTCTGTCCCGAAGACTCCATTCCCTCTTTTTTTTTTCCCTGCTGTCCCAGGGTTGTCACTGAAACAGACAGTGAAGGTAGATCACCCCCAATGGAGTCACAGGAAGGAATAAAAACCTGGTAGAGGCTCTAACCCAGAGATATGCAATTAGTGGACCTCCAACTGTTGCAGAACTACAATTCCCATGAGGCATAGCAAGATTCTGACAGCCACAAGCATGACACCCAGAGGCAGAGGCATGATGGGACTTGTAGTTTTGCAACAGCTGGAGGTCCGCTAATTGCATATCCCTGATCTAACCCTTCTTCACATTATTCAAAACTAAAATGTCTGTCTAAAGTGTAATTTGTCACTGAAAATGCAGGAAACACTTGTAAGATGTATGCATGTGCATTTCTATGCATTTTAATTATTTATTTAGTTTTATTTATTTAAATATATAATTACTTATTTATTAAATTATATGTTAAATGCAACATTTTTCTCATTGTGTGTGATCTGGGCAATTGGAAACAATTAGACATGTGCACTGCCAAAAAATGTGTTCGTTTTCGTTTCATTCGTTTTTTGTTTTCGTTTTTCGGGTCATTCGTTATGATCGCAATTCGTAAATTCGTAAATTTGTACCTTCGTAAACTCGCACATTCGTAAACTTGTACATTCGTAAATTAGAAAATTCGGAAATTTGGAAATTCTTAAATCCGAAAACCCGAAAATTCGAAAATCTGAAATAGTAACTAACTATTAAATTATAGGTATTGTAACTTCCTTTCAAATGTGGCTGTTAGTGAACGCAACGTATACGAATTTATCCGAAGTTCCGAAATAACGAATGCCGTATCTAAACAAATGGATACGGCATTCGTTATTTTGGATAATTCCTAACTTCGGATAATTTTGGATAAATTTGTATGAGTTACGTTCACTAACAGACAAATTTGAAAGCAAATTACAATACCTATAATTTAATAGTTAGTAATAGCTAATTTATTATTAGTTAATTATTATTTCAGATTTCCGAATTTCCGAATGAATGTATGAATGTACGAATTTACGAATGTACAAATTTCCGAATGTACGAATTTCCGAATGTACGAATTTACAAATTTTTTGAATATGCGAATTTACGAATATTCGGAAAAACTTGTTAAACGGGTTTTCGTTAATTCGGATATTTCCGAATTAATGAATTTGTCGAAATTCATTAAAAAGATCTAATTCGGAACGAAACGAATTGCACATGTCTAGAAACAATGTGTTTTTGATTTTCTATTCATTTTTTCAATAATAAATGCAGGAAAACGCGTGGAAATCAAGGCCCATAAGACCCATACACCAGTTTTAGGTGGAGGTGACATCCACTGCTGCATGGCAGAATGCAAGGCGATATTAGGTTACTCTGAGCAGCAAGAAGTGTTCTGCAGATGGTGTAGGATCTCCGCACACTCTACACATCACCTTTTGCACTCCAATGTCGGCGTTCGGCGGTGATCGATAGAACAGGCCGCGCGTCTGCTTTGCACATTTCCTAGATTTTCCCTGTAATTCTGCTCTGTCATCCCCCGGCTTGTTAAGTAAAACCAATGTTTCCGGATCTGCGGTCTAGGATAGCTTTGACATTGAATTTTTTAAACATTTTATTCCTCTCTGAGACTTTTTTTTCTGCCCACGTGGAGAAGAATACAAAAGGCAGCAAAGTAAAATGATACAGATACACAAAAATACAAGGACAGCACAGTAGCTTAGCGGTAAGCCATTCTCCCTAATAGCACTTGGGATGTTGTTCTGAATCCCAATCATAACACTGCCTGCATGGAGTTTGCATGTTCTGCCTGTGCCTGCCTGGGTTTCCTCCGGGTACTCTGATTTCCTCCCACACTCCAACATTTCAAATACATGCTGGTGGAATAATTGGCTCCTGTCTAAATTGTCCCCAATATACAGTATCTCACAAAAGTGAGTACACCCCTCACATTTTTGTAAACATTTTATTATATCTTTTCATGTGACAACACTGAAAAGATCAATGATCACTGCTCATTTTGCATTTGAATTTTATAGATATTATATTTCCTGTGAAAATCCCTGATGAAGGAGACAGCATTCATCTCTGAAACGCGTTGGGTTCAGGAAGCTATATCTTTTCTTTAAATTTTTTGTAATTATACATCCACGTTCATGTGCAATAATCTATATGTGTTTTTCAATAAAGATTTGATATATTTTTTCAATCGCTGTTTGTATATGTGGTAGTGCTGGTAAAGTCCCATCCGTAGGGGGTTCCTCCTTGTTCCTTGATACATTCGGGATGTGAGTTCTCCATATCAGAAACCTTTTTCATCAATACTGAAGAAATGACACTTTGCTACAATGTAAAGTAGTGAGTGTACAGCTTGTATAACAGTGTAAATTTGCTGTCCCCTCAAAATAACTCAACACACAGCCATTAATGTCTAAACCGCTGGCAACAAAAGTGAGTACACCCCCAAGTGAAAATGTCCAAATTGGGCCCAATTAGCCATTTCCCCTCCCCGGTGTCATGTGACTCAGTAGTGTTACAAGGTCTCAGGTGTGAATGGGGAGCAGGTGTGTTAAATTTGGTGTTATCGCTCTCACTCTCTCATACTGGTCACTGGAAGTTCAACGTGGCACCTCATGGCAAAGAACTCTCTGAGGATCTGTAAAAAATAATTGTTGCTCTACATAAAGCTGGCCTAGGCTATAAGAAGATTGCCAAGACCCTGAAACTGAGCTGCAGCACGGTGGCCAAGACCATACAGTGGTTTACCAGGACAGGTTCCATTCAGAACAGACCTCGTCATGGTTGACCAAGGAGGTTGAGTGCACGTGCTCAGCGTCATATCCTTTGGGAAATAGATGTATGAGGGCTGCCAGCATTGCTGCAGAGGTTGAAGGGGTGGGGGGTCAGCCTGTCAGTGCTCAGACCATACGCCGCACACTGCATCAAATTGGTCTGCATGGCTGTCGTCCCAGAAGGAAGCCTCTTCTAAAGATGATCCACAAGAAAGCCTGCAAACAGTTTGCTGAAGACAAGCAGACTAAGGACATGGATTACTGGAACCATGTCCTGTGGTCTGATGAGACCAAGATAAACTTATTTGGTTCAGATGGTGTCAAGTGTGTGTGGCGGCAACTAGGTGAGGAGTACAAAGACAAGTGTGTCTTGTCTACAGTCAAGCATGGTGGTGGGAGTGTCATGGTCTGGGGCTGCATGAGTGCTGCCGGCACTGGGGAGCTACAGATCATTGAGGGAACCATGAATGCCAACATGTACTGGGACATACTGAAGCAGAGCATGATCCCCTCCCTTCAGAGACTGGACCGCAGGGCAGTATTCCAACATGATAACCACCCCAAACACACCTCCAAGATGACCACTGCCTTGCTAAAGAAGCTGAGGGTAAAGGTGATGGACTGGCCAAGCATGTCTCCAGACCTAAACCCTATTGAGCATCTGTGGGACATCCTCAAACGGAAGGTGGAGGAGCACAAGGTCTCTAACATCCACCAGCACCGTGATGTCATCATGGAGGAGTAGAAGAGGACTCCAGTGGCAGCCTGTGAAGCTCTGGTGAACTCCATACCCAAGAGGGTTAAGGCAGTGCTGGAAAATGACGACGGCCACACAAAATATTGACACTTTGGGCCCAATTTGGACATTTTCACTTAGGGGTGTACTCACTTTTGTTGCCAGCGGTTTTGACATTAATGGCTGTGTGTTGAGTTATTTTGAGGGGACAGCAAATTTACACTGTTATACAAGCTGTACACTCACTACTTTACATTGTAGCAAAATGTCATGTCTTCAGTGTCGTCACATGAAAAGATAGAAGAAAATATTTACAAAAATGTAAGGGGATATTTACTTTTTTAGATACTGTATGTATGTATGAATTTGAGTTAAGGACCTTAGATTGTAAGGCTGCGTACACACGAGCGGACGTTCCGGCAGACTTTCCTCAGACTTTTGACGGACTTCCGATGGACTTTTGAACGAACGGACTTGCCTACACACGATCACACCAAAGTCCGACGGATTTGTACGTGATGACGTACGACTGGACTAAAATAAGGAAGTTGATAGCCAGTAGCCAATAGCTGCCCTAGCGTGGGTTTTCGTTCGTCGGACTAGCATACAGACGAGCGGATTTTTCGTCTGGGTTCAAGTCCGTCAAAGATTTGAAGCATGTTCCAAATCTAAAGTCCGTCAGATTTTCGACTGGAAAAGTCCGCTGCAGGTCCGATGAAGCCCACACATGATCAGATTGTCTGCTGGACTCGGTCCGTCGGACCAGTCCGGTCAAAAAGTCCGCTCGTGTGTACGCTGCATATGTGTGTAGATTGTAAATGTGAGCTGGAGTTCAGCTTCAATTTGTTATTGTATTTAAATTTGCTAGTACATCTAACACTCCCCCCTCCCCAGACTGACAATGCTACTGTCCATAGGTGCCCCCTGTGCTCCTTCATTCAGTTTGGAGGCATTCTAATGTAGGAGATATGTTACTGGCCAGACCATCAGGTGAAAACAGAGGGGAAAAAAAGAAAATGAATGTAGCCACCACATCTAATGATTGGTAGGCTGAAATATATTACATCTTTGGTTTTGGGTTTAACAATGGTTTTGGGTTGTAAACCCGAGAGATGGTTGTGTGTGAAAATCCCAGTAGATCAGCAGTTTTTGAAATACTCAGACCAGCCCGTCTGTCACCAACAACCAGGCCACGTTCAAAGTCACTTAAATTCACTCTTCTTCCCCATTCTGATGCTCGGTTTGAATTTCAGCAAGTTGTCTTCACCACGTCTGGATGCCTAAATGCACTGAGTTTCTGCCATGTGATTGGCTGATTAGCAATTTGTGTTACCAAGCAATTGAACAGGTGTACCTAATAAAGTGGCCAGTGAGTGTATATATACAGTATATATATATATATATATATATATATATATATATATATATATATATATATATATATTAGGGTTGTCCCGATACCACTTATTTAAGACCGAGTACAAGTACCGATACTTTTTTTCAAGTACTCACCGATACCGATTACCGATACTTTTTTTTAATGTCACGTGACAGTGTTTTTTGGGGGTTTTTATTACAATTTTTTTTACAATTTTTTTTTGTTTTTTTTTACAATGCTTTCTTTTTTTTCTTTTTTTTTTATGGAGGGAGGGGGTGGATGGTGTCTGTGTGTTTTTTATTGTAATTTTTATTATTTTTTACAATAATTTTTTTTTATTATTTATTGCAATACTTTTTTTTTTTTTAATCAGCCCTGTTGGGGGGCTTTGGTGAGATATCAGAGGTCCTAACAGACCCCTGATATCTCCCCCTTGAGACAGAGAAAGAGACCGAGGATAGAGATTCCCCAGTCCCTTTCTCTGCAGCCTCAGCTGCACTGAAAATGAATGGAGAGAAGACAGCGGCTCCTCTCCATTCATAAACTGAGACATTGTAATCCCAGGAGGTTACAATGTTACAGTTATGTGAAAGGACAGAGTCAGTGATCACTGACTCTATTCATACATCAAAGGAAGGAGGAGGACATGGAGAAGGACAGCAGAACGGAGGGGGACACGGAGGAAAACTGGAGGGGGACAGCAGCAGAAAGGAGGGGGACAGCAGTAGAACGGCAGGGGACAGCAGCAGAAAAGAGGGAGACAGCAGCAGAAAGGAGGGGGACAGCAGCAGAAAAGAGGGGGACAGCAGCAGAAAGGAGGGGGACAGCAGGCGGGGGACAGGGAAGAAGAAAGGAGGGGGACAGCAGAACGGCGGGGGACATGGAGGAAGAAAGGAAGGGGACAGCAGAACGGCGGGGGACACGGAGGAAGAAAGGAGCGGGACACCAGAACGGCGGGGGACAGCAGGAGAACGGCAGGGGACACGTAGGAAGAAAGGAGGGGGACAGCAGGAGAACGGCGGGGGACACGGAAGAAGAAAGGAGGGGGACAGCAGGAGAACGGCAGGGGACACGGAGGAAGAAAGGAAGGGGAAAGCAGAACGGCGGAGGACAGCAGCAGAAAGGAGGGGGACAGCAGGAGAATGGCGGGGGACACAAAGGAAGAAAGGAGGGGGACAGCAGAACGGCGGGGGACACGGAGGAAGAAAGGAGGGGGACAGCAGAACAGCGGGGGACACGAAGGAAGAAAGGAGGGGACAGCAGAACGGCGGGGGACAGCAGCAGACAGAAGGGGACACGGAGGAAGAAATCTGTGGGACAGCAGAACGGAGGGGGCATGGAGGAAGAAAGGTGTGGGACAGCAGAACAGAGGAGGCATGGAGGGGGACTGCAGGAGGATGCGGTGACAGTCAACGGTGATCGTGTGTGGGGGAGTTACAAGCTGAAGGGGGGGGAGCTTGTAACTCCCCCACTCACCGATCACCGCTGACTGTACAGGTATCAGGTGAAGTATCGGGAGCATTTGCCCGAGTACAAGTACTCGGGCAAATGCTTGGTATCGGTGCCAATACCGATACTAGTATCGGTATCGGGACAACCCTAATATATCTATCTATCTATCTATCTATCTATCTATCTATCTATCTATCTATCTATCTATCTATCTATCTATCTATCTATCTATCTATCTATCTATCTATCTATCTATCTATCTATCTATCTATCTATCTATCTATCTATCTATCTATCTATCTATCTATCTATCTATCTATCTATCTATCTATCTATCTCTATCTCTATATCTATATATATATATACTGCATATATAGCTTTATTTGTAACTTATGGAGAGAGGAGCAGATGGAGACATTGTCAGGGGGAGTACTGAGAACTCTTTGAGAGGCATCAAACACCTGGAAGTGTCACACTGACACATTACTTACATTTTTAGGTGAAGTGCATGCTGTCTGATGCTCGGTGTTCCAGTATTCACAGGGTCCCAGAAGGGCCCTTCAGGATTTCCAGGATCTCTAGGATCTTCACTACCTCCAGGACTTCCAAAATGCCCAGAGAGGACGTGCGTTGGCATGCGCCAGTGCTTGTCAATCTGCATCAGCACATGTCACCACTAATAACACTAGGTGTGTTCTCTGGCCAGAATAGTATGTAAAGCGGTATTAAAACCCCCCAAAGCAAACATTTAATATATTTCAGCTTACCAATTCTTAGATGTGATGGCTGCTTTTGTTTCTTTTTTAGGCTTTCTTTCTTCTAGTTTCATTTGGTGATCCAGCTAGTAAGTCTGTTTTTCAAAAGAACAAACTCTTCAGCAGATTGTATCAGTTACAGAGATAAGACAAACTACTTACCACTGACAGGGGTGCTTACAATGATCAGCTTTTATCTATTTCTGTAAAACCTTTATCCCAAAAGGAAAATAAATGTTTGTTGTAGCTGAATTTAAAGTGTAAGTTTGACTTACATTTTTTAGTGTATTTAAATTTGCTAGTACATCTAACACTCCCCTTCCCCCAGACTGACAATTCTGCTGTCCAAAAGTGTCTCTGTTGCGTCTTCATCCAGAGTGGGGGCGCTCTAATACAGGGGGTGTGTTACAGGCCAGCTCACCAGGTGAAAACAGAGAGGAAAAAACCCTAAAAAAAAAAAAGAAAACTAATGCTGCCGTCACATCTAATAATTGGTAAGCTGCAATATATTATATTTTTGGTTTTGGGTTTAACCACTTACCGATTGCCGCATGTACATATACGTCTACAGAATGGCACGGACAGGCATATGGGCGTACAGGTACGTCCCTTTAAATTTGCCGCCGTGAGCTCCGTGAGTGTGATCGCAGGTCCTGCGGACTCGATGTTCGTGGGGATACCCGCAACCGTCTCGCGGAGAGGAAGAACGGGGGAAATGCTGATGTAAACAAGCATTTCCCCATTCTGCCTAATGACACTGATCACCGCTCCCTGTAATCGGGAGCGGTGATCAGTGACGTGTCACACATAGCCCCTCCCCCCCACAGTTAGAATCACTCCCTAGGACACACTTAAAGCCTGCAGTGCCCCCTCCTGGTTAACCCCTTCACTGCCAGTCACATTTACACAGTAATCAATGTATTTTTAATCGCACCGATCGCTGTATAAATGTGAATGGTCCCAAAATAGCGCCAAAAGTGTCCGATCTGCCCGCCATAATGTCGCAGTCACGATAAAAATCGCTGATCGCCGCCATTACTAGTAAAAAAAAAATTATTAATAAAAATGCCATAAAACTATCCCCTATTTTGTAGACACTATAACTTTTGCGCAAACCAATCCATAAACGCTTATTGCGATTTTCTTTACCAAAAATATGTAGAAGAATACGTATCGGCCTAAAATGAGGAAAAAAAATGTTTTTTTATATATTTTTTTGGGGATATTTATTATAGCAAAAAGTAAAGAACAATGCGTTTTTTTTCCAAATTGTTGCTTTTTTTTTGTTTATAGCGCAAAAAATAAAAACCGCAGAGGTGATCAAATACCATCAAAAGAAAGCTCTATTTGTGGGGAAAAAAGGATGTCAATCTTGTTTGGGAGCCACGTCGCATGACCGCGCAATTGTCAGTTAAAGCGACGCAGTGCCAAATCGCAAAAAGTGCTCCGGTCTTTGGCCAGCCAAATGGTCCGGGGCTGAAGCGGTTAATACCGCTTTAAGCACCAGCCAAGACCTCAGCCTGGACTAATCTCTTGCTGCCTCTGTCCAGATCTGACTACTCTCCCGCCCTGACACTTTGTGGAGAGTAGTAGCCCTCTTGTTCCAGACTCTTCTTGGTGGGGTGATCCTGACTCCTGTGACCCAATACCGGTTTTCGGCAAAGAAAACGGGTCACCTCTAAGGTCCCCGGCCCCTTATCCCTCGCAGGGTACTCTGGTTAAAGTGGTGTTCCGGCCGAAATTATACTTTTTAAATAAAAATACCCCTATAATACACACTCTTAATGTATTCTAGTAAAGTTAGTCTGTAAACTAAGGTCTGTTTTGTTAGTTTATAGCAGTAGTTTGTTATTTTATAAACTTACAGCAGGCCGTGGCCATCTTAAGTGTGGGCATCTGAAGCCAGACTGTATTTCTTCCTGGATCTCATCCTTGCAGATCTCGCACATGCTCAGTGCAGCACAAGCAGTGTAATAGGTTTCAGGTCAGGTTTCCATAGCAACGGCAGTGTCAGAGGAAGTTGCCGTCCCTTCCCAGAAGGCATTGCAAACAGGAAATGATGCGATGGGCCGCGGCCAGGGAGGAGGAAGTGAAAAATGAATACAGCAGATATACAGTAGGTGCTGAGAATTTTTTTTTTAAAAATATCCAATTCGTTTACAGTGCACAGTTTAGTGAGGGATGCTGAAGAGTTGTAAAAGTGGGTGGAACTTCACTTTAAGACCAACTGTCACTTGAATCTGCATCACCTGTCAGAGCAACATGCCATAGGTCCATTTTGAGTTTTAAAATGGGCAGCGAGCAAGTTACTTTCAAATGCTACTAATAACATTTAATGAATTTTATAAAATATATCACCCTCTCTAATTGGCAATGGAAGTCTTGAGAAAGGTGTCCTTTTGTGACTTTGCTTATAAGATGCTGCTTTTGACAAAAGAATGATTTTTGTCTTCGGATAGAGTTGGTAATGTTTTTTTTTTTCTTTTTGTTGGCAATCTTGAAGGTGCTTTGGGAACTCCTTTGTACTGTTTGGTTTGGGTTAGATTGCCGTCTACACTGGGGAGATTCCCAATACTTTCTGTCCTGGTGATAGAAGGGGTCAGAGGAACAGAAAATGATGGGAAATCCCTGCAATGTGGACATAAACGGTAATAAAGACACTTTTATGGGGTGATGAAAGGTCAGAACCTTTGTGGAGTTTTTATCGCATTCTGTGCACTCCTGTCCTGGCGACCTCCATTCCACCCATTTCTTGTCCCAGTGCTACATGGATTAAAGTGGTGGGAAACCTCTTCGTGGTGGGAAACCTCTCCATATGTTCAACTCACCCCCTTGTTGACCTAAAAGTAGACCTGTCTTGGACCTCTAAGTGTAGTGTCTCTGTAATTAGATACCTTTGTTCTTTGGCCTCTGGTGAGTATACACTAGTGGTTCTCAGTCCTCAGGGATCCCCATCAGGCAAATGGTTTGGAATTTATGACAGTTATTTTATCCAAGGCTAATTCCCAAAACAAGGCATGTTGGGGGCACTTGAGAACTGAGGGTGGGAACCACTAGTATACACCACCATACAAATTGCTGAATGCAGAGATACCAAAAGGTTTGCACATTTTCAGCTCTGGGGCATTTAGTTGTTTGCATGCCATCCTGATGTGGCACCTTCTTAGTTAGGCTGCTAGGTAAATTTATTTTTTGGCTTCTTCTGTAATCAGAGAAGCAGTGATTGTCTGGTCTGGTCTGTTCATGGCTTCAAAGGCTGGGAGTTTGATTTCTTCCCCCAGCCTCTGGAAGAAGTTTCTGGAGCTTTGGGAGGGAGAATTCAAATGACCAGCCTAAATATTGAACATGCTCAGCCAATCCCTGGGGAGGTGTGCCCAGATGGTGGCTGGGATGCTGTTAAATAGTCTGAAGCCCTGAGGAGTCTTTTTAACTTCCCGAGGGAATGAATCTGTGAGCTGAGAGGAGGTGGGAAGCTATTTGCCCCTGGAGCCCTTTGGACTGGATACTAGACTACTCTACAATAGTCTGCACCTATGGACAGATTTATTCCAGGATCCTGTGATTAGAGCCTATTTTTCTGTGCTAAAGCTACTTTATGGTCCCCAGCCTTGAACCTGTAGATTGTTCCAGTTCCAGTCTGCCTTTTCCTGTGTTGAAACGACTTCATGGTCCCCAGTCATGAGCCTGTAGACTGTTCCAGTCTACCTTTTCCTGTGCTAAAGCTACTTCTTTCTCTTTAGCCAGGAACTTGTAGGTTGTTCCAGCCTGTTTTTACCTGTGCTAAAGCTTCTCCATGGTCCTCAGCTGTGAACCTGTAGACTGTTCCATTCTACCTGCACTTATGCTACTGTTTCTGAGTGAGAAGTGTCCTCTGCTAGCAATACCTCCCATTTTGGAGTATCCCACAGACATCACCCCAAACCCCCTCCTATTACCAGTTCTACAAGCAGATAAACTTAAAAAAATACATCCCCTAGACTATTCAATGAGCCTGAGTGAATGGACTGTTGCTGTGTGCCTGGCTGCCTCTGCACTGTGTTGGTAAAGAACCAGTTGAATCTACAGTGGCTCCTACAGGGGTAGTGCTACACTATCTTTTCCTTTCTTGCAGCCAGATACATAATTTATTCTTAGGCAAGGTAATAGCTTTGGCCATCCAACCCTTCAATTGAGCATGGCCCCTTCCAAATCAGGCACCAACTGCCTACAATTGTGTCCTCCCTTGTGAAATGACAGGCAGGTACTCAGCTTCGACCAGTTGTGGTATCACCCTGGTTTATTGCAGGAGCATGATGGAAGTAGCTGGGACCCTAGACATTAACTGGGCCCTAAGCTCCTGGCCATGGTTTAGGTTGGCTTGTAGCCAGTCTCGAAGAGACATGACTTCAGATACAATCACAGATACCGTGAGTCGGAAGAATCACTCATCAAATTTTGGTCAATAGTCATGTAGCTTATTAAGAGGCACTGTGAATTCAAAGAAGTTCTCTCCTCGCCGGTAATGAGGTGCCCCAATCTCAGATTTCACCTGCTGTCATATCTGGCAGGTGTATATCCCTTTAAGTATCTTTGTCACTGTTTTGACTACACATACAATTACCGTAGAACAAACGTTGAAGATAAAATCAAAGATACAACTGCTAACATGTGAGGCATCAATGACAAGTTGCCATTTGCAAAAATCTTTTACCTTATAGCCTGCAGGCTCATGTGAAATACTCTCTGTAGAACTTTGTTCCTTACTCTCCAGCAGGTGGTAACAATAACCAGAGAAAGGGGGCTCTTTAATTTAAAGATGAGTTATGAAGAGAGACCAGAGGAGTAATTGATAGTGGGACATTCCTAAATTGTGAGCTCATCATTGGTTGGGTTTTGGGTTGGGTCTGATTGATCAGCTGAGGTCAAAGAATGTAATCAGAATTTACAATCTCTTTTATGCTGACCATACATGCATCCATTCTCCCTGCCACTGACCAGTGATCAGGTCGTTTTTATCAATGAGAGATCTGAAATGACCTTTGACCTATAAATATATATTTTCCCTAGCCAATCACTTTCAATGCTGAAAACTTCTTTGGATAAAAAAATAAACATTTTTAAAAAAAGTCAAATTTCAGAATTTTTGATTGATCAATACAGCAAATGATTTGATTGAAAATAGCCTAATCACGAGGTGGATGGTAGTGCCATGCTCTTCATCTTGTCCAATCAGAGAACTCTTTGCATTCATTTATCATAACATGCAAAGCATTTTATGAAAGGCATCCATGCTGAGCAGCCAACCTCCTGTTTTCATAATGCAGCAGGGCAGCCGCGCATCACGGGACCCATAACCTAGTGGAGAACACTGGAGTAGGGGTGACTACTTTAGTGATTCCCAGCTTTTATGGGCATCGGCCAGGTATGGTATATGCAGAGTTACATCGGTCCAAGCTGGACCAATGTGACTATGTATAATATATCCATACTTGGAATTTATCTTTTAATCCTGGGAAGCCAGGTGCTTCACAGTCTTCTATTCCTGGGTCCTTGAGGTCCAGCCAAGGATTCTAAACTCTTCCCATCAAAGTCTCTCAGTGGTCTTATTCAACTACTTATAAAGAATTTATTCTTGTGCCACCATTCCATGTTCTGCATTAGATAGATATGGCAAGCTGTAGAGAATAGAACAACTGACAAGAGGAGACATTCTAAAAGCCCTACTACTTTTACTAATAGGAACATTTTGAAATAGAAGCTATGATATTATGAGTTCAGTACAGCTGCAGCATTTCTTGAATTATATTATTAACTCATGGAGTGACTTAACATCTTGTTTGGCGTTGTTCCTTAACCTGTAACATCTGGTTGCCACTTTTGTCCACATCATCATTAAACTCAAAGCCTAAGACACGCACGGAGTCTTTTTACTCTGAGTCAATGACATATGGAGGCAAGAACGCTATAAATTTTAAGAAATTCCAAGAATTCCATTATATTCAAGTGAATGTCAATAAGATATAGATCACACCCACTGCTTGGCTGTCAGGCTGATGAGTTCCGAGAGATTGGCAGGAGCCTGGAGGCAATGAGTGAGGCATCAGATAGCCACCTTAATACTCTCTTTAGCGTTCTTACCTTATAATGTTCTTAGCCACATGTGAGGTCTGAGAAAGTCAAAAGTAATTATCCCGACTGCCAAACTTCTGCCTTCATAAAAGCATTTCCTTTTTATGGTTGTTCCTTAGATTGACCTACAGTGTGAACCCAATGACAAATATTTGTATAATACTTGGCTAAAGAATGCTGATGTAGCCAAACAATATCTCCTTAAAACTAAAGTTTAATCTGCTTATATTTAGACTTTTCTGGAAACTCCTTTCTCCTCTCACCAACATGTTCATGAAATGAAAAAATAAAAATCTAATTTCATTACATACCTTATTTTGGTGCCATCACTGGATCTCTGTGTTTCTCTATGCCAGCATTTCTCAACCTTTTTTTCACTCCTGGCACCCTTTAAAAGTTTGCAAAATCTGGAGGCACCCCCGTCTGAAATGTATTAAAACTTAAATGTTACTTATCGTTGGGAAAATGTTACTTATCCCTGAGCCTGGGACAATGCACACAACCTCCTCAATGAAATTAACTTTACATTAAAAGTCCTCTATCACATCAGAGGTCCCAATCACATCAGAGGTCCCCCCATCACATCAGATGTCCTCCATTACATCAGAGGTCCCCCCATCACTTCAGAGGTCCTCCATCACATCAGAGGTTCTCCCATCATATCAGAGGTCCCCTTCACATCAGAGGTCCTCCATCACATCAGAGGTTCCCCTGATCATATCATAGGTCCTCCATTACATCAGAGTTCCTCCATCACATCAGAGGTTCTCCATCACATCAGAGTTTTCCCCATCACATCAGAGCCCCTCCCCCACCATCACATCAGAGGTCCTCCTTCACATCAGAGATCCTCCTTCACATCAGAGATCCCCCTATCACATCGGAGGTCCTCCATCACATCAGAGGTCCTCCCATCACATCAGAGGTCCTCCCATCACATCAGAGGGCCTCCCTTCACATCAGAGTTCCCCTTCATATCAGAAGACCCCCCCATCACATCAGAGGTCCCCCCATCACATCAGAGGCCCTCCATCACATCAGAGCCCCCCCCCCCCCTCCTCATCAGATCAGAGGCCCTCCATCTGAAATGTATTAAAACTTAAATGTTACTTATCGTTGGGAAAATGTTACTTATCCCTGAGCCTGGGACAATGCACACAACCTCCTCAATGAAATTAACTTTACATTAAAAGTCCTCCATCAAATCAGAGGTCCCCCATCACATCAGAGGTCCCAATCACATCAGAGGTCCCCCCATCACATTAGATGTCCTCCATCAGTTCAGAGGTCCCCCTATCACATCAGTGGTCCTCCATTACATCAGAGGTCCCCCCGATCACTTCATAGGTCCTCCCTTCACATCAGAGGTCCCCTTCACATCAGGAGACCCCCCATCACATCAGAGTCCCCCCTTCACATTAGAGGTTCTCCATGACATAAGAGGTCCTCCCATCTCATCACAGGTCCTTTCATATTGCCAGAGTCCCACCCATAACGTTAGAGTCTGTCCATCACCAAGTCTTCTCATCACGTCAGAATTGCCCCATCACAAAGACCCCTAATCACACCGTCCCCTCTTCACTTCAAGGCACTACCTTTTGGCTCTGGCAGCACAGCAGGGGGCAAGAGGTGGAACAGGTCTAAAGAAGCCAGACTTCCATCCCCTGCTAAATGCTGGTTGCGGCCTGTCCTGGACCGGCATCATGCGTTCTCATGGTGCAAGTGGGCCACCCGCCAACATCATAGCAACAAATGATGCCTTATGTATTGCCAATGGTTGTTATGGTGCTGGTGGCCAACAAACCTACACCATGGCAATTCATGACATTGATCTAGGGCAAACTGGGTCATGTGCCTGTGGCACCCTGGGAGAACCCAAATGGCCCTCTGGTTGAGAAACACTACTTAACGCAATGCAGGCAGATCATGGCTGGTGGGAGGGGCTGGCAGGGGGCTGTACATGGCTTCCTGAAAACATCACAGCACCAGGCCTCAGTACTCCTCTCAAGAGCCCTCAGCCCTGATCAGTACCGGGACAGGTTTGTCTACTGCCAAGGATTCGGAACTGTGTCCACCTCTTTTATTGCATGCCATAGAATGTCTGCCCCTTTGCTCTGCTGTGCCCAGGGCAACTGTTCCCCCTGCCCTCCTTTCTCCTTTCTCCTCTCACCAACATGTTCATGAAATGAAAAAATAAAAATCTAATTTCATTACATACCTTATTTTGGTGCCATCACTGGATCTCTGTGTTTCTCTATGCCAGCATTTCTCAACCTTTTTTTCACTCCTGGCACCCTTTAAAAGTTTGCAAAATCTGGAGGCACCCCCGTCTGAAATGTATTAAAACTTAAATGTTACTTATCGTTGGGAAAATGTTACTTATCCCTGAGCCTGGGACAATGCACACAACCTCCTCAATGAAATTAACTTTACATTAAAAGTCCTCTATCACATCAGAGGTCCCAATCACATCAGAGGTCCCCCCATCACATCAGATGTCCTCCATTACATCAGAGGTCCCCCCATCACTTCAGAGGTCCTCCATCACATCAGAGGTTCTCCCATCATATCAGAGGTCCCCTTCACATCAGAGGTCCTCCATCACATCAGAGGTTCCCCTGATCATATCATAGGTCCTCCATTACATCAGAGTTCCTCCATCACATCAGAGGTTCTCCATCACATCAGAGTTTTCCCCATCACATCAGAGCCCCTCCCCCACCATCACATCAGAGGTCCTCCTTCACATCAGAGATCCTCCTTCACATCAGAGATCCCCCTATCACATCGGAGGTCCTCCATCACATCAGAGGTCCTCCCATCACATCAGAGGTCCTCCCATCACATCAGAGGGCCTCCCTTCACATCAGAGTTCCCCTTCATATCAGAAGACCCCCCCATCACATCAGAGGTCCCCCCATCACATCAGAGGCCCTCCATCACATCAGAGCCCCCCCCCCCCCTCCTCATCAGATCAGAGGCCCTCCATCTGAAATGTATTAAAACTTAAATGTTACTTATCGTTGGGAAAATGTTACTTATCCCTGAGCCTGGGACAATGCACACAACCTCCTCAATGAAATTAACTTTACATTAAAAGTCCTCCATCAAATCAGAGGTCCCCCATCACATCAGAGGTCCCAATCACATCAGAGGTCCCCCCATCACATTAGATGTCCTCCATCAGTTCAGAGGTCCCCCTATCACATCAGTGGTCCTCCATTACATCAGAGGTCCCCCCGATCACTTCATAGGTCCTCCCTTCACATCAGAGGTCCCCTTCACATCAGGAGACCCCCCATCACATCAGAGTCCCCCCTTCACATTAGAGGTTCTCCATGACATAAGAGGTCCTCCCATCTCATCACAGGTCCTTTCATATTGCCAGAGTCCCACCCATAACGTTAGAGTCTGTCCATCACCAAGTCTTCTCATCACGTCAGAATTGCCCCATCACAAAGACCCCTAATCACACCGTCCCCTCTTCACTTCAAGGCACTACCTTTTGGCTCTGGCAGCACAGCAGGGGGCAAGAGGTGGAACAGGTCTAAAGAAGCCAGACTTCCATCCCCTGCTAAATGCTGGTTGCGGCCTGTCCTGGACCGGCATCATGCGTTCTCATGGTGCAAGTGGGCCACCCGCCAACATCATAGCAACAAATGATGCCTTATGTATTGCCAATGGTTGTTATGGTGCTGGTGGCCAACAAACCTACACCATGGCAATTCATGACATTGATCTAGGGCAAACTGGGTCATGTGCCTGTGGCACCCTGGGAGAACCCAAATGGCCCTCTGGTTGAGAAACACTACTTAACGCAATGCAGGCAGATCATGGCTGGTGGGAGGGGCTGGCAGGGGGCTGTACATGGCTTCCTGAAAACATCACAGCACCAGGCCTCAGTACTCCTCTCAAGAGCCCTCAGCCCTGATCAGTACCGGGACAGGTTTGTCTACTGCCAAGGATTCGGAACTGTGTCCACCTCTTTTATTGCATGCCATAGAATGTCTGCCCCTTTGCTCTGCTGTGCCCAGGGCAACTGTTCCCCCTGCCCTCCTTTCTCCTTTCTCCTCTCACCAACATGTTCATGAAATGAAAAAATAAAAATCTAATTTCATTACATACCTTATTTTGGTGCCATCACTGGATCTCTGTGTTTCTCTATGCCAGCATTTCTCAACCTTTTTTTCACTCCTGGCACCCTTTAAAAGTTTGCAAAATCTGGAGGCACCCCCGTCTGAAATGTATTAAAACTTAAATGTTACTTATCGTTGGGAAAATGTTACTTATCCCTGAGCCTGGGACAATGCACACAACCTCCTCAATGAAATTAACTTTACATTAAAAGTCCTCTATCACATCAGAGGTCCCAATCACATCAGAGGTCCCCCCATCACATCAGATGTCCTCCATTACATCAGAGGTCCCCCCATCACTTCAGAGGTCCTCCATCACATCAGAGGTTCTCCCATCATATCAGAGGTCCCCTTCACATCAGAGGTCCTCCATCACATCAGAGGTTCCCCTGATCATATCATAGGTCCTCCATTACATCAGAGTTCCTCCATCACATCAGAGGTTCTCCATCACATCAGAGTTTTCCCCATCACATCAGAGCCCCTCCCCCACCATCACATCAGAGGTCCTCCTTCACATCAGAGATCCTCCTTCACATCAGAGATCCCCCTATCACATCGGAGGTCCTCCATCACATCAGAGGTCCTCCCATCACATCAGAGGTCCTCCCATCACATCAGAGGGCCTCCCTTCACATCAGAGTTCCCCTTCATATCAGAAGACCCCCCCATCACATCAGAGGTCCCCCCATCACATCAGAGGCCCTCCATCACATCAGAGCCCCCCCCCCCCCCTCCTCATCAGATCAGAGGCCCTCCATCTGAAATGTATTAAAACTTAAATGTTACTTATCGTTGGGAAAATGTTACTTATCCCTGAGCCTGGGACAATGCACACAACCTCCTCAATGAAATTAACTTTACATTAAAAGTCCTCCATCAAATCAGAGGTCCCCCATCACATCAGAGGTCCCAATCACATCAGAGGTCCCCCCATCACATTAGATGTCCTCCATCAGTTCAGAGGTCCCCCTATCACATCAGTGGTCCTCCATTACATCAGAGGTCCCCCCGATCACTTCATAGGTCCTCCCTTCACATCAGAGGTCCCCTTCACATCAGGAGACCCCCCATCACATCAGAGTCCCCCCTTCACATTAGAGGTTCTCCATGACATAAGAGGTCCTCCCATCTCATCACAGGTCCTTTCATATTGCCAGAGTCCCACCCATAACGTTAGAGTCTGTCCATCACCAAGTCTTCTCATCACGTCAGAATTGCCCCATCACAAAGACCCCTAATCACACCGTCCCCTCTTCACTTCAAGGCACTACCTTTTGGCTCTGGCAGCACAGCAGGGGGCAAGAGGTGGAACAGGTCTAAAGAAGCCAGACTTCCATCCCCTGCTAAATGCTGGTTGCGGCCTGTCCTGGACCGGCATCATGCGTTCTCATGGTGCAAGTGGGCCACCCGCCAACATCATAGCAACAAATGATGCCTTATGTATTGCCAATGGTTGTTATGGTGCTGGTGGCCAACAAACCTACACCATGGCAATTCATGACATTGATCTAGGGCAAACTGGGTCATGTGCCTGTGGCACCCTGGGAGAACCCAAATGGCCCTCTGGTTGAGAAACACTACTTAACGCAAAGCAGGCAGATCATGGCTGGTGGGAGGGGCTGGCAGGGGGCTGTACATGGCTTCCTGAAAACATCACAGCACCAGGCCTCAGTACTCCTCTCAAGAGCCCTCAGCCCTGATCAGTACCGGGACAGGTTTGTCTACTGCCAAGGATTCGGAACTGTGTCCACCTCTGTTATTGCATGCCATAGAATGTCTGCCCCTTTGCTCTGCTGTGCCCAGGGCAACTGTTCCCCCTGCCCACCCATTGTCCCAGCCCTGGCCCTGATGCAAGCAGTGGGCTGGCTCTTGGGAGGTGTTATGGAAATATCAAAATGCCCTGATGGGTGAATGCCAGTCAAGGGGGGTGAGCGTTCCTAGGCAGTCTGTATTTGCATGCACGCCCACATGTGATGCCAAGGTTCCATGTTTGAAACAAATGAAATCCAATGAGTGACAGGGGCGGGCCAGGGACAGTCAGACTGGGGAGGAAAGGGCTAGATGATGCTGGATGTCCTCCAGCCAGGAAATAAGGCAGGCTATATCGGATCTGCTGCAGCTTTAAGTGCACATTGTGAGATGCCTGACTCTCTGACACTTCTGCTCCAACAAGGTGAAAGTACAACTAAATAATACAAAATCAAGCTATTGCTTACAGCCTGGTAAGGCATTTTTATAACAGATCAAGAGCAAAGATTCAGAATATTACAGATGATCATCTACATCTCTTTTTTTGGGGGGGGTTAACGTAGACCTGTCATTTACCACACACTCTATTACCAAGAGTATTGGGACACCTGCCTTTACACACACATGAACTTTAATGGCATCCCAGTCTTAGTCCATAGGGTTGAATATTGAGTTGGCCCTCCTTTTGCAGCTATAACAGCTTCAACTCTTCTGGGAAGGCCGTCCACAAGGTTTAGGAGTGTGTCTATGGGAATGTTTGACCATTCTTCCAGAAACGCATTTGTGAGATCAGGCACTGATGTTGGACTAGAAGGCCTGGCTCGCAGTCTCCGCTCTAATTCATCCCAAAGGTGTTCTATCGGGTTGAGATCAGGACTCTGTGCAGGTCAGTCATGTTCCTCCACCCCAAACTGGCTGGTCCATGTCTTTATGGACCTTGCTTTGTGCACTGGTGTGCAGTCATGTTGGAACAGGAAGGGGCCATCCCCAAACTGTTCCCACAAAGTCTGGAGCATGAAATTGTCCAAAATGTCTTGTTATACTGATGCCTTAAGAGTTCCCTTCACTGGAACCAAGGGGCCAAGCCCAACCCCTGAAAAACAACCCCACATCTTAATCCCCCCTCCACCAAATGCTTTGGACCAGTCTACAAAGAAAGGTCCATAAAAACATGGATAAGTGAATTTGGGGTGGAGGAACTTGACTGGCCTGCACAGAGTCCTGACCTCAACCCGATAGAACACCTTTGGGATCAATTAAAGTGGAGACTGCGATCCAGGCCTTCCCGTCCAACATCAGTGCCTGACAACACAAATGCGCTTCTGGAAGAATGGTCAAACATTCCCATAGACACACTCCTAAACCTTGTGGACAGCCTTCCCAGAAGAGTTGAAGCTGTTATAGCTGCAAAGGGTGGGCCAACTCAATATTGAACCCTACAGACTAAGACTGGGATTTCATTACAGTTCATGTACGTGTAAAGGCAGGCGTCCCAATACTTTTGTTAATATAGGGTATATGTGGTCAGTCTGCTCATTGGCCTTATTTGACTATTCTGTGGGCATCCCAGTAGAATAGCGGTTTATGGTCCGTGGTTTTTATATGCTCTTCTGGTGTTTGTGTGGGATTCCATGAATGTTACAGTTTCCACTCATAATTTCAAAACATACTGTCTGGATGGGAGCCAAATTATTCCCTCGTGTGTGAGTTTTGCAAGACTATTAGATTGAAAGTGACTCCAGGCACAGAGAACATTGTGAATTACAGTAAAACCTTGGATTGCGAGCATCATTTGTTCCCGGAATCATGCTTGTAATCCAAAGCACTTGTATATCAAAGCAAATTTCCCCATAAGAAATAGTGGAAACTCAGATGATTCGTTCCACAACCATTGTTGTCCTTCAGTTTATAGTCCATATAAAAAGATTATAGCAATGTGATAGGTTGTGTAACCATAAAATGTCCATCCACAAATGCGATCTGAAAGCAAGGCTTCAAGCGTTCGTGGAGCGCAGCGTGGAAGGGATGACACCGGTGGCAGTGCGGAGGATGGTCTATGTGGACAGCTTTACCCCAGATGCCTGCCCAATTTTTAAAGTCATACAGTATTTGCACAGCGGTTTTTCAAACTCATTTAAAAAAAAAGTAAAAACACTATAATGAAAAACAAAAAA
Organism: Lithobates septentrionalis; assembly: GCA_037952835.1. NCBI lineage: Eukaryota > Metazoa > Chordata > Amphibia > Anura > Ranidae > Lithobates > Lithobates septentrionalis. The sequence continues at coordinate 1,615,079 of JBBDGP010002253.1, forward strand.
TACAAAACACAATATATAACCTATTTTTTTTTTGTGTTAAATATGAACGACGATGTTACGCCGAGTAAAAAGATACCTAAGATGTCATGCTTTAAAATTGCGCATACTCGTGGATTGGCGCCAAACTACAATACTTAAAAATCTCCATAGGTGACATTTTAAAATTTGTTACAGGTAACCAGTTTAGAGTTACAGAGGAGGTCTTGTGCTAGAATTTTTGCTCTCACGGTAATCCCGCACATGTGTGGTGCGACCACCGTTTACATATATTGGCATGACCTATGTATGCGTTCGCCACTGCGTGCAAGCACTGGGGGGGTGGGAGCACTTAAAAAAAAAAATGTTATTATTGTTTATTTTATTACTTTTTTTTCCTTTTTACACTGTCCCTTTAAAAACATTTTTTTTGATCACTTCTAGTGCTATCACAAGAAATGTAAACATCCCTTGCAATATCAGTAAAGCATGACAGGTCCTCTTTATGTAGAGATATGGGGTCTATAATGGAAAGCATGAGATAACAAAAAAGCAACGATCTAATGCTTTCCAAAAAAAAAAAAAAATGGCATTGCTTAGATCGGGCCAGAACCGGAAGTGAGGTCATGACGTCCCTCTGGTCCTCCTAGACCACAGAGATTAGTGGAGGGCATCTTTGTTGAGCTAACCTCTGTGGTTAGCCGCCACAACTGCCAGATCGGTTGCATAGTGCCCAACTATTGATATCAGTGGGAGAAATAGTGGCCCAGTGTTGGTGTCAGGGGACTTATGCCCCACTGCTGGTGTCAGTATTAGGAACAGTGCCTCCAATCAGTGGGAGGAATAGTGCCCCAAAGGCTGAATAAAGTTTAGCAAAGGGCCACATCCCGCCCTCGGATGCAGTTTGGAGACCACTGGTCTAGGGGGATGTCTTTTGAAAGTTTATTGCAGGGGTCTTCAAACTACGGCCCTCCAGTTGTTCAGGAACTACAATTCCCATCATGCCTAGTCATGTCTGTGAATGTCAGAGTTTTACAATGCCTCATGGGATGTGTAGTTCCTGCAACAGCTGGAGGGCCGTAGTTTGAGGATCCCTGGTTTAGGGGGGGTAGTAGTAGTAGCTGGACTCTCCATCCTCATTGGCTGAGACAGCAGTGCGGTGCCATTGGCTCCCACGGCTGTGAATCAAAGTCAATAAGCCAATGAGGAGAGAGAGGGAGCGGCGGCCGAACCGTGGCTCTGTGACTGAATGGACACACAGAGCAGCGGCTCGGCTCGGATGCCCCCATAGCAAGCTGCTTGTTGTGGGGGCACTTGGCAAGAGGGAGGGGCCAGGAGTGCCCGAGAGGGACCCGAGGAGGATCGGGGCTGCTCTGTGCAAAACTATTACACAGAGCGGGTAAGTATAACATGTTTGTTATTTTTAAAGGAAAAAACTGAGACTTTAGTATCACTTTGAGGTGACTACTCACAATTCCCCAGGACAACTGCCCCCTTCCAGCTTCCTCCAAACACAACCCAGTGAGTGACATTGCGCCTCTCTGGATCAGATCCCCATATGGCATGGTTCTGCAATCAGTCTTGAGAAAAGTCTATTAAAGTCCTCAGTCCTGGCACCTCTGAGGCCCCTGGGGTAGTTGTGTGGTCCATGGGCTGCCTGTGGTAGCAGCCTCTGCCCCTCTGGAACCCTCCTGGGGAGAAAGAACTCTCCATTCCAGCCCTTTACTGGACACTTCCCCTCCAGGGATAGGCAGGAGCGCCAATAAATATTCAGCCTGGTCATTTTTTTTTGTAATTCCTTTATTTTCGGAGAGTTGCTATGATTAAGCACCAACATACGGTGTGAAACGCGTTAGATATCCAGCTCTGCCTCTGTACCATATGGACTGTATTTGGATTTTAAATCTTCAATAAAGGTGTTGTATCGGTGTGCTGCCGTCCAGGACTTCTCTTTGCTTCTAGAAACATGAAAGGACGAAGAATGGTCAGCATTTAGCATAGACATTGAAAACCTCTCAGTGAAATGTGTAGGTCAGTAGACCTATTAAAACACATATAATCAAATAAACGAATCAAATATGAGAATGCACTACTAGTAACCAAGTATGTGCAACAAATAGAGTAACAATGCGGGAGACCACACACACCAATTCGTAGATTAAAGCTGTGCAACTATGTGGCCAGCTGGGCCCAGAATGGGAGTAAGAGGCAACCGATTTAATGTATAACAGGATATTCAAATATCTGGAAGAGGACTGCATCCAGAACTGAGCCCAGTAACCAGGAAGGATAGGGGTCATGGGGGGAGAAGGGAGAGAAAGTTGGCAGGAGACAGTTGTGGAAAGGTAAAAAAAAAAGTGAAAAAGAATTGAGCCTCTCAGATGTAGGAGAAAAGCAACTCACGCGAAGAAAGAGGGATAAAGACCCTCGCCCCGGGAACATGGCCGACCTCGGGGACTTCGACCTCGAATGCGAGGCCCCTTGTAGTTGGGCATCAGTAAGACAAAATGTTGCCATGGTCTCCAGGTGTCGCGGGAGGTCTCCTCTCGGTTATCCAAAGCAGCAGTGAGATCCTCCATGTCCCAGAGTTCATTAACTTGTGGAAAAAGACAAGGATTGTGACGGCGGGTTCTCGGTTCTCCTCAGCCTTCTAGAAGTTGGGCATCAGTAAAGACAAAATGTTGCCATGGTCTCCAGATGTCGCGGGAGGTCTCCTCTCGGTTATCCAAAGTAGCAGTGAGATCCTCCATGTCCCAGAGTTCATTAACTTGTGGAAAACCACAAGGATTGTGATGGTGGGTTCTCGGTTCTCCTCAGCCTTCTAGAAGTTGGGCATCAGTAAAGACAAAATGTTGCCATGATCTCCAAGTGTCGCGGGAGGTCTCCTCTCGGTTATGCAAAGTAGCAGTGAGATCCTCCATGTCCCTGAGTTCATTAACTTTGGAAAACCACAAAGATTGTGACGGCGGGTTCTCGGATCTCCTCAGCCTTCTAGAAGTTGGGCATCAGTAAAGACAAAATGTTGCCATGGTCTCCAAGTGTCGCGGGAGGTCTCCTCTCGGTTACGCAAAGTAGCAGTGAGATCCTCCATGTCTCAGAGTTCATTAACTTGTGGAAAACCACAAAGACGGCGGGTTCTCGGATCTCCTCAGTCTGGTCATTTTGAATCTTCCGCCCTAAGCTCTGGAAACTTCTTCCAGAGGCAGGGGGAAGTAATCAGACTCCTAGCCTGTGAGACCCTGAAGGGGTTAGAACAAACAATTACTGCTCCCTTGATTAAAGAAAGGGCCAAAGCTAAATTTGCCTAGCAGGGTGCTACATCACCATCATCACCAAAGCAATCTCAGTGCTGTAATGAAAACAAATCATATGTAACCATTTATCCATGGACGCAGTATCTCAGCAACTCCTACTGTAAAGGATGCCTCAAATTTTCACAAAAACAGGATGTAGGATATCGGGGGGCTTTCCATCCATGATTGTTTACAGAAAACTCCAATTTTCATATTACAAGGAAGTCTGAATTTATTTTTCCATAAATTCCTTATTCAATTGGCACTGAAAAGAAAACAAAAGATACAGTTCAACTATAAAAATACAACTATATAGAACATGACATTTAAATTTATGATAATAGTAGAAAATTGTAGCAGCTTAAAAATGAAATAGGAAGATTGTTTTAAAAACATTATATTACAAAATGGCTTATTTACAGTTGTACATGTCATATATTTTTTAACCACTTCAGCCCCGGAAGGATTTATCCCCTTTCTGACCAGAGCACTTTTTGCGATTCGGCACTGCGTCCATTTAACTGAAAATTGCGCGGTCGTGCAACGTTGCACCCAAACAAAATTGACGTCCTTTTTTTCCCACAAATAGAACTTTCTTTTGGTGGTAATTGATCACCTCTGCGGTTTTATTTTTTGCGCTATAAACAAAAAAAGAGTGACAATTTTGAAAGAAAAGTAATATTTTTTTACATTTTGCTATAATAAATATCCCCAAAAAATATATAAAAAAACAAATTTCTTTCTCAGTTTAGGCCGATATGTATATGTGATATTCCTCTACATATTTTTGGTAAAAAAAAAACGCAATAAGCATATATTGATTGGTTTGCGCAAAAGTTATCTACAAAATAGAGGATAGATTTATGGCATTTTTATTATAACTTTTTTTTTATTAGTAATGGTGGCGATCTGCGATTTGTATGATGACTGTGACATTATGGCAGACACATCGGACACTTTTGACACTATTTTGGGACCATTGACATTTATACAGCGATCAGTGCAATAAAAATGCACTGAGAACTGTGTAAATGACACTGGCAGGGAAGGGGTTAAACACTAGGGGGCGATCAAGAGGTTAAGTGTGTCCTAGGGAGTGATTCTAACTGTGGGGGGATGGGTTACCACTGACAGGACAGTGATCACCGCTCCCGATGACAGGATGATCAGTGTCGGTGTCATTACGCAGAACGGGGAAATGCTTTGTTTACATACAATTAGATCCCCCAGAGGAAGGCACGTGATCCCTGTGCCGAATACGCGTTGGGGAGGGGTAGGACGGAGCTGTCAGCAACAGAGGTAGATGAGGAACGACACACTGCACGCCATACAAACGCTTGTTTTATACAAGCACTCTCTGGAAAGATTGGTGCACTCACGCACCTACATATTGTGAGTACCCTTCTGGAGGGAAGTTTTAATATATTTTAAATAAATCCCTACTGTATCACACTATGGAGCTTTTTCTTTCTTGTATGTGAGACTATCTGATGACATCTGAGAGTGGTGGAGTTTATACCAGCATACCCTGTATGAACCCAAGGGGTGGCTCCAATGCGTGTTTAGACACCGTTTAATTACCGTGTCACACGCTCAGAGGTGAGCGCAAGCACAAGTGGGGGGTCACAGGAGAGCACTGAAGCATGCTGGATTGTGAACACCATTAAGGAGGAGCATGAGGAACACTGTTTTCTGTGGACACTACTTACTTGCACTTTATGTGTTGATATCAATGAATTGAACTTTTTAAATGTGGACACTTGATTTTGCACTTTGATCTTATATTTATAACCACATATATATATTGTTTTTTTGCATGTTGCACTTTATGGGATACTTTTATATAAGGATTGTATTCATTCTATAATTTATATATTACTAGCATTTTTTTTTTTTTTTTATATTGAAATTTTGTAGTATAGTTTTACACTATATATGCACCTCCCAACTATTGGGATATATCTGTTTTTTCAGCGCAGGCACGTTTATTTATATTTTTTGGTTAATGCACACAATGAAACGTGGTTAGTGTTTGCAGCTTATCTATATTTGTTTCACCTCACAGAGGCATCAGTCCATCTTTGGCTCACAATACCCCCACATAATTAGTCTTTGTTTACATAGGCATCTCCCTGTTCTGCCGCTCCGTGACACGATGGCGGGCGCCCACAATGCTGCAATTTAAAGGGGACGTACCTGTACGCCCATTTGACCAGCCGTGCCATTGTGCCAAAGTACATCATTGTGCGCTGGTCGGCATGTGGTTAAAGGGTAACTTTTTGCTGAGATACTCTTAAATGGAAGTCATATCTAAAGGGATGCAGACCCTGCCACTTTCCTCATTAGAGCCCTGCAGGTGCAACAGCTTACCGATAATTATAAAATCACTCCCATACAGAGTCACTATGCACATAGACACAGACAAACACACAGCTATTCATTTAGAATAAAAAAAAGGTAGGAAACTGCAACAAAGTTTGTTAAATTCCTTGCAATATACATACTGTAAATCACCAGACCAGAGGGGAGTGTTTTTTTTTCTTAACAAAAGTGGAATTACTCTTTAAGTGAAAGTGGAGTTTTCCTTAAAATTCACCCTAGACTTCGCAGTGGCCAGTATTTTAAAGCAGAACTCTAGACAAAAGCTACAAGTTAAAAAATAAACAGCCCATTAAAAAAGAAAATAAAACCACCTTTTGCTGCAATGTTCATCTTCAATTCAAAGCGGCCCCTTCAATACTTTTTTTTCTGCCACTAGAGGTCCTCAGTCTGATGGACAACATTGTTCAACCCTCTTCCTTCGAGCCCAGGTCATCCTGGATCCCCAGCCTGTGATTGGACAGTGAAAGCAACTTATCTATATGTCACTTTGCTCTTTCACTTCTTCTGCTGCTTCTTCTTCTCCCTCTCCAGCCTGGCTGTGAAGGCTGATACCAGGTCCAATTTGAGTAATTTCATTGCTTGTTTTCAAAAATACTTTTGCATTAACAGCCTTCTGTCCAGCGTACGAAAATATATGCTCAACACAACATCATAATTTTTTTTATTTTACCAAAAAAATTAGGTATTATATTGTTTCTACTGAAATTCATTTAGGTGTATTTTTTCCTGAAAACATGCATTTGGTAAAAGGCATAAATACTGTGTGAGATAAAAAAAAAAAACTCAAAAGCTAGCATTTTATTCTCTAGGGCCTCTGCTTTTAGAAAATATATAAATGTTTGGGGGTTCTAGGTAATTTTCTAGCAAAAAAAAAAATAAATATTTTAACATGTATATGAAAAAATAAAGAAATGCCCCAGTAGGCAAGGGGTTAATAAATACCATTAATTTGTATCTTGTTATGTGTACCTGGAGTTCAGATTTAAACATTTTGGCGATTTCATTTGGCTGCCACAGTTGTACTATGGTGGAATGTTTTAGAGTGTCTTTTGCTATCATCAGTTATACAAGATAAAATGATATCGCCACTTTTTTGAATAACTATTTTTAAGTTCTTCTTTTGGTTTTCCTGCAGGAATAGAAGATGATAGGGTCATCCGCCTTTTTCGTGGCTCTGCAAGTATTAATATTTTTCCCTAAAAGAGGGTCTGCACAGCAAGGTAAGCAATACTACAAATGACTGGTTTCTAAAATAAGTCATGACTACTGGGTCCAAAAGGGTGCAGCATGTCAAAGAAGAGCACAGCTTTATTTTTTTAAGAAATATACAGTGACATTTATATATTCACCTTCGCACAAGGATAAAAAAAAAATGTATGCAGCTCACAGACTAGAAGCTTATACTGTAGTTTGTAACCAGTTGGAACCGTGGTTCTTGGTGTGGAGAGTCCAAATAGTTTTGTTTTCCCTAGATCTCATCTAAGGAATATTATATATATCATCTAAGGTTATTTATATATTTTTATCATATATCATAATGATAACAATTATTTATTATAAATATTAAAATGACATAAGTTATTTAAAATTCTATTTAATTTTATATTATAATATGACATTGTTAGACTATTGAGAAGGAAAAAGCCAACGTCATGCACGTCATCTTGTACGTGTGCCCAGGGCTTTTTTTCTCAGAGAATAGGTGCTGGAACTCCCACCTACTGAGTCACTTCTTGTCTCTGCCCCCTGCCCACCTCCGAGCAACATCTCTTGGTTCTGCCCCCTACCCACCTCCGAGCAACATCTCTTGGTTCCGCCCCCTACCCACCTCCGAGCAACATCTCTTGCTTCCGCCCCCCTACCCACCTCCGAGCAACATCTCTTGGTTCCGCCCCCTACCCACCTCTGAGCAACATCTCTTGGTTCCACCCCCTACCCACCTTCTAGCACCGTCTCATTCAGAGAATACAGAGCCAAGTATGATTATGTCATGCTATGCTAAAGTAATTTGTATAGAAACTGGTAATGATAACAAGAAAAGCAGTACAATAGATCCCCTGCAGCCAGCAACAATAGACCCCCCAGCAACATAGGACCCTGCAACAATAGGCCCCGGCAGCAAGACCAGATCTCCCAGTGGCCAGCATCTATAGACTCTCCAGCAGCCAGAAACAAGAGACCCCTCCTTTAACAGTAGATCCTTTCCAGCAGCAGTTGACCCCCCAGCTACACAACCTCCCCATCAACAATAGAACCCCCACCAGCAACAATAGACCTCCCCAGCAACAATAGGCCGCCACACAAAAACAGATCCACTCCAGTAACAATAGATCTCCCAGCAGTCAGCATCAGTAGACCCTCCAGCACACCCCAGCACCCCTTGCCATTAGATACATTCAGTGCTAGAGGTGCCGGAACTGCGCTCCCCCACGCTCCCGCTGAAAAAAATAGCCCTGCGTGTGCCACACCAAAAAAAAAAAAAAAGACCCCCCCCCCCCCCCCATTCCCGAGTCTTTCCTTTTTCCTTCAACAAGGTGATTGAACTTTTGTATGGCAGATGCAGGAGATGAGGCCCATGACATCCTACGCTTTGCCTCGCACGCACCATATAAATTTATAAGTGGGAACCCAACCTACACAACCCTGCTCAACCCAGAATCATTGAATCAGATCATTACATGTATGGCCACCAATTATGTTATAGGGAGATCTGCATCACATCAATGCAACGCAAAGGGGCTGATTTACTAAAGGCAAAGAGACTGTGCACTCTGCAAGTGCAGTTGTTCCAGAGCTTAGTAAATGAGCAGAAGCTCTGCTGACTTCCATCATCCAATCATGTGCAAGCAGACATGCAATTTTTTTTTTCTTGCATGTAATTGGGTATTCTTTGCAAAGTGAAGCTTTACTTTATTCACTAAGCTCTGGAGTGACTTCACTTGCAGAGTGCACAGTCTATTTGCCTTTAGTAAATTAACCCTAATGGTCTATTGGTGGCTGAATTCCCCATGAGGTTCATGCCACAGTTATTATTGCCTCATTTATTTTATTTATTTGTTTATAATATTTATTATTTTTATTTATTAATATTTATGAATTAATATATTTAATCAATTAACTATTTTATGTATTATAATTATTAAATGTTTTATTAATTAATTCATCATTCATTTTTTTAAATTGTTATTATAATTAACACATTATAATATAACAGATAATTTATAATAATAATAATAATAATAATAATGTATTATTATTATTATTATTTAAAAGATTATTTAATTTATAAATGTATTTAATATTTAGTCATGTATTTATTTATTAATATTTATGATGTACAGTATTTATTAGTATGCATATATTGTTGTATTGTACTATTATTTGCCTCATTTAAATAACGCCTCATGTGGTTCATGCCTCGTTTATTACCTAAAACCTCAACCAAAGGTTGAATAACACTTGGCAATTACAGTAATACCTCGGTTTCCGAGCAACGCGGTATACGAGCATTTTGAAAGACGAGCAACATTTAAAAAAAATTTTGACTTGATATGCAAACACTGACTTGATATAGGAGCAGTACAATCCATGTAGTAAAGCCGCTGGTGTATGCAGTACTGCATGTGGCCAGAGGTCCTGGGGGCACTAGTGGCTCCCAACGCTTCCTGGATAACTCGAAGACCATCCCAGCTGGGTGGGACGTGCGTCCGAGCATCCGGAAGTGTCAACAGGTGCTGAGTGTCTCCGAGTTCTCCAGGAAGCGCTGGGAGCCACCAGCGCCCCCCTGCACCTGTGGCCACATACAGTACTGCATACACCAGCAGTGGTTGTGGAACGAATCATCTGAGGTTTCCATTATTTCTTATGGGGATTTTCACTTTGATATACGAATGCTTTGGATTACAAGCATGTTTCTGAAATGAATTTTGCTCGTAATCCAAGGTATTACTGTATATGGCAATTGGGTGGCTTCCAGTCAGCTTTCAATCGCAATCATGTCATTGTTTCCAGGATCAAATGATCTATAAATGGGTAAAAATCAATCAAAACACCCCTTAATGCCACTGGAAAGGCATTTTAATCCATTTCAAGCCCTCCTTCTATCATTTTATCACATGAAAACAGAAAACATTTTTTTTCAGAGCTGATAGGTAGAAACATGATTGCAAAGTACTGCATATGACCAACCACTTCCAATTAAGTTTTAGACTAAGTTTTGTAGTTGACTTTGCATGAACATTTTCAGCTTTAGGCAGAGTAGGCCTCCGCCTAAGGGAGACAGCAGCTGACAGTTTTACGTTAGTGCGTGCACATGTCACATATTTTTTCTCTTTCCTCGTCAAAAAAAGAAAAGAATTTATGAAATGTCAAAATCCCCAAATGATGTCAGAAGATGAGCTGGCAAGAATGAACTGTAAACACGGCTCTTTTTTAAATTCTTTTTTATGACTTTTTTCTGTTTTTTTTTTCTCTCTGTAACAAAATGTATAAAAATGAGGTTGATGAGGGAACACTTAGCTTTATCAAAGATGGCAAAATTTTGCTGAAATCTCTAGATTTCCATCAAAGTCTCAGGGCAATAAAAACTCTCAATTTCATTCATCTCTAAACCCTTTAAATGGCTCAAAAAGTGAACCTGTTGGTTTGTTCCCTCCCCCAGCCTGGAACAGTTTTTGTTGGAGGGGGGGAAAATGGGGTGAATACTGATTTTTATTGGTAACCACTCCCAATTCTGCAGTCAGCGCTGAGGCGGGGATAATGTCTCTTGTCCGCCTCCTCTCATCCCCTCCTGCAGCCTCCTAGGGCACATAACATGTCCCAGGAGGCTGCAGGACCATTTATGGATTGAGTCATGTGCTGTAGGAAGCAAGCAGTGGTTCCTCAAGAAGCCACAGATGGAACCCACATCCAACATGGCATCACAAGCTCATCCCCTCCTGCAGCCTCCTAGGGCACATCACATGTCCCAGGAGGCTGCAGGACCATTTATGGATTGAGCCATGTTCTGTAGGAAGCAAGCAGTGGTTCCTCAAGAAGCCACAGCTGGCACCCACATCCAACATGGCATCACCAGGGACCTGCAGCAGTGAGGGCCAGTTCACACTGGTCCAAAACGCGCCTTTCCGACTTCGCACAATTCGCATGACATGTCAAAATCAATGGTTCCCTATGAGAGTCGTCTTAACTGACTTTGAAAAATCCTCCTGCACTACTTTGGTTCGACTTGGGCAAGATTTCAGCTTATTGATGTGAATGGAAGTCAGCATCATCATCTTAACTAATCCGACTTGTGGCATACGACTTGTGCTCTAAGGATCTTGAAGGTGAACTATAATTGAGCCATAATTAAAAAAAACTCACAAAAAACGGCATGGGGTCCCCCCCAGACCATACCAGACCCAGGTCTGGTATTAATCTTGAGGTGGAAACCCACACCAAAATTGAAAAAAAAAATGGCATGCCCCTTCCCCAAGACCATACCAGACCCTTCAGTCTGGTATGGCTTTTGAAGGGAAACCCCACGCCAAAAGAAACAAAAATAAAACTGTGTGGGGTTCCCCCCCAAAATCCATGCCAGACACTCAGCCTTGCAGGTGAAGATGGGGGGGAGACAAGCGAGCAACCCCCCCCCTTCCTGAACCATACCATGCCACATGCCCTCAACATGGGCGGGGGTGGTCCCCAGTTGATGCGAACAAGGGCCTCTTCCCCCACAGCCCTGGGCTGTGGTTGTGGGGTTCTGCGGGCAGGGGGCTTATCAGAATCTAGAAGCCCCCAGATCCCAGCCCCCCCCCCCATGTGAATGAGTATGGGGTACCCAACTGTACCCCTACCCATTAACCCAAAAAAAAAGAAGTGTAGTGTTACAAAAAAAAAAGACGGTTTTTGACAAGTCCTCTATTAAGAATGAAGAATGTGCAGCTCGGCCCTGCACCCTTCTCACTGGATTTGATTGACAGTAGCAGGAGCCAATAGCTCCCGCACTGCTCCCTCCATGTCCAGTGAGGAGCGAGGGAAAGCACAGCGCTGCTGCTCTTGGGCACAGCGCTGGATCAAGATCGGGCTCAGGTAAGTATTTAGGGGCGGGGAAGGGGGTGGGGGAGCTGGTCACAGAAGGCTTTTTTACCTTAAATATAGGGCCGGCTCCCTAGAAAACTAGAATTTTCTTTTTCTAAAGCCTACACGCACTACGATTGTTGGCCAACCGAGCGTCTGATTTTTGCCAAAAGGGCGTGTGCCAGGATCTTGTCTTGCATACTAACGGTACACAATTGTCGTGCCACAAACACGAATGTAGTGACGTACTACGAGGAATTTCAGCTCTTGAGTGCCACCCTTTGGGCCCCTTTTGCTAATTTCGTGTTTGGTGAGCATTGATTCCGATCATGCGTGTTTTGTACACTCGAGTTTTGTGTGACGGATTTGTGTACTGACAATAAGAAAATCTGACATCAAGCCTTTGTCTGCCGAAAATTTAATAGCTTGTCATCCAACATTTGTTGGCTGAAAATTGGACAACAATTGTCAAAAGGAGCGTACTAACGGTAAGATTTTAGGAGAACAGTCTGTCAGCAGACGATCCCCTGCTAACAATCGTACTGTGTGTACGAGGCTTTAGAGTAAAGAACCCTTTCCATATTCAGAGGTTACACCCCCTTTGCTCCAGTTGTATAGAATGCCGCCAATTTTTCTTGTAGTAACTTAAAAGTGAACTCTATGGGCCATACAGTATGTGTGTATAAGATAGGAATTCCTAACTAGGAAGAAAGCATTATTTTGGACCCTTGGTATCTTTTTATGGCAACCTCTTTAGGAACACATAGATCTTTCTGCCTGCTTTGTTCTCAGCACTTTCATATGTATATACAGTAACACAGTGCAGAGCCATCTTGATTTCCCAAGTTTAGGAGACCATAGCAACCAACAAGTGAACAGTAAACTGTTTAAAAAATATTCTATTCCAGTATATATTCATATACAAACAAGGCCTGGGGAATGCCCAGGAAAAAATTCCAAGCCTAGTTATATTCTTAACCCCAAAAAGTCCCTTCTATTGCTTTCAGCCTCCTCCAAATATACAAATTCCTTTTGCTTCTGTGATCTGACTTCCTGTTGGGAAGGCTACATTTGTACTCCTTGGTCCCACTGTATATAGGAACATAGCCACCCTGCCTTTGTCCCACTGTATGTAGGAATGTAGCCACCCTGCCTTAGTCCCACTGTATGTAGGAATGTAGCCACCCTGCCTTAGTCCCACTGTATGTAGGAATGTAGCCACCCTGCCTTAGTCCCACTGTATGTAGGAATGTAGCCACCCTGCCTTAGTCCCACTGTATGTAGGAATGTAGCCACCCTGCCTTAGTCCCACTGTATGTAGGAATGTAGTCACCCTGCCTTAATCCCACTGTATATAGGAATGTAGCCACCCTGCCTTAGTCCCGCTGTATATAGGAATGTAGCCACCCTGCCTTAGTCCCGCTGTATATAGGAATGTAGCCACCCTGCCTTAGTCCCGCTGTATATAGGAATGTAGCCACCCTGCCTTAGTCCCACTGTATATAGGAATGTAGCCACCCTGCCTTAGTCCCACTGTATATAGAAACATAGCTACCCTGCCTTAGTCCCACTGTATATAGGAATGTAGCCACCCTGCCTTAGTCCCGCTGTATATAGGAATGTAGCCACCCTGCCTTAGTCCCACTGTATATAGGAATGTAGCCACCCTGCCTTAGTCCCACTGTATGTAGGAATGTAGCCACCCTGTCTTAGTCCCGCTGTATATAGGAATAGAGCCACCCTGCCTTAGTCCTGCTGTATGTAGGAATGTTGGCACCCTGCCTTAGTCCCGCTGTATGTAGGAATAAAGCCACCCTGCCTTAGTCCCGCTGTATGTAGGAATAGAGCCACCCTGCCTTAGACCCTCTGTATGTAGGAATGTTCCTATCCTGCCTTAGTCCCGCTGTATATAGGAACGTAGCCACCCTGCCTTAGTCCCGCTGTATGTAGGAATAAAGCCACCCTGCGTTAGTCCCACTGTATGTAGGAATAGAGCCACCCTGCCTTAGTCCCACTGTATGTAGGAATGTAGCCACCCTGCCTTAGTCCCACTGTATGTAGGAATGTAGCCACCCTGCCTTAGTCCCACTGTATATAGGAATGTAGCCACCCTGCCTTAGTCCCACTGTATATAGGAATGTAGCCACCCTGCCTTAGTCCCACTGTATATAGGAATGTAGCCACCCTGCCTTAGTCCCGCTGTATATAGGAATGTAGCCACCCTGCCTTAGTCCCACTGTATATAGGAATGTAGCCACTCTGCCTTAGTCCCGCTGTATATAGGAATGTAGCCACCCTGCCTTAGTCCCACTGTATATAGGAATGTAGCCACCCTGTCTTAGTCCCGCTGTATATAGGAATAGAGCCACCCTGCCTTAGTCCTGCTGTATGTAGGAATGTAGGCACCCTGCCTTAGTCCCACTGTATGTAGGAATGTTCCTATCCTGCCTTAGTCCCACTGTATGTAGGAATGTAGGCACCCTGCCTTAGTCCCGCTGTATATACGAACGTAGCCATCCAGCCATTTCATGAAAAATGGATTACTACAGGGCCATTAGGTAGTGAACGTGTATGGGATGTTTTGGAGAAGAAGGATATTGTTTACTGTCACTTGAAGTCTTGTGTGTAAAGTGTAATAGCCCCTCCCAACCAATAGGGAATTACCTTTTGAAAAATGTATTTCTGAGCCCCTTTTTTGGGAGAGAAGAGATGATTTATTAATCTATGCAATGAGTTTTGATCTTTTTGATAAATACATATCTGCGTGGAAAACAGCTTGCAGGAATCACTGACTCTATACACCTAATGGGACTAGTTTGTGATTTATGAGTTTCTATGGATTGGAGTTATCTGCTCTCATTCTCGCTCTGTAAAGTTATTTGGCCCTTCTGAAGCAGTTTGGGAGGTAATGGAACCTTTTCATGGCCCCTCGGAGCTCACAGAGAGAAATATGTTCCACTAGATTGTGAATTTTCATCCCCCAGAGCCAGTTTGTTGTTTTATTCTTCGCCCATGCAGAAACCCCGCCACTTCCTCAACAAATAAACTAAACTCCAGGCTAAGAGTTTAAAGCACAGTTGGGAACTGCCAATGGATGTGTCCTTCTGTTCAGTCAGTCTTGTGATCCCAACACCCCTTTCTACCGGTGCACAATTAGATCAAGAATACGACCCGACCTGCTGATTGGGTAGTGAAGGCTTTCACTTTCTGCCCGAGACGCAACGGGTACAATATATTACCAAGAGTACGCACATGAATTTCCAATCCACAAGGCAAGGTCCATAAAGACATGGATGAGCGAGTCTGGGTTAAGAGTTCCCTTCACTTGAACTAAGGGGCCAAGCCCAACCCCTGGAAAAACAACCCCACACCATAATCCCCCCTCCACCAAATGATTTGGACCAGTGCACAAAGCAAGATCAATAAAGACATGGATGAGCGAGTTTGGGGTGAGGGAAATTGATTGGCCTGCACAGAGTCCCGACCTCAACCCGATAGAACACCTTTGGGATGAATTAGAGTGGAGACTGCGAGCCAGGCCTTCTCGTCCAACATCAGTGCCTGACCTCAAAAATTAGCTTCTGGGAGAATCGTCAAACATTCCCATAGACACAAAACCTTGTGGACAGCCTTCCCAGAAGAGTTGAAGCTGTTATGGCTGCAACTCAATATTGAACCCTACGGACTAAGAATGGGATGCCATTAAAGTTCATGTGCGTGTAAAGGCAGGCGCCCCAATACTTTTGGTAATATAGTGTAGCTTTAAATAGGCTTGGCTTTATAAAGCCCTGATCCATGCCATGCGCCCGACCCCTAATCTTAATGCAGGGCGCCTGACGCATGGATTTCAGTGTTTTTTGTTTTTTTTGAAGCACGTGATTAGAGACTGAGGCTCTAATTGGCTTAAAAAAAGGGTGGGCTTGGGGCAAACCCACCCAGTTGTGTGACAACAAAGTTGTGTGAATTAATATGCGCTATTGTTTTTCTACTTCTCCTCCCAGCCAATCAGGAAGCGGATCTTGACCGATCGATCGAACGAAAGCGTGGGGGGGGGGGGGGAGTCAGTTTTAAC
Source organism: Lithobates septentrionalis (assembly GCA_037952835.1). Classification (NCBI taxonomy): domain Eukaryota; kingdom Metazoa; phylum Chordata; class Amphibia; order Anura; family Ranidae; genus Lithobates; species Lithobates septentrionalis. The sequence continues at coordinate 1,630,859 of JBBDGP010002253.1, forward strand.
CCTCCACAAAAATAGAGCACCAGCCGCCACTGCTATGTATACAGTATATAAAGAAACTCAGGCTCTCTACTTGTCCTGATGGCCATTGTCTGCATGCCCTAATCCATGGAAAATGACATGATAGAACAAGTCCAGTTGAATGAGAATAACCTCTATCTGTGACCTGGAAAAGTGATAACCTTCATGGACAATGGTTGACCTATGTGTAGTGTTTAGATATTGGAAGAGAACATTTTTTCAAAATAGTCAAAGAACTGGCCATTGGATTTTCCTTGTGGCCTGGAGGTGTAATGTTTCAAGCTCTACATTTAAGACCAGTGAAGGGGAGGATTTATAGTGGCATGTAAGGGGAATCCGAAACGGAGCGTTTGTTCGAGGCCTCCAGGATGGAGGAGAGAGCGGAGTATACGGGTGATGGAGTTTCCTAGAAAAGCGATAATCCTGTCTCCTCTGGCTGTGTGGGTGACGGCTGTCAGGGATGATGTGTTCTCTACATGTTGACTGTTGACGGCTAGATGGCAGGAAAAAGTATAGTATTCTACATCACCTGCTAATTGTGTGTCTGACCTTTGCTCACATTCAGCTAAAGGTTTTCTGACAATTTAAACACTGTATGGTGGGTATACAGTATGTATGAAAGATTTTAATTACCATACATTTGGCTTTTTTTTTAGATTGGTGTCTAGTGATAGGGCATTAAATACCCAACTGTAAAGCCCAGTTCACACCAAAATGCGGTGCGGGGAAGGCACGTTCCTTGCATGTTTTCCATACCACAGGTGAATGTGCTGCCCTTCCGATCTGAATGCAGGTGCCAGTGTATTGTTAATGGCCCCCCTAATGCAGATTGCAAATGCAGCACATTTGCAGGCAACAAATTGCATGGTACGGTAGTACCATGTGGCTTCAGGGCTGCTGTTAGAAACGACCAAATAGCCAACCTGACTGCCCCCACCCCCCCACCCCTCAAATAAACACAGTTTACTATGCTTCAGTTATGAATGAACACAGTGAGTGATCAGTACCGATCACTGTGTTCATTCAGGATTGGAAGGGGCTGGTAGTTGTGACATATTTGTTGGACCCTTTCCCCACTGTCCATCCTGAAGGATCCTATTGTGTCCTTCAGCTTCCAGTGGGAAGGAGAGGAGGGAAGCTGGCAACATGGTGGAGGGTGGGGGCACACAGTGGGGCCTGGGCAGCAGGGAGAAAGGTTTTGGTACACAGGGAGGGCGATTGGTACAGCAGGGGGACAATTTCTGGAACCAATCCCCTGTATGGCTCTCTCTGCAGCTGCTGAAAGCTGGCTTCCTCTCCTCTTCCTCCTGCCAGATTTCAGCTGCTGCAGAGAGAGCCATACAGGGGATTGGTTTCCAGTAATTGTCACCTGCCCCCCCCTCTCCGACGATCACCTTCCCTGCCCACATCCGATTCACCCAGCTGCCTGGGTGCCCCTGCTGCCATGAGCTCCATAAAGGACTTATTGTACCCCCTTATCCATGGCCCTGTGTGGCTTGGTGCATTGTGTTCTGAAAAGGTAGTGCTTTGGGTGGGCTTTCAAAACAGGGAAAAAACACACACTCTAGTGTGAATCGGCACTAATACTGTACTTATAGGTAAATAATAATTATGTCAATAATAACTGTAATGCCGCGTACACACGATAGGAATTTCTGCCCGCAAAAGACCGATGAGAATTTTTCGTCGGAAAATGTGACCATGTGTATGTTCCATCATACTTTTGCTGGCGGAATTCCAGCCAGCAAAAGATTGAAAGCATGTTCTCAATTTCTCGGTCGGGAAAATGCGATTGTCTGTGGCAATTCCGACGCGCAAAATTCCTATGCATGCTCGGACACAATTCGACGCATGCTCGGACACAATTCGACGCATGCTCGGAAGCATTGAACTTCATTTTCTCGGCTCGTCGTAGTGTTGTACGTCACCGCGTTCTTGACGGTCGTAAGTTCAGCGAACTTTTGCGTGACCGTGTGTATACAAGGCAAACTTTAGTGGAATCCCGTCGGAAAAGCCGTCATATCTTTTTCCGACGAGAAGTCCGATCGTGTGTACGCGGCATTAGGCTCAGTTCACACTGGGGTGACCTGTCAGGCGACTTAGTCCCCTGACTAGTCACGTCCTATTTAGTGCAATGGAACCATTCTAATCAGAGCGACTCAAGTCGCACTGACATAGAACAAGTTTCCTGCATGACTTGGAGGGCGACTTGCATTGACTTCTATTAAAGAAGTAGTTTGCAAGCCGTGATGCCGTCGCGTTGTGCAGCGTGGCTTCAAAGTTGGGCGACTTTGAAGCCTTTCTAGTGTGAACCGAGACTAATGCCCCGTATACACGGTCGGACTTTGTTCGGACATTCCGACAACAAAATCCTAGGATTTTTTCCGACGGATGTGGGCTCAAACTTGTCTTGCATACACACGGTCACACAAAGTTGTCGGAAAATCCGATCATTCTGAACGCGGTGACGTAAAACACGTACATCGGGACTATAAACGGGGCAGTGGCCAATAGCTTTCATCTCTTTATTTATTCTGAGCATGCGTGGCACTTTGTCCGTCGGATTTGTGTACACACGATCGGAATTTCCGACAACGGATTTTGTTGTCGGAAAATTTTATAGCCTGCTCTCAAACTTTGTGTGTCGGAAAATCCGATGGAAAATGTGTGATGGAGCCTACACACGGTCGGAATTTCCGACAACAAGGTCCTATCACACATTTTCCGTCGGAAAATCCGACCGTGTGTACAGGGCATAATACTTATATGTACTGTAAATAGTAATAGTAACTAGTAAGGCCCCATTCACACCTGCGCGTTCCGGTAACACGCACAGAAATGCTCGTTTTTTTGCTTGCATTCTGAAAACCGGCAATGTGCTTGCAGTGCCATTATTTGTTAATGGCACCCCAAATGTGGCTAGCAGATGCATGTTTTATCATTTGAGAATCTTGACAAAATACACAGTAAAAAGATGCAAAAGGCTCGATGTTCGAAGCGGTGCAGGAGCTTTTGTTATGCATAGGGCAGCCCATTTAAGTGATTAGGCTGCCCTATACGAGACAAAACAGTATGTGACAAAATGTGAGCTCCTTCTACGCCTAGTGTGAATGGGGCCCAATACTTATATGTAAATATGTAAAATATTATAACTGTCAGAAGTTATGAATACTGTAGCTGCTGACGGTTAACAAACAGGTACTTATCAGCCCATTGACTACAGTGCTGTCTTCCCCAAGGCCGATCCTCAGCATCGGCCTTGGGGAAGACAGCACTGGAGTCAATGGGCTGATAAGTACCTGGGCTTCGCATCCTCAGGAGTCGCCATCTTGGATGTGGGAGCTGGCTGTGATTTTCTGTTATCCCACTACCAGCTCTCTACTGCTCATGCGTGAGATGACGTAGCATGGTCCTACAGCTTCCTAGGATGGGTGATGTGTTCCAGAAGGCTACAGGCGTGGGGAGGGAGGGCTAAACCATCATAATCCTTACGTGGGCGAGGATTGAGGAAGTGGGAGGGGGCACCTTTCAAAAAAGGTATCCCTGAAAAAAAAAATGCAAATCTGTTAGAGGAGGTTAAAAGCTTTGGACAATATATTAGAAAGCTGCTTACCTGAACCAGGAAACAGTGTTGTCATGGGCATGGCTATATGGGATTGTGGTGCTTCTCAACCTAAATCAACCCGCGCAGGTAAATACCTACTGAATTCTGGAATCCGCAACCCATCTAATTTTTTCTTTTTATCCAACAAAAAACTTTTATTGGTGACATACATACAGCCCAAATCAACAATAACCAACCACATACTCAGCATAGTATACAAAACCAGGTTCCCGGTCAGAGCCAGTAGTGACAACATATTGAGTACAGCAGAAAACGAACAGTATTTACATAATACCACATACACAGGAAAATTACATGACCATGGCGGTGTTATACACATAGCAACATCAAGTCAAATTGTTAACCAACATTAAGACCAAGAAGCCTATCCATGACCAAGTCTGCTGGGGCAAGCCAGCTAGCCATGGGTCCCAAAGTTTTCCATACTTGCCCGGACACCCCCTATGCTGATAAATAATGTTTTCCATCCTAATTGTATTACCTACCGCAGTAACCCATTCCCTAACCATGGGAGGGCTTTGCGAGCCAGAAATAAGGCCCGAACAATAGCCTCTCTGGTGTGATTCTCCCATTCCAGTTCATCTAATAATTTTAGCAAGCAGAATTTAGGTTCCAAAGGGAGTTATACTTGAAATATCCTGTTCAGTGTCCACCACCACCCTACAATATGGATGCAGTTTTGGGCACCTCCACAGTAGGTGAATCAAATCACCGTGGTCTCGTTTACACCTAGTGCACACCGGAGTAGATAATAGTCCCATCATGTGTAATCTATGAGGGGTATAGTACACTCTCAAAAGGATATATAACTGCGTCAGTCTCTGAGACACGTTCAAGGAACAAGTAGTTATGGCTTGGAGAGCCTCCTCCCATTGGTCCTTATTAAGCTGACCTTCATCACTTTTCCACTTTGTGTTTTTCCAGAAATATCTGGAGTAGCATGGCATTTCATTGTGATATGAAGCCTTTAGAAGTTATAGCCTCTTTAAGTTAAGTAAGGGTGTTGGAGATATAGACCAGTCAGAAGTTATACTCTGAACCGTTATGGCATGCCGTAATTGCATGTAGTAGAACTGCATAGAAATCGGTAGACCACACGCCTCCCGCAGAGCCTCAAAGGAGAGCAGAACTCCATTATGGAAAATTTGCCTCAGATACAAAACGCCAAACTTCTTCCAAATTGCACCATGTTGAATTTTGGCTAATTCGAGGCAGGTGTCATTAGACCAGATGGGGCTAAACTCTGTAATGCCTACCACCCCCTGAAGATATCAAGCTTTATTCCATACCTTCTGAATTAAATTATATATTGGGAAGGTTTTATGTGGCTTACCGAAAGTCTGGGCTTCCAGAGCTACTGGAATGGAACCAACCTTCACTGTGTGCAGCATCACTGCCTCGGAAGAGCTACACCCTGTGACCCCTTGTTCTTTACTCCCATGAAAGGTACCTATTAGGAGGTGCTGCAGTTGCGAAGCCAGGTAGTATAACCAGGGATTCGGCAACTCCAACCCACCCTCACCTTTGGGTCGTTGCAGATGTTCCAGTTTTATTCTAGGGGAAGATTTTTCCAGGTTAGCATACGAAATATGGTATTGACAATCCTAAAGGTCTTTAAAGGAATCATCACTGGGGAGTTATGAAGCAAATACAGCAGTTGGGGCATAAGAATCATCCTAATGAGTAAGAGAGAAGTGTCTGTATCTCCAAGCAAAATCATTGTGTCATCTACATATAGCATCACTTTTTCCTGTCTGTTACCATAGCAGAAGCCAGTGATGCCCGGGTTATCTCTAATCTGAATAACCAGCGGTTCTATGGCTAGTGCAAACAGCATGGGTGACAAAGGGCACCCCTGCCGAGTGCCCCTCCCCAGTGTAAAAGTGTGAGACATTCTGCCCGACTCTAGGATGCCTGCCTGAGGATGGCAATACAGTAGGCGAACCCAGGAGATGTATATCTCTCCAAATCCAAACCTTTTTAGGACCTCCCATTAATACACCCATTCAATGCTATCAAAGGCCTTCATAGCATCTAACGATAGCAGAGCTCTACGGCCTATATTGTCAGCTAGTGATTGCATATTTAGAAAAAGCCTTCTTAAATTGACCGCAGTAGATTAATTCGACATAAACCCAGCTTGGTCGGAATGGACAATGGAAGTAATTACCCTACTTAGCCTAAGTGCCAGTATCTTTGCTGGAAGTTTAACATCACACTGCAGCAGTGCGATAGGTTGATAAAAGCCTGGATCTACCGGGTCCTTACCAGGTTTTATAATAAGGACAATGTTGGCTTTAGACATTGAGGGGGGGAAAAATACTTTGCTCCCTTGCAGTGTTAAAGACTTTTAGTAGTTGTGGCAATAACACCTATGCATATTGTTTATAAATTTCTATGGGGAGGCCATCCTCCCCTGGGGCCTTACAATTAGGAAAGGCATTAACCACTGTCTGCAGTTCCTCTAGTATAAGCGGGGAGTCTAGATCCTTCCGTTGAGTGGAAGTACCCATTTAAATATTTACATCTTGCCATCCTCGATCTTTTTCTCATGGTCCACACATTTGCAGTAGCATCCCATAGACTTTCCCCTAAAGAGTCCTCTACATTGGGAGAAAGCCTCGAAGAAGTTTAGAATCTCTAGGAAAAAATAGGAGGAAAAGTTAAGCTGGCATGGTGTAAACTTTGTGTTGTGTATATCTTTTACAGTTCACCATGATAATTTTTTTTTACTTCACAGTTGAATTAACTCTGACACTTTCTTCTTCTTTTGCAGCAAGATGTGATAATATATATGAGTCCGATATAGTGTTTGTCATTGATGGGTCTTCTAGTATCGGAAGGGCGAATTTTCGAATGATCAAGACGTTTATGGAAGGGTTGGTGATTCCTTTTGCAAATGTGGTCGGCCAGGACAAAGTACGCTTCGGTGTGGTGCAATACAGTGATGACCCAAGGTGAGTCTTCCCATTTAAAATTGTCAGCGGCCATTGAGATTTTAAGCAGCGCACTGGTCCCCAACCAGCGGCTTGTGAGTTACATTGTACCTCCTAGGTCTAATGTTGTTCATTGCAGCAGTAAAGTGGTTATGCCAGCCATACCTGCAAAGACCAGGCCACCCAAGTCAGCCCTGGCTCAGTCTCAGGCAGACAGATTTTTTATAGATCTTGAAATAAGATTGTATAGATAGACGTGCACATTCTAACCACTTATTATTGCTGCAAAACTTTATTGAGAACACCCATTAAACATTCACAGTGATGGAGGACAAAGCAAGTGAACCTTTGGAGTTAATAGCTAGTCGAACCTCCTTTGTCAGCAATGACTTCAAGCGAGCAGTTGAATTTTTGACCATTCCTCTTTACATACTTCAGCTCAGAGTCAGACACATTTGTAGTATGTCTGGTGTGAACGGCTCTCTTAAGGTCATTCCACAGCATCTCTATGGGATTAAGGTCTGGGCTCTGACTGGGCCACTCAAAAAGACCCACTTTCTTTTTCTGAAGCCAGTCTGTGGTAGATTTACTTCAATGGGCCATTGTTCTGCTACATCACCCAACTCCTACTAAGCTTCAGCTGGAGGACAACCACCCTGACATTATCCTGTTAGGATATTTTGGTGAACTTGGAAATTCATTTACCTCTCGATAATGGCAAGTGGTCCAGGTCCTGGGGCAGTAAGGGGCAAACCCAAATTATGATGTTCCCTCCATTTTATTTTACCGTTGAGATGACGTTTTGATATTGGTAAGCTGTGCTCTTTTGACACCATACATAGTGCTGAGTGATCTTCCTCAACAATTGAACTTTTGTTTTATTCATCCACAAAACATTTTCCCAGTAGAAATGTGGCTTGTCAAGGTGCTCTTTGGCAAACTTCAGGCTTGCTGCAATTTTTTTTTGGAGAGCAGCGGCTTCCTCCGTGGTGTTCTGCCATGGACAACCTGCCTATTCACCGACTTATGTATGATAGACTCATGAACAAGGGATGTCTGCCAGTTCCAGTGATGTCTTCAAACCTTTAGCTGTTAGTTACTTCTTTACCTTATTCAGAATTCTACATTGTGTCTTGTGAGTCATCTTGGCTGGGCACCTACTTCTATGAAGTGTAGCCACAGTACTAATCTGTCTATAGTTATAGAGAATTTGTCTCTTGACTGATGGATGCCTAAACACTTTAAGATGCTTTGTATCCCTTTCCACCCTTATGCAGATTAACTACTCTTGATCATATGTCTTCAGCGAGGCATGGTTTATATCAGCTGATGCTTCTTATGAACAGCAATCTTAAATTGTTTGAGTTTTTTTTTTTTCAAAGTAGCTATAAACTACACCTCCAATAATTGGACTCCAGGTGTGCAAACTACTAACTCTCATTAGTTTTCATTGAAGTAATTAGTCTATGGGTTCACTTACTTTTTTTACTCCAGCACTGTGACTGTTTAATGGATGTGTTCAATAAAAACATGAAAAATTAGAATTGTTTGTGTGTTATCAGCTTAAGCACGTTGTGTTTGTCTATTATTGTGACTTACATGAGGATCAGATCACATTTTATGGCAAATCACTGCAGAAAACCCAGTTCATTCCAAAGGTTTCACATACTTTTTTTTGCATATATATATATATATATATATATATATATATATATATATATATATATATATATATATATAAATATACACTCTACCTGCTGCTAAGTTCGGTACAGTGAAGGCTGTGTTAAAAAAAAGCCCCTAGTGTTGCCTATAGGTTCCCCACAGCTGATCTTTTCCTATTATTGACTCCCCATGCTTTGTTCTGCACTGTGTTGAGGTGGACATCTTGGTATTGGCAGCATAGCCGTGCACAGGGTGTGTGCCAGGTGTGTTTTTACCATACCCTTCCTTCTCTAAATGAGCACAGTGAACACACAGGCTCACTGTGTTCTTGCATAATTAAAGCATAATAAACTGTGTTTGCTATGCTTCAGTTGTGCAAGAACAGGAAGCCGCTCAGCACAGAGAACTTCCCATTCATTCACTGCCCCATGCAGCTGAGGCTGCAAAGAAAGGCATGTGTGTGTTTGAGCTTTGGGGTGCACACCCTAATGCAATAAGCTGCAACACAATGATTGGCAGGGTTTTGCTTCCTCATCACAGAGCTGCTTCCTAATCATTGAAGATTTGATGACTGATAGAGGAATCCTTAACAAGAAAAGGTGCAAAAAGCCATGTTTTATTGCATAGTATTACTGTACCTGTATATAGTAAAGCCAAAAACAGATATTTCAGTTGTAGATATTATGGCAGGTTATATCACCCATTGGCTAATTTTAAGCGCTTGTGCTTGGAAAGGTAATGGATAGAGGAAAACGTTATCATTGTCAAAATCCTTGAGAAAAAAAAGAAGCTGACAAGTAAATAGAAGCAATTTTTTTCATTCACCTAAAATTGAAATACCAATTTTAGGTGGGCTTACCATTTAAAGCACAACGCCATTGTTTAGATTTTTTGGTTCATTTGGTAAAACTGATTTGGTAAAACACTGATGTAGAATAACCACTTATGTAAATAGAGTTTAGTGCCTGTCCTGTTCCCTCATGCTTAATAAGTCTCTAGAAGTGATCTCTATATCCAAGGACTAGGGGGAAATACAGACACCTAAAATTCTGGGTGTCTGTGATAATGTCAACATGAGGCTTTAGATATGGATTACCTTGTAAATCGAATGGCCGACTCCGCAGTACAGATATGACAGGTCCACTTTACTTTAACTTTTTCATGATAAATTGGAATTCTTTTCTTTCTCTAGAACAGAGTTTGAATTTTCCCGATACCGAAATGGAACTGACGTGATCCAGGCCATCAGAAACCTGGGCTACAAGGGTGGAAACACGCGGACTGGAGCGGGCTTGAGATACGCTGCAGATAACTTCTTTGGTCTTGGCACCATTCGGGCCAATATTCCTAAGGTACCAACATTAAGACACACCAGAATGAAAAGACCCCCCAAAAAAATCATACTAACTGGAACAGAAAGAGATTTGTTGGCCACAGAAACGGCAAATCTTTTACTTGTTGGTTTACTTGGGATGGGTAACTGCTAGCAATATAAGTCACTTTTATTGATTGTGTGTATGGGGAAGGTGGGGTGTTGAGAACGACAAAACCAAATAAGTTGAAGGGTAAGAAGCTTTTTCAGGTTTTATTTCTGTATGTGTCCCTATGGGGCAAAATCTCCCTTACTTCCTGTCTTGCTGACCGTTTTAAGTAAGCAAGCATAAATACAATGCACAAAGAAGACTCATCTGGAATTCTTTCTTTCTGCTGCATTTCTGTGAAATGCATCAGTCAAGGAGGTTTTCAGGTGTAGCCTCTTTGTGCATGTTGTCTAGAACAATAAAGCTTTATTGAAATGCTAAGGTCATCGGTGTGTAAGTGGTTCTTTTGCTGGGAAATACATGTAAGGAGTGTTGACAAACTCCATCCAATGCCAGCACCTGAGTTCCAGACACCATAAGATTCTGTGGGATTTTTGGGGAATGCTAAGAATAGAACTTGACAGACATTTTAAAGGCTAAGTTCACCTTTGACATAAACTGGCCCATGTAGACAAGGGCACCAGTAGATTAAAATGCAGTTTGCCATTTGTAAAGGGTATTGTTTAATGCAAACGCCATAGCTGTAGACCTTTTCTGGCACCCATGAAGTCTGGTCAAGATACTTCCATGTTTACATTCCTATGACCTGGCTTATTTCCAGGACATGACAGTCAGTGGCGTCTCCAGCTTTCATATTTAGGGGGGGCACATGGGGGGACAGGGACAAAAGTAGGGGGGCAACTATAAAATGCAATTTTATATATATATATATATATATATATATATATATATATATCCTGGGGCCCTTTACTATGACCCCACAACAGCCCTTTCACATGTTCTGCAGTGAGCTCCCTTCCTACTGTATTGGGGTCCCCCAGGGTGGCAGAAAACAAGTGATATATGTCACCAGCATACCAAGAGAATATAAGGAGCTCCCTTCCTACTGTATTGGGGTCCCCCAGGGTGGCAGAAAACAAGAGATATATGTCACCAGCATACCAAGAGAATATAAGGATCCAAAGCAGTGGTAGAACTATCAGGTTTGCAAAGGTTGTCTTGCCTCCGGGCCCTGTTATTCTGCCACTGTGGGGTTCCTCAGCCTCCTCTTGCTGTCCTGCCCTTGCTATTGACTGCTCTGGTCTGGCATCTCTTGGAATTTACAGGCTGGTTCTCCTGTCCTAAGGATGGGAGAAATCAGTCTGTTTTTTTTCAGTAACTGAGAGTCCTGGTGGAGTCCTTCCTGCAACTCGCTCTTCTCCCTGCCAATGAGGATGCAGGGGAAGGAGCAGATTGGACGGCCGTGGTTGTGTGAGCGCTCGCATTATGCAGTGTCAGCAAGCAGAGGGAGGGGGGAGGAATCACCTGCAGGAGCTGACTGGGGACTCTCTCCCTCTTAGACATTGATTTTTTGTAAAAAAAAAAAAATAAATATTTTTTTTTTTATTGGGGGGGGCACATGGTGGGGCACAGCATAATGTTGGGGGGGTCAGGGCCCCCTCTGGCCCCCCCCTAGGGTCGCCATTGATGACAGTCCTTGGGCCCTCAAATCCATCATCACAGGAGTGAGCGCTCTTCCTGATTCAGAAGCTGCACGTTCCCACCTGGAAAAGCTGCACATTCCCACCAAGATTCTCTCACTGCTGTAGCCCCTTTCTATCTCATACTGTGGGCTACAACTTGAACTAAATGGCCACCAAGCCACTTTAGTTGTCCTCAAAGTAGAAGGCTCGGTGGCCATTTTTTTAAGGCCCATGTGCTGGAAATAAGCCAGGAAGTAGGAATGTAAACATTGGGAGTATTTTGGCAAGGCATCACGAGGGACACAAAGGTCCTACAGGTACGGTATTTGCATTAAACAATATTTTTACAAAATGGCACAGTGTATGGTAAACTACTGAAGGCCTCTTGTCTGCACGGACCAAATAATGTAAAATGTGAACTTACCCTTTGGTCTTTTTCCAGTCTGATGTGTTCTTATTTCTCTTTGCCTTCACATTGTGCAGTTTCCCTCTCACTTGCTGTCTAGGTGAACCTCATCACTAAGAAAGGACATTTTTTATTTTTGTTTAAAGTATATTTGTAAGATATAATTTGTATGTTTTTATATTGATATAAAAAGATTATCTCCTGCATCGTTTATTATGACAGATAATATGTACATGGGCTGTGTGTATGTTTTGTAATGATTGTAACTGTAAAGCAAAAATCAATAATAAAAAGATATCTGATTTAAAAAATAAATAACTAAAATAAAAATGAAAGGAAATTAAGTAAATCTTCTCAACAGGGACACAGACATGATGAAGGCCTAATGCCCCGTACACACAAGCGGAATTTTCATCGGAAAAATCTTGGATGGTTTTTCCGACGGAATTCCGCTGAAGCTTGGCTTGCATACACACGGTCACACAAAAATTTTCTGAACTTTTCGACCGTCAAGAACGCGGTGAGGTACAACACTACGACGAGCCGAGAAAATGAAGTTCAATGCTTCCGAGCATGCGTCGAATTGTTTCCGAGCATGCATCGTTTTTTGCGCGTCGGAATTGCATACAGACGAACGGAATTCCCGATAGGAACTTTTTCCGACGGGAAAATAGAGAACCTGCTCTCAATCTTTTGCTGGCGGGAATTCCGCCAGCAAAAGTACGATGGAGCATACACACGGTCGGAATTTCTGACGAAAACCTCACATCCGACTTTTGCTGGCAGAATTTCTGATCGTGTGTATGGGGCATAAGCCTTCTACACCCTACGAAGCAACAAGATGTTTAGGGTGAAGTTCCACTTTATATGGTGGTCTTGGGCTCCATGTCACTTGATCTTCTTCCCACAATAGTGTCTCTTCTCTGGTGTTATTTTTTGAGTGCTTCAGATTATTCATCTCTGTTAAATAATCTCTGAAATTATATGTTTGGCTTTCTAGATTGCAGTTTTGATCACGGATGGAAAGTCCCAGGATGATGTAGATCAGCCTTCTCAAAGACTAAAGAGCCAAGATATCAAAATATTTGCTGTTGGTGAGTCCTTTATCTGGTCTTAGTTGATTCTACAGAGCTGAGAAGTTCTAAACTGGCCATAGATAGAGTGATTTTCTTTTCTGCAACCAGACTCAGTGTTGCTGGGGGAATCCCTCCCGCGGAGTCATTGTGTTCTCCCGACGGAGGGGGGTGGGGGGAGCTATCCCCGTTGGGAGAACACAGTGATTACTGCTAGCGGCTATAATAGCCGCTAGCAATAAATCGCATGTAAAATCCGAGAGGCTGGTTGTACCCAAGTTGATCGATCGATCAACCTGGGTACATTTAGCCTGCCCATACATGATTTGAATTCCAACCGGTCCCTGCTGAACCGTCCAAGATTCAAACCATCTATGGCCAGCTTTAGGGTCAAAGCTGACTTGCTGTCCGTAACTCACACATTGTCTCTCTGCACTTGAGTGCACAAAAAAAAGTATCAAACAAAAACCATATATCTTTAATTTAAAGCTATTTCCACCTTTTGCATGATGTTACATATTACACCTATGTCATTCATTCACAGAGATCTGAATAAACTAAAAGTCCCATCTTCCACTACGGCACTTGTACTTGTAGTTCTCAATGGAACATGGGTGCGATAATTACCACACTTATTGTCCATTGACACTTTCTGCAGCTTTCCAACTGAAAGTTCATAAGTGAATATGGACAGCTGGAAGAAAAGGTTGCAGGAACTAGAAACCACTGATCATGGATGCTATGCTTTGAAGGTGCCAATCGAAAATAAATATTACTTGCATACTTTTTTTTCCAACAAATATATGTGCATTGATTATTTTTTTTCTAAAGGGTGCATTTAACTTAAGTGGAATGTACACAACTTTAGGAAAGTGAAAAGTGCTGGCTGTTTCCCCACTGGGGATAATTCACTGACACCCATCACTTAGACCCGAATTGTGGGGAAATCTCCATTAATGGGCACACCACCAGCAATACAATCTGAATGGTGGTTCTAACCCTATCCTTCTTTTCCCCTCACTATATGATCTGACTGACATCCACCATAAAGTCAGTACCCTGTTTCCCCGAAAATAAGACCTAGCGTGATTGTCGGTGATGGCTGCAATATAAGCCCTACCCCCCAAATAAGCCCTACCTCTAATCTTTCCTACCCTGTCAAAAAAAAAAGTTGAGCTTAAATTTGTGGTCCTTACTAAGTATTGAAAAATTCAGTTAGTGGTTTTGATGGGTACAGTATATGTCTCAAAGGTGTATGGTGTACCTTGGAACTTCCTGTCTGTGGTGCCAAAGATACAGTTAACAGTTGAGTTTGCTCCATTCTCTACCTTCATAGATACTGTATTTCACTGGTTAGGTTAGTTACCATTTTTGTCAGTGTTTTTTTTTGTGTTAGCTTTTTTTAAATTTGTATTCATTTGTATTTTATTTGAATACACTGTTAAAAAATCTTTTTAAACCCAGTCATGCTGTTCGGGCCACTATTGATGGCATTTTGTGGACTGATGTGATATGTTGGACCTGAATTGTTTTTACAGTCTGGCTCTGGCTGGTAAAGGTACTGCGCAATACTTTATGGGAAACTGACTAGAGGATAGTTAGAACCACTTTGTTTTTTTGTTGGAACATGTAAGATTTAGGTGATAGATTTGAGCCCTCAACAATTCTTGGTTGAAGAAGGTCAATCAAATTTATATGGGGCACAATGGCTCTGGTGAGGCTGCTCTCAGCACAAAAAAGGGATCCCATTAAAGGGATTGTAAACCCTCAAGGTTTTTCACCTCAAAAGAAAGATCAAAAGAAACGTAGTCAGTAAACAAGCCAGAGGTCAATATCGAATGATAGTGAAGATAGGGTACACAGATGCCAGATACACAAAGGAGCAAGATATCTGCTGCAGAGAGCACAATATTCTGGCAAACAGGAAGTGCAGAGACATGCCTTAAATCAGGAAATTCACAGGAAGAGCAACGAGTTTGAGTTTCACCAGAAACAAGAGACAAGGCAAGATTTCTGTCCAACATCTCAGGAAGCACAGCAAGAAGAGCCACCATCAAACACCACAGAGGTTGCAGGTTCAGGTCCAGACCCTGACAGGTGAGGGGTTATAACAACTGTTAGGTTTTATTGTTGTCTGTGCTCCTATTAGAGAGATCCACCCTCTCTTTTTCTCCTGATGACCACTGTCAATGGTACTCAAAGTGATGGAAAAATCAGAAACATAATTAGAGAGAAATCTTCCAGTCTAGACATTGTTCTGGTGACAGCTGTCTGAGAGGGAATTTACTCTTGCTTTGGATATATTTTCATTTCCTGTTGCATCTGCACAACAGGAAGTAAAGGGAAATCTTCGCAGTGGGATGCAGGCACATTTCCTGTCACTCACTGTTGTGTCTACAGGACAGGAACATGGATAGAAAAAGGGGACCTCCGTTTTAACTATTCTCTATGGTATCCAAATCCAAAAACAAAATTCCAGGCTTATGATGTACTTTATATTCTAGGAAAAGTTATGTTTTGTTCTTCTATTACCCAGGAATCAAGAACGCTGACAGCCGGGAACTGACAAGGGTGGCTTCTACTCCGTCTGATGACTTTTTCTTCTATGTCAATGACTTCAAGATCCTCGCCACTCTACTGCCTCTGGTGTCACGAAAAGTCTGTGTGACCACTGGTGGAACTTACCTGCCTGCAGATGGTAAGTCTCTTCCCTGTTCGAGCTGCCAACTGTCAATGGCTTCCACAGCATACCCTCCAGTGACCCGTGGGCTGTGGTGGTGTTTGGAGTTGTAGCTCCTCAATAACTGCAGGGTTTATTCTGGCTTTGTTTCTTTCTAGATAAAAGTGGTTTTCCACTTAAAAAACAAATCCCTGCTTAATGTGTCATCAGGACAGACATTGATAGTAAATTCACAAATTTATGGTAGGCACTGGAACAGAAGGTAAAGGGAATTCTCCCAATAGGGACACTTGTTCTGATGAGAACTGTTTAAGGCAATCCCCCTCATTTTGCTAAAAGTTTGTGTCACTTTCTGCTGTGTCCTTGAGGAAGGACCTATTCCATGTTTTATGGATACAAGTGGAAAACCCCTTTAAAACCCCTTTAGCAATTAGACAGACAATAGCTATTAGGGGCTATGAGAGAGGAGGAATAGCTGATAAAATTTCCCTATACGCAGATGATGCGTTATTGTTTTTGGGAGACACAGATCAATCCCTAACATATGTGATAAAGTTGATTGAAAATTTTGGTCGATTCTCGGGGTTTGTTATAAATTGGAAAAAATCAGTACTACTCCCCATTGATGAGTTAACAATGGCTTTACCACAAATAGAGCATAAAATACAGGTTGTTACATCCTTTAAATATTTAGGGATAAGGGTCTCATCAAATTTAAAAGAATATATTAATTATAACAGACCAATTTTCAACTTTCGGTGCTTTCACATTTTGAATGACAATTACTCAGTCTTGCAACACTGTACCCATATGAAAATTTTGTCCTTTTTTTCACACAAATAGAGATTTCTTTTGGTGGTATTTAATCACCGCTGGATTTTTTATTTTTTGCACTATAAATCAAAAAAGACTGAAAATTCGGTAAGAAAAAAAAAAAATAAAAATCTTTGTTTCTGTTAAAATTTATTGCAGAGTATTGGCAAATATTGGCAAATATTGGCAAGTATTGACAGAGTATTGGCGAGTATTGGCAGAGTATTGGCAGAGTATTGGCGAGTATTGGCAGAGTATTGCAGGGTATTGAAGAGTATTGCAGGGTATTGGAGAGTATTGGCAGAGTATTACACAGTATTGCAGAGTATTGCACAATATGGGCACAGAGCAGCGCTGTGGGAACTACAGATCCAGCCCACAGCGCTGCTAAAAACAATCTCTCCCCCTCTCCCCTCGCACTGTACAGATCGGTACAGAGGGGGGAGGGAGGAACCTGGCGTCATGACATGACCCCGGTTTGTTTTCAAGTGATCGCTCCGTCATTTGACCGAGCGATCACGTGGTAAACGGCCGCTACAAGTGGCCATTTATCGCGATCCGTGATGCGCCGGGTCTTCCGGACCCGGCGGTCACGGATGTTTGCGGGAGCGTGCCCCAGGGGCGCGCGAGAGCAACATTCTGGGAGGACGTCCAACGGACGCCCACCAGAATAAGCCGACCGCGCTGTAGCCGTCTTTCGGCTATGGCCCGATCGGCAAGTGGTTAAGATGAAGGGTAAAGTATGGTCCAAACTAACATTGTTGGTTGTAGGGTGAGCAAATTTAATAAAAATGGTGTGGACCCCACAGTTACTCTATGTCTTACACAATTCACCTGTCTGTATACCACTAAAATGGTTTGAAAAATAGACTGCCTGTTTCGAATCTTGCTATGGAAGGGGCAAAATGCTGGAATTAAACTTAATACACTACAACTTCCCAAAGATAAGGGTGGCCCTGCTGTTCCAAATATTAAAATGTATTTTTTAGCAGCACAACTACAATAGGTTGCAGGATGGGAAGTAATAGACTAGACACACCTTATTCAATCAATAATTCTGAGTAGATTTTCACAATACCATCTGATAGCTCAAATAGAATCATGGCTGGTTGATAGGCAATGCCCAACTTTAGGACTTATGCCCCGTACACACGGTCGGATTTTCCAATGGAAAATGTCCGATCGGAGCGTGTTGTCGGAAATTCCGACCGTGTGTGGGCTCCATTGGACATTTTCCATCGGATTTTCCGACACACAAAGTTGGAGAGCAGGAGATAAAATTTTCCGACAACAAAATCCGTTGTCGGAAATTCCGATCGTGTGTACACAAATCCGACGGACAAAGTGCCACGCATGCTCAGAATAAATAAAGAGATGAAAGCTATTGGCCACTGCCCCGTTTATAGTCCCGACGTACGTGTTTTACGTCACCGCGTTCAGAACGATCGGATTATCCGACAACTTTGTGTGGCCGTGTGTATGCAAGACAAGTTTGAGCCAACATCCGTTGGAAAAAATCCTAGGATTTTGTTGTCGGAATGTCCGAACAAAGTCCGACCGTGTGTACGGGGCAATCATACATAAGGTCTGGCAGGAAATGAAACGTATTATGCAATATAATTACATATCAGTATACTTCCCCTTGTGGGGTAATAAAAATTATAAGGAACTAGACAAATTACCGTATATACTCGAGTATAAGTCAAGTTTTTCAGCACATTTTTTTGTGCTGAAAGTGCCCCCCTCGACTTATATTTGAGTCAAGCACTTTTCTGCAGAAAAAATTTCATTTTCCGAACTGACTTTGGGGCCCCGTATCTCAGGGCCACTTGGAGCTAGGAACCCCAAATTTGGTGTGCAAACCCAGTGGAACTGGTATCATAACATATCCAAAGCTGGAGTTCCTAGCACCAAGTGTTCCTGAGATACGGGGCCCCAAAATCAGTTCGGAAAATGTCATTCTCTGCTGCAGAAAAGTGCTTGACATTTTCTGAACCGACTTTGGGGCCATGTATCTCGGGGCCACTTGGTGCTAGAAATCCCAGCTTTGAAAATTTTATGGTGCTAGTTCCACTGGGTTTGCACACCAAATTTGGGGTTCCTAGCACTAAGTGGCCCCGAGATACGGGGCCCCAAAGTCGGTCAACTGTGTCAATCTGCAGCAATGTCATTTCGGGACACTTTGGGTTCAGAGACCCCAAATTTTGGCTGCCGCTAGGGGGCATCTAGGAACACTTAACTATCGAGTTTGAAGTTTGGGGGACCTATGGCTGCAAATGGGCACAGTGAGGCATGCAAATGGGCACAGTGAGGCTGCAAATGGGCATTGTTGACCCTCTTTTCCACTTACAGTAGCTGCGCATTTCTCACCCTCGTCTTATACTCGGGTCAATAAGTTTTTCCCATTTTTTTTGTGGTAAATTAGGGCCTCGACTTATACTCGGAACGACTTATACTCGAGTATATACGGTAAAACGATTTGGAGTATGGAGAGAAAAGGGGATAAAATATATCGCACAGCTTTATACCGACAACGTATTAAAAACATTTAAAGATTTACAGAAAACATATATACTGCCTTCTCATACCTTTTTTCAATACCTACAATTGCGCCATGAGCTACAGAGTCAGTTTAAAGATAAAAAAGCTAAGATACAAAATATGTCCCTTATGGATACCCTAGCAAAGAAACAGGTTAAGAAGGGCTTGATCTCCACTCTTTATGGTCGCCTAATGGAGCAGACAAGAGAAACAAATAGCTGCTTAGCCAGAAAAGGATGGGAAAAAGATCTTGGAAAAATGACAGATGAAACGTGGCAAGGTATATTGGAATCCATACAAATGGTATCAATACCTTCACAGCAATGCTTAAGCCAATTATACATAATATATAGAGCTTATAGGACACCAGATAAACCATATCAATGGGGGTAGACGGGAAACATCAGAATGTCCGAGATGTTCAAGGGTATCTGCTGACTTAATGCATATGCTTTGGAACTGCCCTAAACTGTTTAGATATTGGCAGACCGTGATAGAAACGATTAACCAGGTGAACCAAACTCAGATACCATAAGATCCAAAAATATGCTTGTAAAGATACTCAGAAAAAGAAGTACGGTATATACTCAGTAACTAGGTTAATCATTAATAGGATACTATTTATTGCAAGAAAACGAATAGCAATGAAATAGTTATCCTCCAAAAGCATATACTATTTATTGCAAGAAAACTAATAGCAATGAAATGGATATCCTCCAGAAGCCCAACATATGAGGAATGGTGGATACAGGTGAATGATGTATTGTTAAAAGAATGGCAGGTAGATAAGAATAGGGGTTTAACAAATACATTCGGTGAAATGTGGGGACCTTGACTGTTGTTACCAGGATTGACACCATTTGTTTTAGGAGTAGATGGAAGCATAGGGCTAAATAGATCATTTACCAGTTACAGAATAATTAAGGTATGATAATTCAAGAAAGAAGAAGGAAGGGTGAGGGGAGCTTATGGGTGGAGGGAGATGAGGGGAGAAGGGAGTAGGGAGAGTGGGGGGAGGGGGGTTGTGGGGGGTGTTTCCCCCTTTTTTTTATTATTATTATATATTAATGTGCTTGGTGTGTAATATGTTTGTGTTGTATGAATTTTGTTTTTGTTTTTCATGCTTGTTATGTTTTATAATGTATCTGTAAAGAAGAAAAATACTAATAAACAGATTATACAAAAAAAAAAAAATATATATATATATATGTTCACAAAATTAGAAAGCAGTTCAATGTGACACGAGTGAGTTCACAGACCCATCAATCTAAGTCTATCCCTTTGTGTTCACTCTCAGCCGCTTACACAGGACCTTCCAACCTGGTTTTCTCTGACGAGACAACAGACTCCCTGAGGATACAATGGACGGCGGCCACTGGACCTGTCACCGGTTACAAAATTGTCTATGGTCCTCTGACGGGTCAAGGGCAGCAGATCCCACTGGAGCTGAGAGAGGTATGTGTGCTTTCTGCCTGGGCAAACTATTATGGGCCCCAAGCAATAATCATTTCATGGGTCCTCTTCCATGTATGCTCGTGCTTTATAACACAATTAGTCGTGCGTTAAAGGAGAAGTAGGGCCAAAGCTAAGTGTACTCTTTGACCAGTTTTCAGTTGATAAAGCTCCCTGTTGGCCAACACCACAGAGCCAGTCCAGACTCTGGAGGGATTCTGACTTTAATGTCACGATCACTCTACTGTAGTGCTTTGGCATTCCATTACAATATGTGTGCTGCAGAACATAGTTTTTTAATTAATCATCCTGCAAAATCCCACAAATATCTGTTGATCCAGCCAGTGAAATCCACCTAATTGAGCTTCCCGTGATGCGGTGGCAACATTGCTGCCCTGCTCCTGAATTCAGAGCAGAGTTGTCACTCCCATGTAGGCTGTGCATGCTTGCACTAAAGTGAGAGGAGAAGATTTTGAAAGGGGCGTGGCTATTAGCATTTTCACTTCTGATTCATCAGCCTATAACATGTCATTCAGCACCTGGCCACACCCAGTCCCACCCACTGCTTTCTGGATTGGCAGCACTGCCTCTGTTGCTGAAACCCTCCCACTGTGAGCTGCAGTGTCTGTGAGGGGAAAGTGCATCAGACACAAATGAAGGAGGATTTGGCTCATGCAAGGGAGATAAAGGAAGTTTTTTTGTTTAATATATGAGGATGGTGCATCACTAAACTACTTTCAACCACCTTCTCTACTGACTCCAATTCTGTAGAAATATTGGGAATTTGACTGTTTGTGGGGTAGTGAAGATTCCCTCTTTAGTTTCCAAATTGACCAGTGGTCTCTGATTTCCAAGGCCACTTCCAGGGGTTTTTTTTTTTGTTTTTGGGGGGGGATTTCCACAACAGACCAACTGAGTCTCTAAGTACCAATTTACTAACCCATACTATTTAATTCGTACATCGATGAAGACAAAAAGGGTCAAAAAGAAAAAAATCAACCTTGCTCCCTGAAGCCCGTTTAGAGATCACATGACCAGCCATTCTCTTTTTGTATCCAAAATGTGAAAAGATGAGAGCTGTCACCCCATTTGATCTGTTTAGTACTTTTGCAAATGAAAGCTGGTTGAAAGTGGTTGAAAGTGTAAGAACATGTTTTGTGTATGGCTAGAATCTGAAATGCAGACCCTACTATGATATCACACCAGTGCCCATAATAATAATAATAATAATTTTATATCATATAAGACAATAAAGTGATTGTGATTTCTGTCCACAGATCAGCCTAACAGCAGCACAGACAAATACCGTCCTGCAAGGCCTCAGAGCTGCAACAGAGTATTCAGTTACCGTCACTGCACTATACGCTGAAAGTATTGGCCAATCTGTCTCAGGCAGAGGGAGAACATGTAAGACTGTTTAACTTTGGAAAAAAAGAGATTTGCATGTAGTATCCTCAAATGAGGGTAAAGAGAATGTGTCAAAACTGTCTGTTTGAGAAGAAGATATAATCCTGCAAATGCATTGGCCAGTCTTCGAATCTCAGGTTGCCTGTTGGGGTAGAGGTGTCAGATTGGTGGTGAATTTAGTAAGTGTATTCATTCTGGGCAGTCAGCAACCTAGCCTATATTTGTGAAACTTGGCCAACACCCTATGTGGGCCACTGGCCCTAGGTGGGCCATCTGCCCATGTATGTCCAGCTCTAGAGACTACTAACTGGGAAAGTGATGTAAGATTTTGGCACTACAAAGTCTACTCCAGAGATTTTAAATGACAGTTACCACCTATGTGTATTAAGCCTTTATAGGCAGAGTTTCACATTTTGCACCTACATTTCTTGTTTTGCAGCAAGCGCAGCTGGGATATCAAACTTCCGTGTGGCAGAGGCCGGCCCATCCTTCCTCAGGATAGCATGGTCCATTTCTGGAGCAGAGCCTCCAACTGGATACCGTCTGACCTATTCTACTAGAGGTGAGTATGTGGTCCCTTGTGTTACTCTATTGTGTTTTTTAATGTCAGCTGGCAACAGGAAGTGTTGTCACTGGCAGGATCTCCAGGTGAGAAACTTTGCAACAGA
The DNA here is from genome assembly GCA_037952835.1 of Lithobates septentrionalis. Lineage (NCBI taxonomy): Eukaryota > Metazoa > Chordata > Amphibia > Anura > Ranidae > Lithobates > Lithobates septentrionalis. The sequence continues at coordinate 1,653,147 of JBBDGP010002253.1, forward strand.
TTCCCCAAAATGTTTTGCTGGAAAAAAACTGTATGCAGTGGGTCATGATGCTAAACATAGATCTTTGGGTTTACACACACTTTATCCCTTGTTCTCCCTCCTAGTGCTTAACATAACCCTTAAAGTGGTTGTTAATCATTACATACTGTATACTCAGTGTAGTGACTAGCTTTGAGTGATACACAAAGATTATTCTAATCCTCCTACATAAGTTGTAACTTTTTATCTGCAGCCCTCTCTTCTCTACATCTAGTCAAACTTCAGAATTTACACAGCCTTTCTGAGCTTCCGGGGGGACATACTGCACAGCTCAGAGAGGAGAGCTGAGTGTATTCTGAATCCAGAGTGACTAGGGACCCCCATCTATACAATCCCATAGGAAAACATGTGCAGATAAAGCTGTCAATCACAGGTTGTGTGGTAGCGGCCCCCTGCCTTGGAGTTGGCACAACCTGACAGACAGAAATCAAACTCAGTGCTTTGGGTTGAGGCAAACATACACTATACAAGGATATGCTTTGCTCATTTTAACATGTCGGGGGGGGGGGGGGTTTACATCCACTTTACAACTTATTATTAACATATAGCGCTCACCCTCTGACACTTAACCCCTAAAATGGGTTGTTAACAATTAACCCCCTCCCCCAACCTGAAGACTAACCCCTAAACTTTAACACTAACATTAACTCAAACACTGACCTTTACACCAAACTATTCTAACTCCTAAAGCAGCCTTTCTTAACTATTTTAACGTGGAGGAACTGTCACGTCTACCCCAATGCAGGTGGTCAGACAGTATAGCTGGCTACTGTGTACTTCACCTATATAGCAGCCCCCTTTCCCATAAGGCAAGCAGGCCTACTGGTACTTGGTTGCCCCAAGGACTTATACACAATGCTATTGTGCCTGCCCACCATGCCAGGGCAGATGCGAACTGAGCAAAGCAAATAGATACTTGTGGTTAGCAGACAGATAGTGTGGTTCTAAGACATTCCAGGTAAAAGGCAGGCTAAGTTCAGGGAATAGTCCAATAACTAGGTCCAAAGTCATACACAGGGAAATGCAAAACTAGCAGAACAGGGCAGACAGACAGGGAGCTTGATCAGGGACAACACACGTATCACTCTCTATCACAAGCACTTAAATGAGGTTTGAGCTGGCTTATAACAGGCTTGGTTTCCACCCAGAGGCTGATCACATTAATCAGCCTGCAGGTGGACAGACAGACAAGGAGATTGCCATAACTAAAACCCTTATGCTGGAATAAGGAACAGGAACACTAAGTGATCCTGATAGAAACCTTTGCAATAACCTTCTGGTCTCACTGAACCCCTGCTGATAGTTACTACAGCTCACAGTAGATTAGTGTGAGGGTCAGTGGAAAGCATGCTCCTAATGCTGGAATAAACTCCGACGGAACTCCGACGGAATTCCATTCAAACGGTCTTGCCTGCACACGGTCAAACCAAAGTCCGACCAAAGTCCGACCGTCCAGAACGCGGTGACGTACAGCACGTATGACGAGACTAGAAAAAGGAAGTTCAATAGCCAGTAGCCAATATCTTCCGTCTCGTACTTGCTTCAGAGCATGCAGCGTTTTTGGTCCATCGGAACAGCATATAAACGAGCGGTTTTCCCGATAGGAATTGGTTCAGTCGGAAATATTTAGAACATGTTCTATTTCTAGGTCCGTCAGAATTTTCGAAAAAAGAGTCCGATGGGGCATACACACAATCGGAATAGACGATGAAAAGCTTCCGTCTGACTTTTTCTGTCAGACATTCCGCTCGTGTGTACGCGGCTTTACACTTGTGGTCACTGGGAAGACACCTCCCCCGCCCCTTCTTCCTTAAAACTATCTTAAAAGATAATTGCTATCAGTAGTTATTTATCTGAGGGGCAGACATTTCTGATTGCTCATAGCTCTATTAGCAACCTCTAGAGCACGGTTTTTCAACCAGGGTTTCATAGAACCCTAGGGTTCCTCCAGAGGTTGCAGAGGTTCCTTTAGCAGTGAGCAATTTCTGTTTCTCAGATACTGTAAGTTCCCTTTTTAGCTATCTCTAAGGGGTTTATTCTTCCCAATGACCATAAGTGTAAGGAGCATCCTTCCCACTGACCATCACACTAATGTATCATTAATTGTAGATATAGTCATTTTTTAGCAGGGGATTCCCTGAGACCGGGAAGTTAGTTCAAGGGTTCCTCTGTGTTGAAAAGTTTGAGAAAGGTTGCTCTCAAAAGGAACCATAGGGTTACACAGAAACCTGGTGGACAAAAGCTGCCCTGAAGTAATCCCTAAAGCCTGTAGCAGAATACTTGCCTTGTCCTTCCCCAGGAACAGTCATTATGAAAGAGCTTTAAAAGTTTTAACTGGTCTAAACCAAGGGTCTCCAATCTTTCTAAACATGGGCCAGTTCACTGTCCTTCAGAATTTAGGGGGGCCGGGCTGTGGCCCGTGGGAGTAGAAATTGCTCCGGCATCGGTGGGGGTAACAATGCCCCATCATTGATACCAGTGGGAAAAATAGTGCCCCATTGTTGGTATTAGTGGGAGGAATAATGCTCTATCGTTGCTGTCAGTAAGAGGAATTTTCCTCCATCATTGGTGTCGGAGTGAGGAATAGTGCACCAATGGCAGGATAAAGGCAAGCAAAAGGCTGTATCCAACCTGCAGACCACAGTTTGTAGACCACTGGTCTGGACCAACTTCATCCAATCAGAACCTTAGGCCTACTGTATCCCATACTTGTATGACGTGTTAACAGCACTTTATAATATTCCAGATAAGACCAGATAAAAGGATCTTATATGAAATTAAATTTGTATATACCTCCCTACATATGTACTTTCAAACTGAACATCTACATTGCGTCTCTATTCCTGCCAATTCCTCCCATGGCTATTTGATAAGATATGTCGGAACGCATCTAACCATACAGTGCAATTTGCTCAGCAAGACAGTGACATATAGTGTTTAGAAGACCTATCTGGTGTTTGGATAATGTTCTGAAGGTATCTAGGTGTTTGAATTCTAAAAATAAAAAAGATTAGCACACCTGGAAGGATGCCAGCATTAGCCTGGGACACACCTGTACATGTCTACGCCTGATCCTTACATGTCTGCAGCCATAACGTATCCTTCGCCGTACCACACCCTGCCGTGGCAATGTATCTCCAACAAATAAAGAATATTCAGCCCTGAGGCTAGCAAAGATACAAGCTTGTGACTCACCAGCAAACACTGCTAGCAAAGATCATTTTCATTGCTCGCTGTGATGCTCAGCTGTATGATGATTGATGGGTGATGCATGACTTCCCACTCTAACTGTGTGTCTTTGGTGTGCAGGGGATGGCAGGGCGGCAGAGAAGACTTTGAGTGGAAGTGCACTATCAGATACTCTTAGTGACCTGAGACCTGACACCGAATACATCCTGGTGCTTTATCCGCAATTCCAGAGGCAAACTGGTACATCTGCCACAATAAGTGGACGCACACGTAAGTATCTTACACAAGTTGGTTGAGAAAAGGACTCCTGGGCATGAGATTCAACCTCTTATGAAACCAGCATTTCAGTGATAAGGTCTGGTGGTACCCAACTAGAAGAAAATGCCAAAATGTGCTTTTCCAAGGAGGCTAAGATGGATACAAATTGCATGTCCATGTCAACACAGAAATGACAGCTCTATGAATGGGAAACCCAAACAGTGTGGGTGGAGGTGTTGTGACATGGCTATATTATTGCGATTAAGTCATAATAAGCATTGGAAAAAAGAACCAGAATTCCAATAACATACAAAAATAACCAAAATCCATTCTTCCACCTGGGAACTAAGGTATTGTATAACTCATCCAAAGTGAAATTTTATTCCATGACAAATTTGCAAGGGGTTAAGGGTGATAATTGGTGGGGGACAATGTAAAGGAACACCTACCGGATGGATGAGATCAGGCTTTTGGACAAGGGGTTTCCTATAGGAGGTCTCAGGGATGGAGTGAAGACTCTTCAGTCAAAGACAGTATGGCTTTGGGTGAGCTTGTCCCAACTGCCCTCTTTTTACTTGTTATTATATTTGTATAATGCTATCAGTAATAACAGCATTGTGTGGGTTGATAGGGACCCCATCTGAGGTATGGTGTCCCTTTTTGGTGGTCTGGTTGGAATGACCTACTGTAGATTAACTGGAATGTATCTGCAGTGTAACTTTCCCAAGACACTGTGCCTGGGAGTCTAGCCAAAAGAAATTAGTTGGTTATCACAGAAATTGGGTTCAAAATTTGGTGCCATCAAAAACCTTTATTTATTTTTCTAATTTCTTGTGTAATCTTTTGATCTTTAATAAAAGGCTTCTATGGCCATAAAATTCCACATGTATGATAGGAGAACAAAAATGTTGGGTGGGATTGTTGGTATAATGATGGTTGAATTTTGGCTCCGTTTGAATTACCCAAGTCATGGTCCAGCAGAAGGTTAATCCCCTGGGCACCTGTGGTCAATTTTGACTCACTGGGGAAAAAAAGTCTCTACTGGTCCCACAAAAATAGTCTGAATATCTATCTGGATCAAAATATAATGCTATCCTCTAGATCAGGGGTCTATAAACCTTCTAAATAAGGGACCATTTTATTGTCCTTCAGATTTTAGGTTGGACTGTGGCCAGCAGAAGTGGAAATTCTCCCTTTATCAGTGGGAGTAAATACCGCCACATTTGGTATTAGGAGGGAGGAATAGTGCCCCATCGTTGTTATCTTTAGGAGAAACAGTGCCCCATTGTAAGTGTCAGTGGGAGAAATAATGTCCTATTGTTGATGTCCCAAGGGCCAGGTAAAGGCAAAAAAACCCCAAAAAAAAACCTTTTTGCTTTTTTGTATCCACAGGGCGTGTAGATGGGGTGACAGATCTCAATATACAGGATGTGACATCCCAAAGCATGAGGCTCACATGGAGAGGGATCAGAGGTGCCACCGGCTACCGTATCTCGTGGGTATCTGAATCAGGTAATTTATTTCTATGATACTCAAAAAGTACATATTTTTTACCTGCACCTCATTCCTCAGTGGTTGTTCCCCATGTACCTTGGATGGGCTTTACTCTCTTTTTGGCTTTAGTGCCACTGCACAGAAAACTGTCTATTCCTGTGATGACCATCCCTACCCACCACAGCCATGAAAAGCCCATTCTTCTAAAATATTGGTTCAGGTTACAAAATAATGTCTACACTTTAAAGCAATCCTTTGATAGGGGGGTCTCCTCTGATCATTCAGATGTTTTAATTAAAGTGGTTTCTTTGGTTCTCAGCCTCACCACAAGCTAATAACGGGCAAGAATGTGCATGGCGCCTTGGTTAGCAGCAATGTAAAGACTTGCACCACATCAGTGCCAACTGTTGTTTGCTTGGGTTATTGGGCCAAGGCACAAGGGAGTTACCTAGTTGGACGGAATTTCTGGAAGACATTCAAACTGAGATTTTTTAAGGTAGCTAATAATGCAATAGGAGTTCAACATGAAAGAACACAAGTGCCCGTCCTCACACAACCTTGTGACGTATCACAATAGTCCATATGTTCATGCTCGGTATGATATGAAGATGTTCTGGAAAGTACTTTTTTTCGCAGGCAACATTGTTATAAAAATTATTTTACAACCCTTGTTGAAGTGTGCAATGCTAACATCATACTATAGAGAACATTCAGTTGTTGTTTATCTGGGTTGTCCTTTTTTTGAACTGTTTTTTTGGCAGAATGAAATGTAGCAAATTATGAAATGTAGATTATCCCAATATTCACAGAGAGGCGTAGTATTTCACACTCTCTCACTTTCTCTCACTCTCATTCTAACCATCTATCTTCCTTCTCTACCCCCCCCCCCCTCTCTCTCTCTTATCCCTTTCTTTCCCTCCTCTCTTTCTCCCTTATCTCTCTCTCTCTCTCCCCCTTCCAGTCTCTCTTATCCTTTCTCTCTCCCCCCTCTCCTGTCTCTCTCTCTATCCCCTCCCCCCTCACTCTTCCCCATCTCTCTCTCTCCCCCTCCCCCTTCTGTTCTTTTGCCCTTTTTCTCCCCCCATTTCTCTCTCTCTCTCTCCCCCTGTCCTGTCTCTCTCTCCCCTCCCCCATCTCTTTATCTCCCACCTTCTCTCTCCCCTCTCCCCTTCCACTCTCTCTTGCCCTTTTTCTCTCTCCCATCTCTCTCTCTCTCTTCACCCTCTACTGTCTCTCTCTCCCCACCCCCTTCTCTCTCTCTCCTCCATCTCCCTCTCCTTGTCTCTCTCCCCCCTCCTTGTTTCTCCCCCTCTGTCTCTCACTCTCCTCCCTCCTTGTCTCTCTCTCCCCCTCCTCATCTCTCTCTCTCCCCCTGTCTCTATCTCCCCCTCCCGTCTCTCTCCCCCCTGTCTATCTCTCTCCCCCCTCCCTATGTTTCTCCCCCATCTCTCTCTCTCCCCCTCCCCATCTCTCTCTCCCCCTCCCCATGTCTCTCTCTTCCTGTCTCTCTCTCTCCTCTGTCTCTATCTCTCCCCATGTCTGTCCCCCCTGTCTCTCTCCCCCCTCCCCATGTCTCTCCCCCTGTCTCTCTCTCTCTCCCCCTCCTCGTCTCTCTCCCCCCTCCCCATCTCTTTCTCCCCCCTCTCTCTCTCTCCCCTCTCCCCATGTCTTTCCCCCCTGTCTCTCTCTCTCCCTTCTCCTTGTCTCCCCCCCCTGTCTCTCTCTCTCCCCCCTCCCTATGTCTCTCCCCCTGTCTCTCTCTCTCTCTCCCCCCTCCTCGTCTCTCTCTCCCCCTCCTCGTCTCTCTCTCTCCCCCTCCGTGTCTCTTTCTCTCTCTCTCTCCCCTCCTCGACTCTCTCTCCCCCTCTCAATGTCTCTCCCTCTAACCATATCTCTCTCCCCCTTCTTTCCACTCTCCCCCATCTCTCTCTCCCCCCCATCTCCCTCCCCCTCTCCCCTCCTCCCTATCTCAGTGTTTCTTTTTTACACCCCCCTTCTTATTCTCTCTGCTCTTCTCTCTCTTTATCTTTCGTCTCTCACAATTTAGTCCCTACTTTTCCCCTTTTTCTAACTCCCCCTCCGCTCTCCTTGTAGCTCCTACCTCCCTTCCCCCTATCTCTCTTCTGTCTTTCCCCCATCCGCTATCTCCATCCTAAATTATGTAGCCTCCTGTCTTTCTCTCTCTACCTCACTCTCTCACTTTGTTTCTCCTTGCTCCCCCCCTCCCCAATATCTCTCTCTCTCCTCACTTCCTCTTCAAGTCTCAGGGTCTCCCCAATGAAGAGTTGGCAGTGTTTCCCGTATTCTATCCTAGAATAACAAAAGTAAAAAATGTATAAAGTGAATATCAATTTGCGCAATCTCGTGAAATAGTGTATAAACTTATATAGCGCCGACAATTTACACAGTGCTTTATATATACTGTATATTGTACATTGACATCAGTCCCCGCCCTCAAGGAGCTTACAATCTAAGGTCCCTAACTCACATTCATACATACACATATTAGGGCCCATTTAGACAGGAGCCAATTAACTTACCACCATTTATTTGGAGTGTGGGAGGAAACCTGATTACCCAGTGGAATGCCACGCAGGCACAGGGAGAACATGCAAACTCCAGGCAGGTAGTGCCGTGGTTGGGCTTTGAACCAGTTTGTATAGGTTTGTCTTCATATTACATAGCATTGGTAAATGTAAATGAGAATGTACAAGGATTAGACAATCAGATTGTATTGTGTATGGCAACCCTTAGTTTTGCAAATTTTTTAACACTTGAATTGTGTGTTTCATTTTCAGGGGAAGACACGAAAGACTTTGATGTCGGTCCATCTACAGAATCCTACTTCATCCAGAACCTCCAGTCCAGCACCGAGTACACTGTGTCCGTCAGTCCACTTTTTGGGGCCACAGAGGGGCCAGCAACATCTAAGAGGGTGAAAACAGGTAGCATTCAAATGCACCAACAAATAATAACTAGGATATTTATTTCTTAAATGATCAGTGTTATATATGCTTCGCAGTTCCCCATTATCCAAACTGTGAATTCATGGAACCTGAGGCACCCTGAGCCAGAGCAGGGGGTGAACCTTGGAACATTAAGAGAGATCCCCCCTTGGAAAACCAGTTATATATATTGAATTAAAAAAAATATGTTTTTTTTTTTAAAAGTAAGGTGGGAGTGTCATTTTATTAAATGTTCATTTACATCTTGACCCTCCTACATTTAGAAGCCAATTTCAGATTACACTGTAATTACTGTAGCAACACCTGCTGGTGAAATCTGGCATTACACTTCTGCAGGTTGCCATATTTGAATGCAGATTTGAAAGCTATTATACTGACATTGGGTTTATTTATATAACTAATATTTAAATATTCTCCCATATACAGCATATATACTTTTATTTGTAAACATTTTAACCACGATTTTTTTAACTTTTGCCCTCTGAACTTCTGCTAATGCAGTCACAAATCCAAGAGTTTCTTCCCAGATTCAACCTTATAGAACAGCTGAGGATTGTAGTTTTCCAAAAACGTTTAAAGAAGCAAAATTTTGTATTAGGGTTATGGAGTCATTTTGTGTAAGAGTATTAGTATTTTGTCATAATATAAAATATCATTAGCGCTTTTATTTTTGCTATAACTGTAACTTTTATCCTTAGCACTGCCCAGTTATAGTCTACTGATTGTGATGACAGTTCTTCAACTGAATTTATTTTAGACATATATTATGTGAAGATCAATAACATATGTTGTCACAGTTGACACTGCCAGCTGCAGAGAGAGTTAGCTGGAAGGTCCCATCAAAATTTTGATATGAAGCCCAATGATTTTATGTTGTGAAGTTATGCCTCTGGTACCTACTTGCCTTTCCTGTTGTCTGCACCAGTAAACTCTGCTACATTGTGGAGTACTGGTGCAATGAAGTCTGCAGAGAAAGCAACACAACCAGGAATGGGATCTCCTAGGTCTGGTGAGAGCTGTAGGGGACCCAGGAGATATACCGGAAGGGTCATTTCCTAGTGGATCTCGAGAGACCAGTTTTCTGCAACAGAGTAGAGTTGATGCGGTGAGGGCAGCAGGAAATTACATACTGTACATTATTTATTACATGTATGTGCCTTGATTAATAGGTTTTAAATCCCTCAACAGTTTTTTTCTATTTCTTGAGGACCCTGTTGATGAGATCTCTGTGCTAAGTTCTTGGATCTGCACATCTGCTCTGTCCATTATGAAGAGCTTCCACCATCCCTGTGCTGAGTTCCCTGGTCTGCACACCTGCTTTTCTCATTATGAGGGGCTCCCACTATACCTGTACTGAGTTCCCAGGTTTGCACACCTGCTGTGCCCATTATGAGGGGTTCCCACCATTCCTGTGTTGAGTTCCTTTGTCTGCACACCCGCTCTTCCCATTATGAGGGGCTCCCACTATACCTGTGCTGACTCCCTGTGTCTGAACACCTGCTGTGCCCATTATGAGGGGTTCCCACCATACCTGTACTGAGTTCCCAGGTTTGCACACCGGCTGTGCCCATTATGAGGGGTTCCTACCATCGCTGTGCTGAGTTCCTTTGTCTGCACACCTGCTCTTCCCATTATGAGGGGCTCCCACTATCCCTGTGCTTACTCCCTGGGTCTGAACACCCACTGTGTCCATTATGAGGAGCTCCCATCCTCCTTGTGCTGAGCTCCCAGATCTGCACACCTGTTGTGCCCATTGTAAAGGGTTCCTACTATCCCTGTGCCGAGTTCCCAGGTCTGAATATCTGTTCTTCCCATTATGAAGAGTTCCTACTATCCCTGTGCTGAGTTCCTTTGTCTACACACCTGCTCTTCCCATTATGAGGTGCTCCCACTATCCCTGTGCTGAGTTCCTTTGTCTACACACCTGCTCTTCCCATTATGAGGGTCTTCCATCTTTCTTGTGCCGCGTTCCCAGATCTGCACACCTGTTGTGCCCATTATGAAGGGTTCCTACCATCCCTGTGTTGAATTCCCAGGTCTGCATACTTGCTCTGCCCATTATGAGGGGTTCCCACCATTCCTGTGTTGAGTTCCTGGGTCTGCACACCTGCTCTGCCGATTTTGATTGGTGCCCATCATCCCTGTGGTGAGTACCCTACCATCCCTGATCTGAGTTACCAGGTATGCACACCTGCTCCCACCATCCATGCTGGATTTTTTTTATTTATTTTCTATTATGGAGATTATAACAGAAGTAGCGGGAGAACACAAAGGGTGGGAGGGAAGGGAACACCCAAGTCTCCCAGGTGGGCAGGAACAGCAGGGATTAATAAATCACAAACTTGAATGTGATTTATTTTTTGATTCAAGATTCCTTTCCAAAATATATGACCTCTCTATGACCGTTTCCATTGTTAGTCCCTCTTTAAAGCTTACTGATGTTAACGCTTGGTCAGCTACATTCTGGAAATTTAATGAAGAGGAACAAATCTTTTCTTTACATCTATTATCTCCTCGGCTGCATTTCTTGCAGAGGAGAGGCCACATTTAGGATCAGTAAATATAATTAGGTAACTGGAACTTTTGTTAGGCTAGACGGCCAGTGGTAAGGATGAAATGTGAAAAGTATAGTAGGAGTAAAGAATGCAACAAAAAATGTAAGGGTGCAATAAGGGCGGCTAAGATAGAACATGAAAGACACATAGCGGAAGAGAGCAAAGAAAATCCCAAGAAATTCTTTAAGTATGTAAACAGTAAAAAAGGGAGGACAGACCATATTGGCCCCATAAAGAATGAGGAAGGACATCTGGTTACAAAGGATGGGGAGATGGCAAAGGTATTGAATTTATTCTTTTCCTCAGTCTTCACGAGGGAATCGGGGGGGCTTCAGTAACCAAAACTGCAGTGTTTATCCTCATGACACATCACAGGAAGCACCTCCATGGTTAACTGAGGACAGAATTAAAACTAGACTTGAGAAACGTAACATTAATAAATCACCGGGACCAGACGGCTTGCACCCGAGGGTACTTAGGGAACTCAGTCAAGTAATTGCCAGACCATTGTTCCTAATTTTTACTGATAGTCTACTGACTGGAATGGTACCAGCTGATTGGAGAAAAGCCTATGTAGCACCAATATTTAAAAAGGGCACAAAATACATGCCTGGGAATTACAGACCAGTTAGTCTAACATCAATAGTATGTAAACTCTTGGAAGGGATGACTTAGGACTATATACAAGATTTTAGTAATGAGAACGGTATCATTAGCAGTAATCAGCATGGATTCATGAAGGATTTTTCTTGCCAAACCAATCTACTAACCTTCTATGAGGAGGTGAGTTGCCAGCTAGATAAAGGAAGGCCCGTAGACGTGGTGTATCTGGATTTTGCAAAAGCATTTGACACAGTTCCCCATAAACGTTTACTGTACAAATTAAGGTCCGTTGGCATGGACCATAGGGTGAGTACATGGATTGAAAATTGGCTACAAGGGCGAGTTCAGAAGGTGGTGATAAATGGGGAGTACTCGGAATGGTCAGGGGTGGGTAGTGGGGTCCCCCAGGGTTCTGTGCTGGGACCAATCATGTTTAGTTTGTTCATAAATGACCTGGAGGATGGGATAAACAGTTCAATCTCTGTATTTGCGGACAATACTAAGCTAAGCAGGGCAATAACTTCTCTGCAGGATGTGGAAACCTTGCAAAAAGATCTGAACAAATTAATGGGGTGGGCAACTACATGGCAAATGAGGTTCAATGTAGAAAAATGTAAAATAATGCATTTGGGTGGAAAAAATATGAATGCAATCTATACACTGGGGGGAGAACCTCTGGGGGAATCTAGGATGGAAAAGGACTTGGGGGTCCTAGTAGATGATAGGCTCAGCAATGGCAGGCAATGCCAAGCTGCTGCTTACAAAGCAAACAGAATATTGGCATGCATTAAAAAGGGGATCAACTCCAGAGATAAAACGCTAATTCTCCCGCTCTACAAGACTCTGGTCCGGCCGCACCTAGAGCATGTTGTCCAGTTCTGGGCACCAGTCCTCAGGAAGGATGTACTGGAATTGGAGCGAGTACAAAGAAGGGCAAAAAAGCTAATAAAGGGTCTGGAGGATATTAGTTATGAGGAAAGGTTGCGAGCACTGAACTTATTCTCTCTGGAGAAGAGACGCTTGAGAGGGGATATGATTTCAATATACAAATACCATACTGGTGACCCCACAATAGGGATAAAACTTTTTCGCAGAAGGGAGTTTAACAAGACTCGTGGCCACTCATTAAAATTAGAAGAAAAGAGGTTTAACCTCAAACTACGTAGGGGATTCATAACTGTAAGAGCGGCAAGGATGTGGAATTCCCTTCCACAGGTGGTGGTCTCAGCGGGGGGCATTGATAGTTTCAAGAAACTATTAGATAAGCACCTAAACGACCGCAACATACAGGGATATACAATGTAATACTGACATATAATCACACACATCGGTTGGACTTGATGGACTTGCGTCTTTTTTCAACCTCACCTACTATGTAACTAGGGTAACATTACACAGCTGAGTTTTTAAAACACAACTGAAGAATCTTTAAAGGAAAGCTTTGAGGATAGAAATATGGGAACTTTTACGGCTGACTTATTTTTTTAAGGTGTTGGCTCCAGAGCTGTCATCTAGACCTTGGCTTCACCATCTTGTTATAAAAAAAGTATGCAGGCCAGCCTGTTATTGTTAAAGGCGACTTCAGTATACCGATAAGCCCCCCACCTGCAAAGAGGCCCTTATCCTCATTAACATGGGCAAGGCACCCCCTCATGTTGAGGTCATGTTATCTGGTCTGGTTTAGAAGGGGGGGGGGGTGCACACTCATCCACCCAACTAATCCAAAGAATATAACTGTTGGGGTATGTTCCTGACACTCGTTGGACCTGAAGAAGAGGATTGGATAAACTATGAAATGTTTTCAGCATTATAATTACTATGACTTCTCTGCTTTTTGGCTTACAGCTATCCTTCTTATCAGTTGTCAGGAGGAAGAGTGCTAATGCCTTTGGACCGGGGGGGGGGGGGGTTAAATTGGGGGAGAGGGGTTGGGTTAGGTTGGGGCGCTGGTTAGTATTTTCCTGATGTCATTAGGTGGGAACAGTGGGAGGGACCTTTTCCTCCCAGGTTGAATCTGGTCTGGTTTAGCAGGCTTGTTCCCAATTGACGGCAGGGCTCTCCGTAAGTTCTAATGCCTTTCTGATTTGAATGGGGCTGCATTTGTCTGGCCTGGGGCTGGGAGGCACAAGAAGCTGGCCTGGGGCTGGGAGGCACAAGAAGCAGGAAGTGATGTGCCCCCTGGGGGTGGCATCCCAGGGTGTTCCGGGAGAACACCTTTGGGTTGCACCACACCGTTGGTGTTTTCACCTGCACTAGGTCATGTCATCTCATGCTTTTCTTGCACTGTGCCTTTGGGCAGGCCTTTTGGCTAGGTAGGGAAATTTTTATATTAGCAGAAAGGCTCGCTGTGTATTTGGACATGGCACTTTTTCTTTTTGTTGGTCACGTTTTTATGTAACAAGCATGTGCACTACAGGTGTGTATTTTTGTGTGTGTTTTGCATAGAGTTGGAGGATGCAAGTCAATGGGGAGGGGGGGGGGGGTGCTGATGTCAGAGAGAGGTTCTGTGGCCTTCAGGTCTTTTGCCTTTCCCCATCAAGAGGGGTCCTTCTTTGGGAGAGCCCCCCGCCAAGTACTTAGTGCAGTGGCTTCAGTTGGTCCTAACTAGTGGAATACACCTGGCTTTACCTGGGCGGATCATGGCGTCAGTTGCTTTGCGCCTCAGGAAGGTAGTAGCCCTAGACACCAACGAATCTATCACCTACCACCTACAATTGGGATACAACCCATTGGAAGTGATTTCCTCTATATCTTCCACAACCTGCTGCTAAGCAGCCTCCAGGGGCACTATCACGTACCTGGTCCTGAAGCCGAAATGCTGAGAGGGCTCTCCTTGCGGCTGAGAGCTCGGTGTCCCTGGAGATGGTAACAAGGATCACTGAGGCCCAGAGAAGCAGGGATTGCCAGCTGTGCCAAGGGTATCAGATTCTGGAGTGGCGACCTCTCTGCAGGTGGACTCCAGGCGAGAGGAGAAACTGGTCTTGGAAAGGATGCAGGGTCATACAGGCAGCACACAGCAGGAGTGTATCAGGAAGCAGGTCACAGCAAACTAATGCAGCAGGCTGGTCACAGCAGGTAGGTACAGCAGGCTGGTCACAGCAGGTAGGTACCTCAGATGGATCACAGCAGGCAGGCAAGACAGGAGGTGTAGTCAGGAATTGCGGCTAAGGTCAGAGTACCAGTGGTCAGCAGACAGAAGATCAGAGACGTGGTCAGGTAGGCCGAGGTCATACACAGGGTTGGAGACACAAGCAGATTCGTGGACAAGCCAGGGTCAGAGTCAGGAGAGAGACAAGAAGAATCCAAGAGCAAGCCAGGTCAGTAACGGGTAGTTCAGTAGTACAAGCACACAGGGTCACAGGTATCAGGAAGCTGAAGACCAGTCAGCAGTGTCTGCGTGCATCTGTCATTCCATTAAAGGCCAGAGGGCACCAGAATTGAATGCAGGTGGTGTGCGCCGGCACGCACAAGCGCATGCCATGGCTCATATGTGTGCGCCCATTCTCTTCCATTGCGTATATGTACATTTCGGCACAAATAGGCATGGCCATGTTGAATATTGCCCATTATGCCAGGTCTCTGGGCAAATCTTTTCTATCTTTTTCCCTGACAAGCACCAGTCCCGTGCTGTCTTCCACCCAAGCTTGATAGTGTCTATATGTGGACATTTTAACACTTATTGTTGTTACTAAACATCTGTATTGTACCTCTTTGCCCAGAATCAGGAATTGTTCAGGAGTTGAGATCATTTGCCAACAGTCCCACATCAATCCAGGTGACATGGAACCTCATCCCAGAGGCTACCGGCTATAGGCTGGAATGGAGGCAAGCTCGAGGTAACAGAAAATGTAGTACTGGGATTGGTAAAGTAAGGTATGAGCAGGACAACAGGTAAAGGTATTAATCACAGATCTGTCTTCTAGGTGGTCCTAAGGCTCCACAGATTGTGAACCTCCCCACTACCACCAATCAATATGAAATTACCCAACTGCGGCCAGGAACGGAGTACCGTATAACCCTCTTCACCTTGTATGACGGCAGAGAGGTGGCAACTCCAGCAACCACCTATGAGACTGGTGAGTCGAGCCAAGCCTGACGTTTTACAATCCATCTATCTATATTTCTCTGCAGAGTTGCATTTTGGAACTGGAAGGGGAGATTTAAAGCACTTGTATAAGTTCACCTTTGCATCTCAGAGAATAAAAATAATTCTTTCACACACACACTGATACAGATTAGTTACTGTAAATACTGGTTGCACTTCCATATTTCCTGTTTCATCATTTTAAATTTTAAAACTTTAGTACAAGAAAAAAATTAAATTTTTATATTGTTGTTGTTTAGTCGTTTAGTCGTGTCCGACTCTTTGTGACCTCATGGACCATATTGCGCCAGGCTTTTCTCTTCTCCACTGCCTCCCGGAGCTTGCTGAACTTCATGCTCATTGTGTTTGATGATGCTGTCTATCCATCTTGTTTTCTGTTATCCTCTTCTCCTTTTTCCTTCCATGTTTCCCAGCATCAGGATCTTTTCTAGTGAGTCCTCTCCTTGCATTAGGTGACCAAAGTATTTGAGTTTCAGCTTCAGGATCTTCCAGTGAATATTCAGGGTTGATTTTCTTCAAGATTGCCTGGTTTGTTCTTCTTGCCGTCCAAGGGACCTTCAAGAGTCTTCTCCAAAACCATAGTTCAAAAGCATAAAATTCTTTGGCGTTCAGCCTTCCATATGGTCCAACTTTCACAGCCATAGGTTACTACTGGGAATACCATAGCTTTGACTATACGGCATTTTGTCAGTAGGGTGATTTTTTGATATTTTTATGGAATTTTTATTTATTTATTTTTTACTAGTGATGCCGGCGATCAGCGACTGCGATATTGCGTTGGACAAATCGGACACTAAGGGGTTTATTTACTATAGCTAGAGAGGGTTCTAGGTTTTATTGCCAAAGCTTAATTGAACAAACTAAGGTTAGAATCTTATTGGTTTCTATGCAGAAATGTCCCCTGTCTGACACTTTTTGGAGACCAGTGACACTAATACAGTGATCAGTGCTAAAAAATATGCACTGTCACTGTACTAATGACACTGGCTGGCAAGGGGTTAACATCAGGGGAGATTAAAGGGTTAACTGTGTGCCTAGCCTGTGTTTGTGTGCTGTGTGGGAGGTGTTTTTGCTAGGGGAAGGCATGGATCCATGTTTCTGCTTTTCAGAGACACAGCATCAATGCCTTCCCTACTGACTGTCTAATGATCAGCGGGTGCCGGCAGACATCGAGTCCATGGTACCCGCAGATCAGCTCCCACTGTGTATAATCACAACAGGAGCTGGTCACCAGCAGTGCATGCACGCCCCAGACCCGGAAGTGCAGGATCATGTACTAGGTACATGATCCTGTGCAGCAGAGCCGCCTTGTTGCTGTATATGTAAGTTATATGGTCAGCAAGCGGTTAATCTTATACGGTCGGCAATCGTTGTATGTGTAATTTTTTATGGTCGGCAAGCGATTAAAGTTTTACGGTCAGCAAGCGCTGTTATACGGTTGGCAAGCGGTTGTGTGCTGTGCCCCACAAGAAAGAGAGATTTCCCCTTACTTCCTGTCCAACAGCTGCTGCAGCGGGAAGTGAGATAAAATCTCTACACAGTGAGGGGAAGTCCACTCGAAGACAGCTGTCACCGCAACAGGTGTCCCCATTGGAAGGTTATTATTATTTTATATTTCTCAAAATATATTTTCTCCCTGGGCCTCAAGTGTTTATCCACTATTTGAGCAGCCATCTTGGGCACACTAGAATATCATACCGTCTTTCCCGAAAGTAAGACATCCCCCGAAAATAAGACCTACTTCCAGTTTTGCCTCTCGCTGTAATATAAGGCATCCCCCGGAAAATAAGACCTACTTCCAGTTTTGCCTCTCGCTGTAATATAAGGCATCCCCCGGAAAATAAGACCTACTTCCAGTTTTGCCTCTCGCTGTAATATAAGGCCTCCCCGATAATAAGGCCACCCCAGAATATAAGGCCCCCGATGCTGCCGTAAAGCGTCTGACTCCTCTGGACCATAGCGGCGGGCGTCGCTACGCCACAGCGCAGCCGGAGCTGTTCAGGCAGTGAGAGGTCTCTTTAAATCAGAGAGCCCGCGCTGCAGCCAGGACAAGCTGCCGCCTTCTGCCGCCTGCTGCTCGCTCTGCCCTGATGGAGTCTGACTGACTCACAATTAGACAGTGAGTGGGGGCAGGAGTCGGGCACATTATGTGGAATCTGGCCGGCACAGACACACAGGGATGACTGAGTTGGGGGGGGGGGTGTCTGATAAAGGGGTGGGGGGATGGCTGGTAAAGGTGGGGAGAATGTCTGGTGAAGGTGGGAGGGGGGAGAGACTAAATAATCCACTGTCCACTGGCACAGGGGTGGGGGGACTCACTTAAAATGACACAGGGTAGATTTGAGGGGGGAAATCAAAATGGCACAGGAGGATCAGAAGGGGGGGGAATCAAAAGTAGTAGTAGTAACAAGAAATTTTTGATACCGTAGGATTCACAGTTTTTCTGGTTATGCTGGTTTGTGATGACAACTACTACCGTACCGTATACAAGTAATAAATTTCCTTTTTTTTTGTTCAACAATAAATGTGTACCGTATTCTTCTTCATGGAAAAATAAGACATCCCCTGAAAATAAGACCTAGCGCATCTTTGGGAAACAGGGTATTAGGACCAGTTTTAGATAGGAGCCAATTAACCAACTAGCATGCCTTTGGAGTGTGGAAGGAAACCCACACAAGCACAGGGAGATCATCCAAACTCCATGCAGATAGTGTCCTGGCACAGAACCAAGGCCCGGAGTACAGCAAGGCAGAATAGCTCACTACTAAGCCAATGCGCTGCCCAACCTACCCCTACTTTTTGATCTGGTGACAACTGTTCACTTTTAGGTTTCCCGTTACTTTCTGTATCGGTAACAGTGGCCATCAAGAAATATAGACCGGGTGCAGGGCCCCTGATAAGGCAGTACAACCAGTCCTGTTGTACCGGGCCCGGCCCTATCAGTTCAACATGGGGGCCTGGGAACCTTTACAGTTCATTTCTGCAAAATAAAAAAACAGAGCTTTCTATATCCCTGTAGGAGCAGAAATCTCAGTATGAGCTTTGAAGGCTAGAGGAGAGATTTGGAGTCTAACAGAACAAAGATCTCCCCATAAAGAGGACCAGTCATGGTTCTTGCTATTACATGTTCAAAGCTGGGGCAGGGGGGGAGGCCAGGCGCGGAGCCAGGGGTAGAGTCAAGGGCGGGTCAAAGAGGGCCCCAAAAGGTAGGCTGTACAGGGCCCATTATTTCTAACAACGGACCTGACCTGACTGGGTGACTCTCGCCAGCGGAGAAACAAACAGCAATAAAATCCCTTACGAAGGAATTCCGGAAATTTTGAATTTGCGGAATTTCGGAAATTTAGAATTTGCGGAATTTCGGAAATTTAGAATTTCTGAATTTTCTAAAATCAAAAATTTGGCGAAATTAGTTAAAAAACATATGCGGAACTTAACAAATTGCATATGTCTATGTGGAATGGTGACTGGGTGACTCTTCCCAGCGGAGAAACAAACAGCAATAAATCCCTGACAGAGAAATTTCCGAAATTTCGAATTTTTCGAATTTCCAAGTTTTTGAAAATCAAAAATTTGGAAATTCGGAAATTCAAAAATTCAGAAATTCGGATATTTCCAAATTAACAAATTTATCAAAATTCATTAAAAAACAAATTTGGAACTAAACAAATTGCACATGTCTATTTGGAAGGGTGACTGGGTGACTCTCCCCAACGGAGAAACAAACAGCAATAAATCCGTGACGGCAATGGCGACCCTAGGGGGGGCCAGAGGGGGCCCTGACCCCCCCCCCCAACATTATGCTGTGCCCCACCATGTGCCCCCCCCCCCCAAAAAAAACATTTTTTTTTTTACAAAAAATCTATGTCTAAGAGGGAGAGAGTCCACAGTCAGCTCCTGCGGGTTATTCCTCCCCCCTCCCTCTGCTTGCTGACACTGCATAATGCGAGCGCTCACACAACCACGGCCGCCCGATCTGCTCCTTCCCCTGCATCCTCATTGGCAGGGAGAAGAGCGAGTTGCAGGAAGGACTCCACCAGGACTCTCAGTTACTGAAAAAACAGACTGATTTCTCCCATCCTTAGGACAGGAGAACCAGCCTGTAAATTCCAAGAGATGTCAGACCAGAGCAGTCAATAGCAGGGGCAGGACAGCAAGAGGAGGCTGGGGAACCCCACAGTGGCAGAACACCAGGGCCCGGAGGCAAGACAACCTTTGCAACCCTGATTGTTCTCCCACTGCTTTGGATCCTTATATTTTCTTGGTATGCTGGTGACATATATCTCTTGTTTTCTGCCACCCTGGGGGACCCCAATACAGTAGGAAGGGAGCTCACTGCAGAACATGTGAAAGGGCCGTTGTGGGGTCGTAGTAAAGGGCCCCAGTATATATTTATATATCTATATCTATATATCTATATATATATCTATATATATATATGGATTTTATAGTTGCCCCCCTACTTTTGTCCCTGTGCCCCCATGTGCCCCCCCCCCTAAATATGAAAGCTGGAGATGCCACTGCCTGACGGAGGAATTTCTGAAATTTAGAATTTCCGAAATCTCGAAAATTTCTGAATTCGTAAATTTGAAAATTCGTATATTTCCAAATTAACGAATTTATCGAAATTTGTTAAAAAATGAATTTGAAACTAAACGAATTGCACTTGTCTATGTGGAAGGAAAACCACACGAAGCACATGGAGATCATGCAAACTCCATGCATGTTCTGGCTCGGAAACAAAGACCCGAGTGCAGCAGGGCAAAATAGCTCACTACTAAGCCACTGTGCTGCCCAACCATAAAGAGGATAAACCTGTCACGGCTCATGCTATTACATGTTGAAAGCCAGGCAGGGGAGAGGCCAGGCGTGGAGCCAGGAGTGGAGGTCAAAGGCGGGTCAAAGGGGGCCCCAAAAGGTTGTACAGGACCTATGATTTCTAACAAGGGACCTGACTGGGTGACTCTCCCCAGAAACAAACAGCAATAAATCCCTAAACTTTTTAGAAACTTTAATAATTTAAGAATGTAATTGTTCATTTATATACATAAACAAATCAATAAATTATAATATTAAACAAAAATAATACAAATAATGTAAAAATTGAATTTTCCTTAAAAACAGAACTAAACTCTCTCAATCAACACTATTTTTAATCCTTATGCTGCTTAGTATATTAGTAGGAAGGTATATTTTATTTACTTGTTTTAAACTTTTTATTTTACATTTTTTTTAGTTGCTTCCTGGTTTCTGGCCTAGGCCAAAATGATGTCATACATCCCCGGAGTCTTCATAGGAATTTTTTCTTTCATTTGGCGGAGGGGAGGAGGGGCTTTCTCAGCTAAGCACAACCCCCTGTTTGCATGCCTGAGCTAGGGGCAGGTGGCTTCAAAGAAGAATTTCTTTCATCTGGCGGAGGGGAGGAGGGGAGTACTCAGATAAGCACAACCCCCTGTTTGCATGCCTGAGCTAAGGGCAGATGGCTTCAAAGAAGTAGTTCTTTCCTCTGGAGGAGGGGAGGACGGGAGGAGGGGCTTTCTCAGCTAAGCACAACCCACTGTTTGCATGCCCAAGCTAAGGGCAGATGGCTTCAAAGATGGAAATGCCACATGAATTATCTGCCCTTACTCAAGATGGCCGCAGCTAGAAATGCTGGCGGGGGGGTGTTTTTCAAAGTGATTTCTCAACAAAATAAAGCATGGAGATGTAGATGGATGGGGGAATTTGCTTTGAATAATAAAAATGAATGAAATGGCGTTTATGGTTTGTGGTGCTCAGATGCAGTGAAGTTCCACTTTAAAAGACAAGTTGTAAACTGGCATCACTGTGGTTTTAGTATTTACCTCTTAATAGCTTGGGTTCCTGTAATTCAGAAATTTTACCTTTCCTTTTTCTTTTCACCAAGGTGTCGTCGGTACAGTTACCAACTTTCGGCTTGTAGATGCCACTGGCAAAAAAGTGCGTTTGGCGTGGACGGCATTGGCGGGTGCAACGGAATACAAGGTGGTGATTCGCAGCACTGATGGTGAGGATGGTCATGTACTTGTTTTTTATCCAGAAAGAGCAAGAGGGCGTGAAGAATGCCAAACCACAAATCAGTGCAAGCAAACTTAAAGGATAAGTTAATTTCTTTAGAAAAAAAGTAATAAATGCACTTTTTTTTTTTTTGCAGGTAAAAATGTGTATTTATTATTTAAAATTTTTTGGAGCCTGTAAAGCATTACAGTAACAATCAGAAGATCACTGGTGCCATGCAGGTCTCCAGCAGATCTGCCAGTGTATTTGCTTATCCGTACATCCTGAGTGACGTGGCCGGGCGAGCGGAGTCCCGATCCGCCACGTATTATTTTTTATTGTGACAGCTAGTGGGGGGTAGAAGTACCCTGCTAGCTGTCAGATCAGGGATCAGATCAGACCAGGCTGGTCCATTGGTATGTGTTACATCCTGAATATGGGTGTAACATGTAACATCTCAATATGAAGGAAGATGTCCCTGTGACCGCTCATCCATGTAATCCCAAGGTATTATAATAAGTGGCAACCTCAGCCTGGACTCTGGCCAGACCACACCTCCAACGCGTTTCGCTCAGCCCCTTGGAGCTTAGTCATGAGGATCCCATGACTACACTACAATGGGTGGAGCAAAAAGCGTTGGGGCGTGGCCTGGCTGGAGACCAGGCTGAGGATGCAACTTACTTTCATACCTTGGAATGACATGGATGAGAGGTCACAGGGACATCTTCCTTCATACTGAGATATCTTAAAAGCCGAGATGGGCTCCCTCCCGACCAGCACTCCCAGAGGTGGATATTAAGAATTGATACCCCCTTCAGTGAGCCTGAGCGGCACACGATACTAGACATGTGCACTGACAAAAAATGTGTTCGTTTTCGTTTCAATCATTTTTTTGCTTTTTTTGGAAAAGCGGAAATTCGTAAATTTGAAAATTCGGAAATTCAAAAATCCAAAAATTCGGATTTTCGGATTTCTGAATTTCGGATTTTCGGACTTCCGAATTTTTGAATTTCCGAATTTTCAAATTTCCGTATTTCGAATTTCCGAATTTTCAAATTTCCCAATTTCCGAATTTTCAAATTTCTGAATTTTCAAATTCCTGAATTTTCAAATTTCCCAATTTCCGAATTTTCAAATTTCCAAATTTTCAAATTTCCAAATTTTCAAATTTCCAAATTTTCAAATTTCCAAATTTTCCAATTTCCGAAATCTTCCAATTTACAAAACTTTGAATTTCCGAATTTAGAATTTTCCAATTTGCGAAATTTCGAGCTTCCGAAATTTCGAATTTTCAAATTTCCGAATTTCCTAAATTCCGAAATTTCGGAAATTTCCGAAATTTCGGAGATTTCCGAAATTCGGAAATTTCCGAAATTCATAAATTTAAAAATTTGGAAATTCATAAACTTAAGAATTTGACAAAATTCGTTAAAAATCGAATTCGGAACTAAACGAATTGCACATGTCTACACGATACAGGTCTCTTGTGTAACATGTAACGTGTTACGAAAGGTGAACTTATCCTTTAAATCATTCAGCAAATAATTTGAGAAAAATCCAATTTGTTTCGGGGGTCTGAGCACCCCCCCTTCATTAGGGCTTGAATGTCATACATATAGTTTTGTAAGAATACATATAGCACAATTAGTAAACTGACTCTAAAGTTTAATTGAGTGCTACAGTATCCAAAATGTCTTTATACAGTTCACACTGGTACGATATATGCTCTGACTTTGGGAGTACATGTCGCATCACATGTATAAATCAATCGTTCCCTATGATAGCCATCTTAACTAGTCTGACACAAGTACTTTGTTTCGACTTTTGTCCTACTTCAGCCCATTGAATTTCCTTGTCCTAACCATATGACTTGTGACATCCGACATGGTGATTACTAGACATGTGCACTGCCGAAAAATATGTTTGTTTTCATTTCATTCGTTTTTTTGTTTTTTTCGTAAATTTGTAAATTCTTACATTCGAAAATTCGTAATTCGTAAATTCAAAAATTCGAAGATCCAAAAATTCAGAATTCGAAAATTCAGAGATTTTCAAAAATCCGAAATTTCTAAAATTCGAAAATCCGAAAATTCGAAATAATAACTAACTAACTAATAATAATTAACTATTAAATTATAGCTATTGGAATTTCCTTTCAAATTTGGCTGTTAGGAAACGTAACGAATACGAATTTATCTGAAGTTACGAATTATGCGAAATAACGAATGTCGCATCTAAACAAACGGAACGGAACAAATTAATAATAAATATTAATAATAAAAAATTAATTTGTTACGTTCCATTCGTTTAGATACGGCATTTCTTATTTCGGATAATTCATAACTTCGGATAAATTCGTATTTGTTACGTTCACTAACAGCCAAATTTGAAAGGAAATTCCAATACCTATAATTTAATAGTTTAGTAATAGTTATGAAATTATTAGTTAGATAATAATTTCTATTTTTGAATTTTCGGGTTTTCAAATTTTTGTTCTTATCTTTGGATTTAGAATTTTTCGGATTTTCATTCCTATTTTCGGATTTTCGAATTTCTGAATTTTTGGATTTTCGAATTTCCAAAAATTTAGAATTTTCTAATTTTGGAATATTAGAATTTCCGAATATTCGGAAACGGGTTTTCGTTGATTCAGATATTTCCGAATGAACAAATTTGCACATGTCTGGTGATTACAGCAGCAGTAAAAGGAATTTATGTCACCCTGGGACTGTTTTGATTGGTCAAAAGACATGTCAGACTATCGCAAAAGTCGGAGCAACATCTTATCCTGTTCATTCAAGTCGGATGGATGTAGGACCAAAGTAGGACCGATGTGGGACTAATGATGTTCCAGGGCAAAGTAGGATGAGAGTCGTACAAACAGTCGTGTCGTACCGGTGTGAACCCGGCCTCAAGGTGATACAGTGCTAGTAACAAATCTCTTACAGTGTAAAAAAATAAAAATCTCTTACAGGGTCTTTTGAAAGAACGAGACGAGTTCCGGGCAACCAAAACACGGTTGAATTGAACAGTCTTGAAGAAGGTGTGACATACGAGGTCTTTATATCAGCGCTGATTGGTCGAAGGGAAGGCTCGCCCGTCTCCATCACTGTCCAGACAGGTAATTTCAGAGACAAGAATGGCTACACATTATACAATTTACCAAAACCATATAATATGAGGTCAAACCTAAACACTTTCAATGTGTATGCAAACAGGCAGGCGCTTGTACTATATAGTTAAAGGTAAAACTAAAGGAAATTTAGCACAAAAAAAAAATGTATAATGTGTCAATTAAGAATATCTGGCTCTTTTTTTAACCACTTCCGGTCCGCCCACCATCGTTATACGTTGGCACTTTGAAGGGGAATATTGTTATGGCAGCAGTTAGCTGCCATAATCCCGGTATCCTCTTCTTCAGCGGGCGGTCCGCTTCAAGATAAAAGTGGTCTCTGCTCCTGCGCGCATGCGCGGAAGGAAAGAAAAGGGGTGAAGAATGGACGCTCGCTACTATCGAGGAAGACGGGGACATCGCGGGCTTCTCCTGCAGGTAAGTGTCACATAAAGGTTTACTATACAATGCATAGTAGCCCATTATGCTTTACCTTTGCAGGGAAACATAGAGGAAGTAACACCCATCAGGGTTTACTTCCTCTTTAAGAGGTCCTGTCATGCTTTTTTTTCTATTACAAGGGCTTGTTATAGGAATAAAAGTGACACAGTTTTTTTTTCTTAAAGAACAGTGTAAAAATAAAAAATAAAAGGTAAAATAAATAAGAAAAAAAATTAATTTTTTTTAAACGTGCACCGTCCCGACGGGATCGCGTGCAGAAGCGAACGCATATCTGAGTAGTGTATGCTACTTGAGGTCCTGACCTCAACCCGATAGAGTCCTGACCTTAACCCAATAGAACACCTTTGGATTGAATTAGAGTGGAGACTACGAGCCAGGCCTTCTCGTCCGACATCAGTGCCTGACCTCACAAATGCGCTTCTGGAAGAATGGTCAAAGATTCCCATAGACACACTCCTAAACCTTGTGGACGGCCTTCCCAGAAGAGTTGAAGCTGTTATAGATGCAAAGGGTGGGCCAACTCAATATCGAACCCTACGGACTAAGACTGGGATGTCATTAAAGTTCATGTGCGTGTAAAAGCAGGTGTCACAATACTTTTGACAATATAGTGTATGTTTCAGCTAGAGATACACTTTGATACAATTTCAGAAGAAGAAGTGCAATTATAATACACTCTAATGCCGCGTACACACGGTCGGACTTTTCGTCTACAAAAGTCCAACGGACGCTGATGGACTAAAGCTGGCTGGTAATCCGATCGTGTGTGGGCTTCTCCGGACTTTCAACTGACTTTTTTAGCCTCAAATCCGACGTACTTTAGATTTGAAACATGCTTCAAATCTTTCCGACGGACTCGAGTCCGGTCGAAAAATCCGCTCGTCTGTATGCTAGTCCGACGGACAAAAACCCACGCTAGGGCAGCTATTGGCTACTGGCTATGAACTTCCTTATTTTAGACCGGTGTACGTCATCACGTAAGAATTCGACGGACTTTTGTGTGATCGTGTGTAGGCAAGTCTGTTCGTTAGAAAGTCCGTCGAAAGTCCGCCAAAAGTCCGTCGAAAGTCTGTCGGACAGGCTGTCGGACTTTTGTAGCTGAAAAGTCCGACCGTGTGTACGCGGCATTACTCCTTTAATAGCAAATCAAGCAAGTTAGTATACAGTACATAACCTTACACTGTTTATTTTTTTTTTACTTGGATCAACAACAACTGTACTAGTTTACGTTATTATTATTTTTTTTGATACCTGCAAAGACAGGGCTTTCTTGAAAAATAAATAAAAGGCAAGTAAATCCCAGTATCCCTTTGGGTGTACATGCTACCTAGACTAGCTGGTAATTGCCCTGAGATATCCTGTACATCTGAATAGATACTGAGGGGAAGCAATACATTTAGGACTACTGGTATTGGATCAACCAGGTGAAAGAAACAACATAACATTTATTTTTTGTTTGTTTTTTTACCAAAAAAAGTGCACTATTTTTTCTGTTTAGAGTTTGGTTTTAAAGTACTACATATTACAGTAAAATTTTGGTTTGAGAGCGTTTTGCAAGACAAGCAACATTTTTAATAAATTTTGAGTTGATATACAAGCGATGTCTTGATATACAAGTAGCGTCATGTCACAACTGAGTATAAAAGAGAAGTGAGGCGCCTCTAAGTGCAGCAATATGGTTACATTTAATGAAGGTACAACATTTAGAAACTCACATGTTTGATGATTAAAAGAGGCACATCTAAAGCCTCGTACACAGGATCGGATTGTTGGCCAACAAAACCGTGGACTTTTGTCAGAAGGGCGTTGGCCCAAACTTGTCTTGCATACAAATGGCAAGGAATTGTTGGCCAACAAATACGAACACTGTGATGTACTACGTTGTTTTTCAGCTCTTTAGCACCTCCCTTTGGGCTCCTTCTGCTAATTTCGTGTTAGTAGACGTTTGGTGAGTGTTGATGCGCACTTTTCATTTCTCACTTTTCATTTCGCGCTTTTCATTTCGCGCTTTTCAGTTCGTTTCTGAACGGCCGTTCGTCAACCAGACATGTTGCGGAATCGGAGGAGATAACGTGTTATTTATTATTGGCCTTGGAGTTATTGCTTTGACTTTATTTTTTGGTTGAATAATAATGATTTGATTTGGTATATTTTCTATATTTTTGGATGCATAGAATGCACTTTTTGGTTAAGTTCTATTGGCAGATAGCATGTCTAATTTTATTTGTTTTCTTTTTTTAATGCACAATAAAAAAATTGTGTAGAATAATACTTGGCTATGTGTTTTACTTCAAATGACAGTTTGGGAGTCGGCAGTTACATTTAAAAAAAAAACAATGTAAAATTGACAAAGGACACCAACATAGTTGTATCTTTGACCTTAAAAACGATGGGATAATGGTGTTGTGGTAACTTTCCCAAAAAAAAAAAAAAAAAAAAAAAAAAAAAAAAGCATAATAATATTATTCTTGATATCACTAGAAAAAAGAAAGCCTTTGAAAATTTGTTTGCAATAACTCCATCAGTATCACCAGCAAAGCAGCTTCATTATTATCCCATTAAAGAAGAAGAGAATTGTGCGCTGCGTTTCCAGATTTCATAATTTGCCGCGTCATGAATGTTAATTCTCCATTACGAACGCTAGTTTACAAGACCGACCGCTTCCGGCTCGCCCTTGCTTCCGAGCATGCGCGTTTGCACTTTGGACTTTTGTTTGACGGACTTGTGTACACACGCTTGGAAAATCCGACAACAGACATTTGTCCGCGGAAAATTTTAAAACCTGCCATCCAACAATTGTCTGATGGAGCGTACAAACGGTTGGATTTCCTGCCAACAGCCTGTCATCACATAATTCCCGTCGGAAAATCCGATCGTGTGTACGAGGCTTTAGTAAGCAGGCATCCGGGGTAAAGCTGTCCACAAAGACCATCCTCCACACTGCCATCGACATCGTCTGTTCCATGCTGCGCTCCACGAGCGGTTCAAGCCTCGCTTTCAGATTGCTGTACTGCAGGGTAGTCTTCCCGGTCACGATTGCAGCCTGACAGCGGTGAGAGCCGGCGGTGCGGGGGATGGTCTATGTGGACATCTTTGCCCCGGATGCCTGAATACTTAGATGTGCCTGTTTTAATCATCAACCTTGTGAGTTGCTAAATGTTGTACCTTCATTAAATGTATCCATATTGCTACACTTAGAGGCGCCTCTCTTCTCTTTTATACTCTGGAGCTCCTGCTGGATTTTACTTCTAATCCCCTTGTGGAGGCTTCCATTTGTGGATGGACATTTTATGGTTACACAACCTGGTCACATTGTATAATCTTTTTCTATGGACTATAAACTGAAGGACTTATGAATAAATGGTTGTGGAACGAATCATTTGAGTTTTATATTTGCTTTGATATACAAGTGCTGTGGATTACAAGCATGTTTCCAGAACGAATTATGCTCGCAAACCAAGATTTTACTGTGTGTATATATATATATATATATGCTAAATATTATTTAAATAAAAAAATACTAACGTATTGTCATGATTACCATTTTCAGGTAGTATTTTTACACTGTTTAAGGCATAGTCATTAAACGGTTGATTTCCCCCCTAATTCCCCAATTGTCTTTGTTCTGTTTTACGTGATAGAATCATTGTCGATTGGCCCTGTGACAAACCTTCGTGTCTTGGAAGCAAGAGGAGGGCGAATCCGACTGGCCTGGAGAGGAGTATCTAGAGCGACAGAATACAGAATCCTGATCCGAAATTCAGAAGGTAAGTTTAAGCTTTTCTTTAACAACCGTTAAACTCAAATTACTGCCCAGAACATGGCGGCAGAATTCATTTCGTCTTGTAATTGGTAGTCTCAAAGGCATCCCAAGGGAATCAGGATGCCTTCTTGTAGCCTCTTAAGCTCCCGTCCTTTGAGTAATAAAAACCATTCTGTCTGTAGTTTGGCGTTTTTTAGTTTTTTTTTTTTTTTCTATCTATCTTGTTGTTAAAGCTAAACTCTGGGATTATTTAAAAAAATATCCTTACAGGGGGCCCCCAGCACTACAAGGGTTAAAAACATTAATAGACATGTGCACCGATAAAAAAATTGTTTGTTTCATTGGAATTTCCAAATCTTCGAATTTCCAAATCTTTGAATTTCAGAATTTTCAAATTTCGGAGTTTTAAAATTTCAGAATTTTCAAATTTCAGAATTTTCGAATTTCCGAAATTCCGAATTTTCACATTTCCGAATTTTCACATTTCCGAATTTCCAAATCTCAGAATTTTCTAATTTCGGAAATATCGAATTTCCGAATTTGTATTTTCCAAATTCTGAAGTTTTCCAATTTCCGAATTTCGATTTTCCGAAATTTCGAACTTCCAAAATTCCTAATTTCCGAAATTTCGAATTTCCGAAATTTTAAATTTGTCGGAAAATCGAAATTTGGAAATTCGGAAATTTCCGAATTAACAAAATTGTCAAAATTCGTTAAAAAACTAATTTGGAACTAAACGAATTGCTTGTCTACACATTAAGAAGGTAGAGGAATAAGGTGTAATAGGTACCTTATTCCTTGCTCTAGTAGGCTTCTTCCAACCAGGACTAAACCAGTGCAATCAGGCCCCCAAAGCTTTTACTCTAGGGTTCTTCAGTTCTCGGTCTGATGTCATTATTTACAATGTAGAACCAAAAGTCCTGCATTGTCTGTGAGGGCGGCGAGGGTCTGCCCACAACCTGGAGCACCAGAGAGAAGAGGTGAGTGCAGGAAACCTATTGCGTGCTCCAGTAGACTTTCTGTGCAACCAGTCCCAAAACAGAGGCTTTGGGGAGCTGGTTGAACAGGTTAGAGGAAGCCTATTGGATCAAGGTATAAGGAAAGTATTACACCTTATTCCTCTACCCCTAAGTGTAATACTTGCTATATTTCTTGCTCCAGCAGGTTTTCTGCACTCACCTCTTCTCTCTGATTCTCTGAATTGTGGGCAGGCCCTCACCATCCTCCCATACAATGCAGGACTATTGGTCCTGCATTGTATATGATTACATCAGATTGTGATTGCTGACTGGATAGGGCACAGGCTTCAGGGACCTGGTTGCACAAGCTGGAGGAAGCCTACTGGAGAAAGAAATAAGATTTTCCTCTGGTGCCCAGTGTAGGATTTAATATAACAAGTTAAGGTATAAACTAAAGGCAAAACTTTTTTTTTGGTTGTGGGCAAGAGTAGAGAACACTTGTCAGTTTTTATTGCTGCCTCGGCCCCCGTTAAGGAGATTCATCCTTTCTATTTGTCCTGTTTACCAGAGAAAAGAAAATCCCAAATTTTTGGGTGGTCCCCAGAAAAATAATAGAGGGGAAGTCTTCCACTTTCCCAAGGAATTCCTTTAATTTGCAGGGGGATTCCCCCTCTTTTCCTGTTTTGGCTATGGGACAGGAAGAGAAGTTTCCACAATAGGACACAGATGACAAAAAAAAAAACTGACAGAAATTATAACCCTTCTTTGCTCTATCCAAATTGGAAAAAAAAAGTCTTGCCTATAGTTCAACTTTAACCACTTACGGACCGCCCGCCGTCATTATATGGTGGCACTTTGAAGTGCAATATCGTTATTATGGCAGCAGCTAGCTGCCATATCCCCGGTATCCACTTCTTCCGCGGGTGGTCCGCTTTCAGATAAAAGTGGTCGCAGTGGTGGATTCGCTGCAAGATCACTTTTATCGGTGGTGGGAGAGGGCCCCCCCCCCGCCGATCTCCAGTGCCCGCGTCCTCTCCCCTGCTTGGCATGGAGCTGAGTGAGGGGAAGATGGCCCCCACCTGCCTCCATACAATTTCAGGGCGGAAGTGACGTCAAAACGTCACTTCCGCCCATAGCTCTTAAAGGGACATTTTTTTTTTTCAAACTACTTTTTTTTTTTTTTTTTAATTGCATTTTTGTGTTAATATGAGATCTGAGGTCTTTTTGACCCCAGATCTCATATTTAAGAGGTCCTTGCATGTAATTTTTTTAATTACAAAGGATGTTTACATTTCTTGTAATAGGAATAAAAGTGACACAATTATTTTTTTTCAAAAGAACAGTGTAAAAATAAAAAGTAAAATAAATAAGTAAAACATTTTTTTTAATGCTCCCACCGTCCCGCAGAGTTCGCGCGCAGAAGCGAACGCATACGTGAGTAGTGCTCGCATATGAAAACGGTGTTCAAACCACACATGTGAGGTATCTCTGCCATCGGTAGAGCGAGAGCAATAATTCTCGCCCTAGACCTCCTCTGTAACTCAAAACATGCAACCTGTGGAATTTTTTAAACGTCGCCTATGGAGATTTTTAAAGGATAAAAATTTCTCGCCATTCCACGAGCGGGCGCAATTTTGAAGCGTAACATGTTGGGTATCAATTTACTTGGAGTCACATCATCTTTCACAATATTAAAAAAAATGGGTTTACTTTACTGTTGTCTTATTTTTTAATTTAAAAAAGTGTATCTTTTCGAAACACAGTGCCCTTGTAAGACCGCTGCGCAAATACGGTGTGACAGAAAGTATTGCAACGACCGTCATTTTATTCTCTAGGGTGTTAGAAAAAAAAAGTATATAATGTTTGGGGGGTTCTAAGTTATTTTCTAGTAAAACAAACGGATTTTAACTTGTAAAAAAACAGGTCTGAAAAATAGGCCCGTCTTAAAGTGGTTAAGCTGTTTGAATGAGTGGAGAGTCTCTTCTTTAAGGCTGCATTCACACCTGAGCGTTTTCAGTTCATAAAACACTCAAAAAACGCCTGAAATACGCCCAACAAGCAAAATCCCATTCATTTCAATGGCACCTGTTCACTTCTGAGCATTTTGTCACCTGGAGCAAAACGCCTGAAAAACGCCCTAAGCTCAAAAAAAGAACATGAACTTCTTTGGGGTAGATTACAGGCGTTTTTCTGCCTTTTACATTGGTGACCTGAACAAAATCGCCGCAAAAACACACGACTTTGAAACGCTCAGGTGTGAATGCAGCCTTAGGCCCCTTTCACACTTATATGACTTGTCCCACGATTTGGGAAAGTAACATGACAAGTCGTCCCCCATGATTTCCAATGACAACGATTCATATTAGCACAACTTCAAGTCATGCCGACTTCAAAGTAGTCCCTGCACTACTTTAGTCCCACTTTGATCCTACTTCAGCCCATTGAATATCACTGAAGTCGGATCAAAGTCGGATCGCCTATTAATGGGTCCGACTTTGGCATGCAACTTGTGCTCTGAAGATCTTGAAGGGGAAGTCCACGCTAAATTTTTTTTTAAAAATGGCATGGGTTCCCCCTCCAAGAGCATACCAGGCCCTTCGGTCTGGCATGGATTTTAAGGGGTACCCCCACGCCATTTCCCCCCCCCCCCAATATCTATACCAGACCCTTATCCGGGCACACAGCCCGGCAGGTCAGGAAAGGGGGTGGGGATGAGCGAGCACCCCCCCTCCTGTACCGTACCAGGCCGCATGCCCTCAACATGGGGGATGGGTGCTTTGGGGCAGGGGCTCCCCACTCCAAAGCACCTTGTCCCCATGTTGATGAGGACAAGGGCCTCTTCCCGACAAAACTGGCCGTTGGTTGTCGGGGTCTGCAGAGCAGGGAAGCTTATCGGAATCTTGAAGCCCCCTTTAACAAGGGGGCCCCCAGATCCTGGCCCCCCACCCTATGTGAATGAGTATGGGGTAGATTGTACCCCTACCCATTTACCTAAAAAAAAGTGTTAAAAACAAAACACAGTACACAGGTTTTTAAAGTAATTTATTAGGTAGCTCCGGGATCTCTTCCGACTTCTTCTCCCCTCTCCGGCTCTTCTGCCTCCTCCGCTGATATCTTCTGCCGGTTCTTCTCCCTTCTCCAGGTCTTCTCCGCTGATGTCTTCTAGCCATTTTTGGTTCTTCTCCCTCTGTCCACTGTCTTCTGCCTCTGCCAGCTCTAATGCCAGGTGCGTGGTGTACTACTACTTATATTGGCATGGGGTGGGGTCACCGGAGGCCCTCCCCCTATGACGTCACTCCCCGGGGCATGATGGGGAATGATGTCACCGCTCGGGGCATGATGGACGGTGACGTCATAAAGCGTGGGGCCTCCAGTGACCCTGCCCCATGCCAATATAAGTAGTGGCACACCGCACACCCAGCATTAGAGCGGGAGAAAGCGTTGAGTCAACATCGGAGGAAGAATAGAGGGAGAAGGCAGCGGAGAAGACCGGGCAAAAGAGCGAGCAAAAGAGCGAGAAGATAGTGAAGAAGAACTGGAGAGGGCTAGAAGACATCAGTGGAGAAGAGCCAGAGAGGGGAGAAGTCGGAAGGGACCCCGGAGCTGCCTAATAAATTACTTTAAAAACATGTGTACTGTTTTATTTTTGACACTTTTTTTTAGGTGAAAGGGTAGGGGTACAATGTACCCCATACTCATTCACATAGGGTGGGGGGCCAGGATCTGGGGGGCAGAGCCCCCCCTGCCCAAAAGCACCCATCCCCCATGTTGAGGGCATGCGGCCTGGTACGGTTCAGGGAGGGGGGGGGGGCGCTCGCTCATCCCCACCCACTTTCCTGACCTGCCGGGCTGTGTGCTCGGATAAGGGTCTGGTATGGTTTTTTTGTGGGAGGACCCCCATGCAGTTTTTTCAGCGTGGGGGTTCCCCTTTAAATCCAGACCGAAGGACCTGGCATGTTCTTGGAGGGGGAACCCATGCAGGTTTTTTATTTTACATTGTGCATGGAGTTCCCCCTAACGATTCATACCAGACAGTGCCTGGTATTGGGGATCAAAGTCAGATCCCTGTTCATTAAAGTCGGACTTCAAGTCGCAGGGAAAAATCGGATCCACAGTCGTACGACTGTCTTGTCAAAATCACGCGACTTTGAAGTCGCACAAGTGTGAAAGGGGCCTTAGATTTACCAAAACCATATAATAGGAGGTCAAACCTAAACACTTTTAATTTGTATGCATTCAGGCAGGCCCTTGTACTACATAGTTGAAGGTAAATCTAAAGAAAATTGAATAAGAAAATTGTATGATATATGGTCAGCTTAAGCCATTCAGCCATCTGGAAAGAGCCGTAAAGCAAAACTTTTGTGTAGCACTGCAAAACTGTAAGCAGAGACTGAGGCTGGTCATACACCAGTAGAATGTTCGCACAGATATTTCGAAAAATTGTTATAGGATTCCATCTTGCCGTCGAGTCAACTAATTATGTTTGAAAGCCAATACATTTCTTCCAGGTGCTACTAAAATAGAATTGCGTGTTTTTTCTTTTTTCTTTTATTCTTTAGACAGTGCACTAAATTACTTTTCTTCTAGACATATTAAACAATCACAGTTAAACAAATTTTGTTTGTTCACGAAAACATTTCCATCTTGCTTCTATTCATCCCTAGAAAAGAAAATGATTGTTGATGTGTATATCCCAGTATTATCAGTCATTGTAGAAAGTCTAGAGTCTCTGGCTGCAATGAGGTATGGGAACTTATGTATTTAGCTTTACCTTTGTTGTGTATGTTTACAACTAGATGGGACGGAGAGAAGCCAAGTGATTCCAGGAGAACAGACAACCTTTGATCTGACCGATGTGCAGGAAGGCATCACGTATGTAGTGAGGGTGACTCCAGTGGTGGGGACGAGAGAAGGATCACCCGTGACTATCAACGTCAAAACAGGTTTGACTCCATGCTAACTTTGCGATTCTTTATTCCAACCTATGAAGCCCTCAGCCGACATGTACACTATCACTTATCTTTATCAGTCTTTAAATGTCCAACTTATGCCTTTAGGATTTCTCTCATGTTGCGCCTTTTCTCCGATACTCTTTTTCTTATCCCATTAGATATTCGGCAAACTCTTTATCAAAACTCTCTCAAAACTCATACTTAAACTCATCTTATAATCCTGTTTTTGTTCCATATGCTTGATAAATTTGTCCTCTTGCCTGTGCAATGTTAGGGTCACAACCTGTTAGTTGAAACCCCAAATACGGGCCCTCAATACATTTTGGGATCCCCAGACTGTTACAAATTTGGTTAAAGGGTCATTTCCCCCTAAAGCTAATATTTTACTTTTTGGCAAATGCTGGAGAGTTACACCACCTGGCGGTTTCACCTGCTGGGGATAATAGGTGATGAGTCCCAGAGTCTGCACATTTGCTGGAGCCATTATGATGGACTCCTAATATCACTGCTGGATTTACTATAATTTATTTTAGTTAATGGGGAATTAAAAAGGAGGTGATGGAACATACAAATGGGGATGGGAACACCAGAAACTTCCCAGGTGGACAGAACAAAGAAGCCAGGGATGGACTCAGCCTACCTGGCTCAACCTGTAGCTAAAATATCATCCTTGGGATGGTCAGCACTTTACTTGTCAAGAGCACTTTACTTGTCAAGAGCACTTTACTTGTTCATTGAGAAAAACATTTGATGGTCTCAATGGTAAACTGATATTCAGGGGTCCATGGAAACGTTGGGATTATTCTATTTGTTAGGTTCTGCTTGTAATGCTTGTAAAACACATCTGCTTCCTTTCCTTTTGTGCCCAATTTTTCTTTGTTACTTTTTTTGTTTCCATAAATGTATGTATTGATAAATGCTAGTATGATGTTGCTGGACTACATAAATCAATCGATGGAAATCAGTAATAATACTTCAGAAATTCCTATAATGGAGATTTTTTTTAATTTTATGCTTCCTGTGATTACAGCAGAAGTAGGTATTGCTGGAGTGGGCAACCTTCGAGTGACGGAGACAACATCCAACAGAATCCGCATTGTCTGGACTGGGATAGCAAGAGCTACAGGATACAGAGTTAGATGGAGACTAAGTGATGGTAGGTCAGATTTTTTTTTTTTTAATAAAAACTAAAGTGATTATTTATAAAGTCATAAATATTTAGGCATTTTTATTCTTTACACATAAGACAAGTTTCAGGCAAATTCAGTAAACATTTGAACACAAAAAGGACCAGAACTAATGAATCCAACCTGCCTGCAGCAATTGAATGTCAGCACCATGGAATTGATTTACTAAAGGCAACTAGATTGTGCACTTTGGAAGTGCAGAGCTTAGTAAATAATGTGAAGCTCCACTTTGCAAAGAATATCCAATCACATGCAAGGAAAATTAAAAAAAAAATGATTGGATGATGGAAGTCAGCAGAACTTCCCCTCATTTACAAAGCTCTAAAGCAACTGCACTTGCAGAGTGCACACTCTATGTAACTTTCGTAAATCAACCCCCATGGAATGACATAAAGCAGGGGTCTCCAAACTATGGCCTAAGAGCCACATCCAGCCCACTATAAAATTTTATCTGGCCCTCAGCTAGTCAGTGGAGTGTCTTCAATGTGCAAAATTAAAGTGGTTCTCAAGGTAGAAGTTTTTTTTTATCTTAATGCATTGTATGCATTAAGATAAAAAACCTTCTGTGTGCAGCAGCCCCCTCCAGCACCCCCTTAATACTTACCTGAGCCTCATCTCGATCCAGTGATGTTGCACGTGAGCCTCGGCTGTCCGGGACTCTCCCTCCTGATTGGCTATGACACAGCAGCAGGTACCATCGGCTCCCACTGCTATCAATTAAAGTCAGTGAGCCAATGATGAGAGAGAGGGGACGGGGCCAAGCAGCGGCTCCGTGTCTGAATGGACACACAAAGCATTGGCCTCAGCTCGAGTGCCCCCATAGCAAGCTGCACTTGGCAGGAGGGAGGGGCCAGGAGCGCCGGCAAGGGACCCCAGAAGAGGGAGATCTGAGCTGCTCTGTGCAAATCCACTTCACAGAGCAGATAAGTATAACACGTTTGTTATTTTTAAACAAAAAAAAAATAATGAGACTTTAATATCAGTTTAAGGTCAGCAAAGTCTGCCTCTGTTAGCCACAGGATCTACCCTTGTGGCTAACAGAGGCCGGAGTCCGGAAAGGATTAGAGAAGCTTGACATAAATAACAAGCAGAAAGGGTGAGCTGATGTGATTTGGGTAGAGGTAGTGCTCAGTCCCCAATAGTATGCACACAACAAAAAACAAAATAGCCCACGGGACTTTTGCAGAGTCACACCTCAAAGATCAAAAGTACAATTTTACTTTTGATCTTTGAGGTGTGACTCTGCAAAAGTCCACCCATGAGTTATTTTTCCATTTGCCTAAACGTTCCGGGGTCTGCAGCACTTGAAGCTCATATACATGTGTTTTTCTATTCTAAGTCCCATGAGCTATTTTGTTTTTTGTTGTGTGCTTGACATAAATAAATCACCAGGACAAGATGGCTTACACCCAAGAGTCCTTAAAGAACTCAGTCAGGTTATAGCCAGACAGCTATTCCTAATCTTCATGGACAGCATACTGACAGGATTGGTACCAGCTGATTGGCGAAAAGCCCACGTGGTACCAATATTCAAAAATGGGCAGAGATCTGTTCCTGGGAACTATAGACCTGTCAGTCTAATGTCGGTAGTTTGCAAACTATTTGAGGGGATGATAAGGGATCATATCCAAGAATGGGCAGATGAAAACAGTATAATTAGCAGTAATCATCACGGGTTTACGAAAGGTCGCTCTTGCAAAAAACAACCTAGTACCATTCTATGAGGAAGTGAGCTGCAGGGCAATAACAACACAGCAGGATATAGAAACTTTACAAGAGGACCTGAATAAATTAATGGAGTGGGCTACTACATGGCAAATGAAGTTTAATACTGGTAAATGTAAGGGAATGCACTTGGGGGGTAGGGGGAGAATCTCTAGAGGCTTCCAGGATGGAGAAAGATCTAGGGGTCCTAGTAGAAGACGGACAGAGCAATAGCAAGCAGTGTCAAGCTGCAGCTTCCAAAGCCAGCAGAATATTAGCATTTTTTAACCACTTCAGCCCCGGAAGATTTCCCCCCTTAATGACCAGGCCATTTTTTGCGATACTGCGTCACTTTAACTGACAATTGCGCGGTCGTGCGACGTTGTACCCAAACAAAATTGACCTCCTTTTTTTCCCACAAATAGAGCTTTCTTTTGGTGGTATTTGATAACCTCTGCGGTTTTAATTTTTTGGGCTATAAACAAAAAAAGAGCAACAATTTTGAAAAAAAAAACAAATTTTGTACTTTTTGCTATAATAAATATCCCCAATTTTTTTAAAAATTTTTTCCTCAGTTTAGGCCGATATGTATTCTACTACATATTTTTTTTTTTTTTTTTTTACTAGTAATGGCGGTGATCAGCGATTTTTATAGGGACTGCGACATTATGGCGGACACATCGGACACTTTTGACACATTTTTAGGACCATTGGCATTCATACAGCGATCGGTGCTATAAAAATGCACTAATTACTGTGTAAATGTCAGTGGCAGGGAAGGGGTTAACACTAGGGGGCGATCAAGGGGTTAACTGTGTTCCCTAGGGAGTGATTCTAACTGTGGGGGGATGGGACTGACTGAGTGAGAAGACCAATCATTGTTCATACCCCCTAGTGGCCACAGTTACGTCGGTTCGCCCAGGGGGGGCCAACCTGCCGCAGTACACTTGCGGCGGCTGGTCGGGAAGGGGGTTAAAAAGGGAATTTACTCCAGATATAAAACGATCATTCTGCCACTTTATAAAACTCTGGTTCGGCCTCATCTGGATTATTCCGTCCAGTTTTGGTCACCAATCTTCAGAAGTGATGTGCTGGAGCTGGAGAGAGACCAGAGAAGGGCAACGAAATTAAGGGGACTGGGGGACCTCAATTATGAGGAGTGACTACAAGCGCTAAATTTATTCTTCCTGGAGAAGAGATGCTTGAGAGGAGATATGATTGTGATGTACAAATAGCTCAATGGTGATAGCAGCATAAGTATGAAACTTTTCAATCCCAGGGAGTCTAAGAGGCCACGGGGCCACACAATGAGACTGGAAGAGAAGCAGTTTAACCTCAAGCTGCGTAGGGGGTTTTACACTGTCAGGGTGGTAAGGATGTTGAACTCTCTTCCACAATCAGTGGTGCCGGCAGGAAGTATGCATACCTCCCAACTTTTTGAGATGGGAATGAGGGACACCTATCAGCAAAAGTACGCAGGCATAGGACACACCCCTTTGACATGCCCCCTTAAAGGAGAATTGTAAAAAAAAAAAACAAGATTGGTTAAACCCACAAGTGCTTTTTATACCACTTCTATTCCTTTATATTGGCTTTTGGAATTTACAAATGCAGCAATTTAGAAATCTGATGAAAGTTTTAGCACTGGGAAACAGTTTTTAAAAGAAAGAAAGTGCATTTTATATACATCTATATAGATCAGACCAAAATGAGGGACAAATGAGGAGGAATCAGGGACGGTCCCTCGAAATCAGGGACAGTTGGGAACTATGAGTATGGATAGATGTAAAAGACTTTTGGACGTGCATCAAAACGTAAATAATTCAAGGGGATATGGTAAATGATTTTTCTACACACACACGCCTACACAGGTTGAACTGGATGGACTGTTGTCTTTATTTAACCTTACTTACTATGTTACTATGTCTAGCCTTCAACCCTCTTCAACTCTCACCTGGACCCTGTAAGGGGGGATGCTAATGGGTACCCTAACATAAGGGGCGACTCTGATGAGGATCCTGATTTAAGGGGGGAACTTTGATGTAAGAGGGACTCTGGGGGTGGGGATTCTGATTTAACGGGACTCTGATGGAGACTCTGATGTAAAAGGGAATCAAATGGGCACAGTGACGTAGAGGGGACTACAAATACATGTAAAACATACAATGTGGCTCTTATACTAAAGAGTTTCGAGAACCTTGATATAAAGTGTTGGAGTTGGCTTGCCCAAATCCATTCAGTCATTTTGTAATTGGTTGAAATTGCCTTACCATCGCCATGTGTGTGGTGGTGGCACAATGTGCCAATTTCTGTCAATTTCAGCTACTTTTATCCATTAGGAATAGCAAACATGATTTCAAGAATTCACAGGAATTAAAGCAACCTACCAGCCCCGAGTTTAAATGACCACCTGAATACAGCCGATTATAAGGTCAAAACTATGCAGTAAATAGACAACTCAATACAGTTTATTGAGAGTGAATCAATATCAGAAAAAAAAAGGCAAATCCTGATTTAGCCATTGGATTTGATTAGGACAATTTCAATCTCATCTCCTTGCTGTTGATCAAAACCACCATTTTATGTGTTTGATGCCTTTAAAATTAAAAAAAAAAAAGAATGTATTCAAAAGGTTTTTTTCCTGTTAAGGTCGGGAGATCATAAGAACCCTTCCAGCTGGGGCAACATCATTCGACATTGATGAACTGCAAGCAAACACAGTGTATATCATAGGGGTGACCGCTCTTGCCGGTAACACAGAAAGCAGCCCGGCGACCGTCACGGCTCGCACAGGTAAGTCGACTTTTACGGCATGGTATCAAAGTTTTGGGCTAAGAACTTTAAAGTACGGTATATCAAAAGCCCAAACTTTTTGTTTTGGATAGAATAAAGATTGGTTAAAACCCCAATCAATTTTTTTTTTGCCATCTATATCTTATTGGGGAAATCTCTTCTAATTCCCTGTCCCACAGACCCAATAGAAAGAAAGATGATATCTTTAAAAAGTCAGGAAAATTCCTTCTTAGACAGTTACCACCAGAACAACTCCCCATTGGAACATTTCACCTTTTATCCCTGTTCTGGTGACTCGACTTTTTAAAATTTTTCCCTCACTTTTAGTCCCAGTGAAAATGGCCATCAGGACAAATACAGTGAATAAATCTCCCCAGCAGTGATACCGACAGCAAGAGGTTCTAGCCCTTCCACAATCTATCCACACCTAAACCTATGGAGGGCTGGTGTCTTCTAAGGCCAATCATAGATCATCACAAACGATGTAGCACAGCAACTGGGGATTAATTGGAAAACACTGCATCCACGATGACCCAGCAATTTTATCCTTTTTCAGAATAGTCTTTTTTTTTTTTTACTTTACTTCTCTCCTGATAATCTGTACAGAAATATGTGAAATAGTGGCTTTACTTTGTAGTACCAACCCTTGTTGGTAATGGTTAGAGGTTCTGAGGAGGGAAGGTGGGGGCTGCTCCCTTGTTAGCCCATCTTGTTTCCATCTGACACTTTGTTATTCTCATCTGATCTCTGCAGGAAGTGACACGGTAGATAAAGTCACCAATCTGAGGGTTCAGAACCTTGGGGAAAACACCATACGCGTGGAATGGAGCCCGGTCCTCAGAGCCACGAATTACCGGATTACCTGGAGACGTAGAGATGGTAGGTCAACCTTTCTCTACTTTGTCAATGCTGGTCTTTATGTGCCCAGCTCACAAAATTTCAGAAGGTAAGGTGTTTAGGATAACATTGGGACTGTGAATTAGAATAACCATGGCCAGATTTTTGCCCCATAATGCCCTATGCCAACTATCCTATACTGTCAGTCATATCCAAGGGGAGAGGTCTTAATATCACACTTTACAGGATCAGAGGTAACATTCAAAAAAATATCAGTCAAGATGGCAGTTCACCTAAAACGAACTGTTAGAAAAACCATGGCCTGATCTAGGGGGGTGCTGGGGAGGTCAGTGTCCCCCCACCCCAAATTTCAGTTGTGCCCCCCCCCAAAGCAATCAGCTCCCCCCTCCCACCTAAGCCTGGGTCCCATAAGGTCTGCGGAGGCTGGCAGGGAGGTTGTACAAAATTTCACTTCAAATCTCAGACCTCAAAATTTCAAGTCCTGAGCTACTAGCCAGGGCTTGAAGTTGCTTACAACCAGTTGCCCCACCAAACCCCTATCCTGTCCCTCCCCTAATTCCGCCCCTAAACACTCCCTCGTAAACTGTTAAATGTTTTATGCATAAGTAACTTACATATATAAATGTTAACTACAACAACTTTAACAAAATTAACATAAAGCATAAAGCCCTCAACATGGGGGGGATGGGTACTTTAGGGTAGGGCTCTGTCCCCCCAAAGCACCTTTCCCACCATGTTGATGGGGACAAGGGCCTCTTCCAGACAACCCTGGCCGGTGGTTGTCAGGGTCTGCGGGGGGCTTATTGGAATCTTGAAGCCCCCTTTAACAAGGGGGCCCCCAGCTCCTGCCCCCCCCTATGTGAATGGGTAGGGGTACATCGTACCCCTACCCATTCACCCCAAAAAGCAGTGACATTTTAAATAAAACAAGAGTCGGTTTTTGACAAGTCCTTTATTTAAAAAATAGCTCTGAGCTGTGTTCTCCCGCTGCGTCTTCTCCCGCTGCCGTCTTCTCCCGCTGCCGTCTTCTCCCGCTGCCGTCGTCTCCCGCTGCCGTCGTCTCCCGCTGCCGTCGTCTCCGAGTGCCGTCTTCTCCCAGTGCCGTCTTCTCCCAGTGCCGTCTTCTCCCAGTGCCGTCTTCTCCCAGTGCCGTCTTCTCCCAGTGCAGTCTTCTCCCAGTGCAGTCTTCTCCCGGTGCTGTCTTCTCCCGGTGCTGTCTTCTTCCTCGCCGCCGGTTACCTACAACAACAAAAAAGGGCGCTCTTCTTCTGTGGCTGCCTTCCTCGGTTGTGTTGTCGCCCACTGTCTGGAATCTCTTATATAGCCATGGGGCGTGGCCATCAGATGACATCATCCAGAGAGCCCACCCGGATGTCAGCGGATCGGATGTGCGTGGATGTTGTCCGCTAACATCCGTTTTTCATCCGTTCCATTTTTTAAACGGAAGAAAAATAGGGTCTCAAAAAACTGAACTTAATAGAGGTGGATGTCAGCATATGTCAGCGGATAATCATCTGCTAACGTCTGCTAGCCAATAGACATACATGTATGTCCGTTTTTCATCCGCCAACGGATGGAGGAAAAATGGACAAATGGAACGTCCGTGTGAAAGGACCCATATAAGAAAAAAAAAAAGAAAGGAATGTGGTGTAGGTAGAGTATTTGACACCTGTAGTTGTTGGATATTAAGAATGGTTGGGTGCAGGGATTCAAGGGGAAGTATGACCTCCTTACAGATAGCAAAAAATGTCGGTGGTTACTTATCTTAAAGACAGGAATTGCTTGAAAGAACCCCTAGCAAAGACCCCTCTGCCCTTCTAGTGACAGTCATGCGATGGCGCTCTTTGCATGCACTATTGCTAGGGATAGTGGTTAGTTACTTAACTTTGGCAAAAAAGTTGCATATCAGTTACAAGCCTGCTCAGTCTGATTTGGCTACACATTTTGGGGCATAGGGGGAAATTGTTTGATATGGTTGATGGAGCAGAACATACAGTAGGTACTGATATGTTTCCATGCTTGGGAATGTAAAGGTTCACCTAGATTATAGTCAAAGCTTTTTCCTTTTTCTGTAATAATACCACTGTATAATATATGGTTTATTCTCACAGGGGTTGAAGTGTCTCGGCTGGTTACCAGGGATGTGACATCAGTCGACATTACAGATTTAGTGCCCGGGACCGTCTATACCATCTTTGTCGCAACACTTATCGGCTCAGTCGAGAGCGGAGCAGAATCTACCACTGCGGAAACTCGTATGTATTGCATAATATATAATATATTATATATATATATATATATATATATATATATATATATATATATATATATATACATAAATACACTATGTTACCAAAAGTATTGGATGACCTGCCTTTACACGCACATGAACTTTAATGGCATCCCA
This sequence comes from Lithobates septentrionalis, assembly GCA_037952835.1. Lineage (NCBI taxonomy): Eukaryota > Metazoa > Chordata > Amphibia > Anura > Ranidae > Lithobates > Lithobates septentrionalis. Next base: position 1,696,568 of record JBBDGP010002253.1, read on the forward strand.
GTCTTAGTCCGTAGGGTTCAATATTGGGTTGGCCCACCCTTTGCAGCTATAAGAGCTTCAACTCTTCTGGGAAGGCCGTCCACAAGGTTTAGGAGTGTGTCTATGGGAATGTTTAACCATTCTTCCAGAAGAGCATTTGTGAGGTCAGGCACTGATGTGGATGTAAAGGCCTGGCTCGCAGTCTCTGCTCTAATTCATCCCAAAGGTGTTCTATCGGGTTGAGGTGCAGGCCAATCAAGTTCCTTCACCCCAAATTCGCTCATCCATGTCTTTTATGGACCTTGCTTTGTGCACTGGTCCAAATCAATTGGTGGAGGGGGGGGGGGGGGGTTATGGTATGGGGTTGTCTTTTTCCAGTGAAGGGAACTCTTAAGGCATCAGCATACCAAGATATTTTGAACGACTTCATGCTCCCAACTTTGTGGGAACAGTTTGGGGATGACCCCTTCCTGTTCCAACATGACTGCGCACAGGAATAGAGCGGAAATCTTCCAACAGGAACACTACAGTAGTTCTGGTGACAACCAGAGATTCCATCACTTTGGAGGGATTTCCTATTACTTCCTGTTTTGGCTATGGGGCAGGAAGTGAAGGCAAATCTTCCCAATGGGACACAGATGGAAAAAATAAAACTGACGCGTTATAACCCTTCCTTACTAAAATAAATTTAAAATAAAATAAAAAGTTTTGGCTTTAGTCCTATTTTGAGTCATTGGGCTGTTTAGTGTTGGGTGAACGGTTCGGCCCGAGCATGAGTTTGGGCCAAACATTGGCTGTTCGCCCTGTTTGGGGAACACTCAAATTTGCAGGGTGATAGGCGGGTGTTCGCCCCACCGAACGCCCTGCAATGGACTGTGAGCTGCACAATGCATTCTGCCCCCTGACCGGGCAAAGCTTTCCCCAATCAGGGCGCAGTAAAAGCTGTTTTTTAAGGAGCGGGGCCGGGAAGCCGGCCACAGGGTCCTTAAGAACTGATGATTCATCAGCTGTCAATGGGCTTCCCCGCTGACAGCTGAATAAAAAAAAAAAAAAAAACATTTGCCGGTAAAAAAGTTATAAAAAAAACTGAAACAATAAAAACGAAAAATTTCTTTGAATATAGTGCCGGGGGGGGGGGGGGGGGGTGTCCCCTTAGTCTGCCTGTAAAGTGGTGTATCTGTAGCATGCATAGAAGATGCTGCAGCAAAAATTACATTTCTAAAGAAAAAAATAAAACGAGTCAAATCAAATTTAAATTGACTCACAGTTGCAATTGCTGACACCCAGCTACTGAAAAAAAAACAAAGAAAAAAAAACGGCGTGGGGTCCTCCCCAAAATCCATACCAGACCCTTCTCCGAGCATGCGCTGGTCCGTGACGTCACAAGGTGTTTTTATTACTTTCTGACACTTTTTTGGTGAATGGGTAGGCCATACTCATTCACATGGGGGGGTGGGATCTGGGGGCTTCCAGATTTCGATAAGCCCCCTGCCCGCAGACCCCCACAACCACAGCCCAGGGTTGTGGAGAAGAGACTCTTGTCCCCATCCACATGGGGACAAGGTGCTTTGGGGTGGGGGGAGCCCCCCTGCAGTCCCGATATAAGTTGCTGATCACCGCCATTACTAGCATAAAAAGGAATAAATTAAAAATGCCAGTATATATCCCATAGTTTAAGACGCTATCATTTTTGCGCAAACCAATTAATATACGCTTATTGGGATTTTTGTTACCAAAAACATGTAGCAGAATACATGTTGGCCTAAATTTATGAAGAAATTCGATTTTTTAATTTTATTTATTGCATATGTTTTATAGCAGAAAGTAAAAAATATAGTTTTTTATTTAAATTGTTGATCTTGAAAGCTCTTTTTATGGGGGAAAAAAAGGGGGCATACATTTTATTTGGGTACAGTGCTGCACGACCGTGCAATTGTCAGTTAAAGTAAGGCAGTGTCGTATCGCACAAAATGGCCTGGTCAGGAAGGGGGGTAAAACCTGCAGAGGTCAAGTGATTAATAGAGGTGCAGAAATAAAAAAAAATATATATATAAAAACTTATCAGGGGTTCTAGTTCATTCCAAAACTAAAAAAATACATATTTGGATGTGCATATACTCTAAGAACATTGATATTTTAATATGCCAATTGTCCTACATTAATGCTTTTGGCCCAGTGTCCTTCTCATGTTGGAGTCATACGTTGTTCATTCTCTGTCTTCTCTTAGGACAACAGGAGGTTGGTGCTGTCACAAGCCTGCGGGTCTTTGAGAGCCAGAACAATATACGGGTGACGTGGGTTGGTGTTCAGGGAGCCACAGCCTACAGGGTTTCATGGACCCCCGAAGACGGTACAAATAAATCGACCATATTTCTTATCGCTATGAAGCTGAAGTTTAATCTGTTTTTTATTTGCCTCCCCTGGTTCCTCCCTTCCCCTCATCAACATGTCAATGAAGTTTTTGAGTAAAACTTTTTGTTTTCATTGCATCCCTTATTTTAGACCCGGTGATGTCATCATTGGGTCTCTGTATTTTTCTATGCAATGTAGGCTGGGTTTGCAGGGTTGCTGTACATAGCTTCTGAAAGCATCACGACACCCTGCCTCAGTACTCCTCTCTTGTTGTATAGGAGGTCACCCAGAAGTGTCCTATGTAACAAAAAACAGGACAAGCTGAGCATTCGTACATGGGTGGGATGAATGCTCCTTACATTGGTGGTCAGTGGAAGAAAGACCGCTTTAAACTGGCAGTCAGAGGATAGAATGCTTCTTACTTTGGTGGTCAGTGGTTGAAGGAACCTCCTAGTGGTCAGTGCTAGAAGGACCCCCTTTTTTTTAGGGTGGTCAGTGGGAGAAAAACCCCTTGAGAATGGGAGAGGAGCCCCTTTACACTGGTCGTCAGAGGGAAGAATGCTCCTTACATTGGTGGTCAGAGGGAAGAATGTCCCTTACATTAGTGGACAGAGGGAAGAATGCTCCTTACATTGGTGGTCAGAGGGAAGAATACTCCTTACATTGGTGGTCAGTGGGAAGAATGCTCCTTACATTAGTGCTCAGAGGGAAGAATGCTCCTTACATTGGTGGTCAGTGGGAAGAATGCTCCTTACATTGGTGGCCAGTGAGAATTCTCCATACATTGGGGTCAGTGGGAAGAATGCCCCTTACATTGCTGGTCAGTGAGAAGAATGCTCTTTACATTGGTGGTCAGAGGGAAGAATGCTCCTTACATTGGTGGTCAATGGGAAGAATGCTCCTTACATTAGTGCTCAGAGGGAAGAATGCTCCTTACATTGGTGGTCAGTGGGAAGAATGCTCCTTACATTGGTGGCCAGTGAGAATTCTCCATACATTGGGGTCAGTGGGAAGAATGCCCCTTACATTGCTGGCCAGTGAGAAGAATGCTCATTACATTGGTGGTCAGAGGGAAGAATGCTCCTTACATTGGTGGTCAGTGGGAAGAATGCTCCTTACATTGGTGGCCAGTGAGAATTCTCCATACATTGGGGTCAGTGGGAAGAATGCCCCTTACATTGCTGGCCAGTGAGAAGAATGCTCATTACATTGGTGGTCAGAGGGAAGAATGCTCCTTACATTGGTGGTCAGTGAGAAGAACTCTCTGTACATTGGGGTCAGTGGGAAGAATTCTCTGTACATTGGGGTCAGTGGGAAGAATTCTCTGTACATTGGGGACAGTGGAAAGATTGGTGCTTACTTTGGTGGTCAGTGGTAAAAGAACTGTCTTGCATTGGTAGTCAATGGCAGAAGAACCACCTTACATTGATGATGGACAAAAGAGGAGCTCATTTACACTGGTGGAAGGAAGAATGCTCATTATACTGGTGGACAGTGGGAAATAAACCCTCTTACATTGTTGGCCAGTGGTAGGTGGACCCCCTTGCATTAATGATGAGTGAGAGAAGGACCCCTTTACACTGGCGGTTAGAGGGAAGAATGCTCCTTACATTGGTGGTCAGTGATAAAAGGACCTTCTCAGACTAGTAGACAGCAGGAGAAGAATCAACTTACATAGGTGATCTGTGGGAGAAGTACAGAAGGAGGAAAAGCCCCTGTTTATTGGTGGTCAGTTGGAAGAATGCCCCCCCCCCCCCCTTTACAGACAGCTAAAAAACATGAGTAGTTAATTGTCTGAGAGGCAGAAGTTGTTAATTACACAAGGACCCCCTAGCAACCTCCGGTGGAACCCTAGGATCTCATGGAGCCCTTGTTGAGAAAAGTTGGTGTAGAGGGTGACAAGTGATCTCATGCCATTTTTTTAAATGCAGGGACCAAACAATGTCTCCGTATTAAAATACCTGCCTGTTGCATCACTAGGTGGTCCGGAGCAAACCAGGGAGGTGCCAGGAAACACCAGTTCCTTTGAGCTCATCAACCTGACCCCGGGTGTGCGATACACTGTGAAGGTCACGGCACTGGTGGGCAACCGACAGGGGCAACCAGTCAGCACGAGTGTCACAACACGTAAGTAGTGTCCCCTCTCAGTGGAAACAGAAAAACAGAAACTCCATGACTTGGTAAAAGAGTAAAGAATTTTCCACCTTTAACGTAAAACATTTTGTTTGTGTCTTTTGCCCCGCTCAGCGGACATCCCCGATTTAAACCCCGTCAGAGACCTCCGGGTGATAGACGTAACACGCCAACGGGTAAGGCTGACATGGTCGGTAGTCCCTGGAAGTTCTGGCTATCGGATTTACTGGAGGCGGGTGGATGGTAAGGACATTTTTTCTTTAGCGTTTTAGAAAAAAAAAATAAAGTTTGAACAAAAATAATATTTTACTGGCAGAACCGATTTAACCTCTCAAGGTTACCTATTAGACATGTGCAGTTTGTTTCGTTCCTAAATATCCAAATTAAAGAAAACCCGTAACATACTTTTTCGAATATTCGGAGATGTGAATATTGGAAAATTTGTGAATTTAAAATTATCGAAAAATTGTGAATTTCGAATATTCAAAAATTTGTGAATTTCGAATATTCAAAAATTTGTGAATTTCGAATATTCGAAAATTTGTGAATTTCGAATATTCGAAAGTGTGAAAATTCAAAAAAAATTGTAAATTTAAAAAAAAAATCAAAAATTTGAAAAAAATTGAAAATGTGAAAAAAATCGTAAATTCAGAAAAAATCGTAAATTCGAAAAAATTTGGAAATTCTGAAATTCGGAAAAAAAAATCGGAAATTAAAAAAAAAAATCGGAAGTACGGAAATTTGAAAAAAATCGGAAATTCGAAAACCCAAAAATTCGAAAATCTGAAATAATAACTAACTAACTAAATATAACTTAAATATTATTAGCTATTAAGTTATAGGTACTGGAATTTCCTTTCAAATTTGGCTGTTAGTGAACGAAACGAATATGAATCTATCCGAAGTTATGAATTATCCGAAATAACGAATGCCGCATCTAAACAAATGGAACGTAACGAATTAATAATAATAAATAACAATAATAATAATAAAAATGTTTCATTATTAATATTATTATTATTTATTATTAATTTGCCCCGTTCCGTTTGCTTAGATGCGGCATTCGTTATTTCAGATAATTCGTAACTTCCGATAAATTCATATTCGTTGCCTTCACTAACAGCCAAATTTGAAAGGAAATTCCAATACCTATAATAGTTAGTAATAGTTAAGTTATTATTAGTTAGTTATTATTTCAGATTTTCAAATTTTCGGGGTTTTTGAATTTCCGATTTTTTTGAATTTCCGATTTTTTTTCAAATTTGCGATTTTGTTTTCCAATTTCAGATTTTTTTTTTTGAATTTCAGATTTTTTTTCGAATTCTTTCAAATTTATGAATTGCAATCAGAATGAATGACCCAAAAAAAAGCAAAAACGAATTAAACGAAAACGAACACATTTTTCGGCAGTGCACATGTCTGTTACTTATTAACTATCTCAGCTTGGGAACCTGGCAGGGTTAATGTGCAGATGATCTGATCTTCTAAACCTAAAACTGGTTCGTGTCTACCCTGCTTCAAGGTAAACTGTGCGTTGGCTCACTGAGCTGCCGGCCCCAACATGTGCTTGTATGCACTTTACTTATTTTTTAGAGTCCTTCTCTTGGAAGAAAATAATCATAAATACATTATAATGGACTATGTGACACACATCAGCACATCCTCAATGAAACTTGGCATATTCAGAGTTATATAATCATCTCATATGATCATAAGCGCCATCTAGTGGCCAAAATTCCCTTTTTCCCTGACTGCGGTATTGAAATACAAATACCACATTATGGCCACAAGGTGGCGCTTACAATCAGAATACAGCTAGTTTTGTTGGAGCTGTGTGAAAGTGGGTCACATTTGTTCAGCAAGCTTTTATAAATATGGTAGGTCCCTATGTGTTAGAGCGTCATCCTATTTAGAGCAAAAACCACTTGCATAGATTATAAACTTTTCTCCATTTATAAGTTCTGTAAATATTTCTTACAGAAGGTCCGGAAACTAGCCGATTGGTGTCCGGAGATGCCAGATTTTATGACCTTGACAACTTAATATCCGGTGCCCGCTATCAGTTTCGCGCAGCCTCATTATCTGGAAGCCAGGAAGGTGAAGCTGCAACTGCACTGGCAAACACCCGTAAGTCTGATGTCTAATTTTATGGCTTAGGTCCCATGCACTCTGGGCGTTTAGCATGGGGCTCTGGCATTTAGCAGTGCAGATGTCTTGCAATGCCCATAAGAAATACTTAACTGTAGCAGAAAAATTAAGTCATTTTAATGGGCTTCCGATAATAACATCGTATTTCCAAGAGAAGGGAGGAGAAGGGAGGAGTGGTGTGCTACAGCAATGCCTGGATGAAAAAGCCTGCCTTTTTAAGCTTGATTTGCTTGGGATGGTTGGAACCCCTCATAATGGTGGGAACCCCTCATATAGGCACTTATAATGGGCACAGCAGGTGTGCAGACCAGGGAACTCAGCACAGAGATGATAGGAACCTCGCGTAATGGACACAGCAGGTATACAGACCTGGAAAGTCAGCCAGGGGCGGCGTGTCCATTAAGGGCCCACGGGCACCATCCCCTCTATCCTTGCCACCCCCTATATAATTAATAGATGGATTCATGCATAGCATGAATCTATCACCGGCCACCACGGCCACCCCCTTATTAATGCATCTGGCCCCTTTCAGGACACCGGGCGCATAAATTACAGAGGCAGGGTTTTTCTTTTTTTTTTAGGCACCTGATTAGAGCCATATTCTCTAATAGGCTTAAAAATAGGGTGGGCTTGTGGCGCAGAGCAATGTGCTCAGAGCCCACCCAAGTGTGTTAGAAAAGCAAATGAATGGTCGCTTTCTAACACTGAATCGCCTCTCTGCCAATCAGGAAGCGCGGGTCTGCTACTTGTTTCCCGATTGGCTGAAAGGACAGGCGACCCTTTTGGATGTCTAGGAGGAGGAGGGGGGATGCACGGCGGAAGCCGATGTGATTCACACCACAGGAGGAGGAAGAAAGCTGATGGACACGTTGCCCGCCCACCTAGATGGGATCCCGACTGTCCTCCGTAGGGGAGGGAGGGGGGATGGCGCTGTTTGCCGCCCCCTAAAAGAAAAAAAACACCAGCCGCCACTGAAGTCAGCATAGGGATGATGGGAACCCCTCATAATGGACACAGCAGGTGTACAGACCTGGGAACTCAGCATAGGGATGGCAGGAACCCCTCATAATGGGTACAGCAGATGTAGAGACCGAGGAACCCAGTAGAGAATTGGTGGGAACCCCTCATGATGGGTACAGCAGGTTACAGACACAGGAACTCAGCATAGGGAGGGTGGGAACCCCTCATGATGGGTACAGCAGGTGTACAGACTGTGGGAACCCCTCATGATGGGTACAGCAGGTGTACAGACTTGGGAACTCAGCACAGGTATGTTAGTACCCAGGTTAACCAGGACAAGTGTGAAGCTTTCTGGATGGGCATGGAAGGTGAGAGCTTTGTTCTCCCAGATGACTTCCCGGAGCCCCAACATAAAATTAGAGTTCTAGGCATTGATTTCGGCCCCGGTGACTATGGTCATGCAAATTGGATGAACAGGCTGGAGAATGCCGATGCCAAGGTGGCAAACTGGAAAGGTTGGCGGCTTTCCTTGAGGGAAAAGGTTGATCTGATCAAGACATACCTGATTCCAATTTTTCTGTATGTTAGTTTTGTTTGCGTTTTGCCAGTTTCTCTCTATACCAGGGTCTATAGTTGTTTCTTCCAGCTGTTATGGGGGAACAGAATAAACCTTGTCAAAAGGAATGTGACTTACCTTCCTAGGCGGGAGGGTGGTCTAGGGATGATCAACCCTGTAGTCTTTTTCTCTCTGATGTTTGTGAAGTACAATCTTGGTAACATGTTGGCAGAGAGACTGCCTGGGTGGGTTGGTATTTTCCAGTCCTGGTTTCGGCCCCTTCTACGAGACTGGGAAAATGGTGGGCCAGTGAAAAACCTGAGGGTCAAGCATGATAAGCTCCGGGCTTATGTTGCCACGTGTTTGAAAATGCTTCGGCAGTGGCAATTAACAGCAGGAGAAGTCAGATCTCTTCTAAGGAAACTTCTTTCCTTGAGAAGCGGATCATGATCTCTGCTTTTTGCAAACCACTGGCCTTGAAGGATTGCCCAAGCCTGGTTTTGGGGGTGGGTTTGCGATTGATTAATTTGGAGAGAATCCCAATGAAGTTTAGGGATCAGGCTTGGCTTGCCTTTCATGGAAAACTATATGTGAAGGGCAACTTGAAGTTTCTTTCCATGAGTGATCAGGGCTCCCCGAGAGTGGAGTGTGGTGGAGTCCATGGATCACTTTCTACTTCAGTGCCCTTTTAATATAAAGGTGTACAAGAGGGTGGGGAGGGCTCTGAGTAGACCCTTCTTCCCCCATATGAGTTATGCAGAGTGTGTGTATGGGGCATTCCAGACTTGTTGGGATTATGATTTGAAAACACTTTTTTTAGTTAGTCTAGCAGTCCATTATTTCACGTGGAGTGCACAGTGTCAGGTATCCTTACGGAGTAAAATCCTCCCTGTGGAAGTGGTGATGCAGGACATTCTGGGTGAGGTTGGGAAGATTCAGGGTCTTGAAAAAGACAGGTGGCAGCAGGAGTCCTGGATAAGGGCGTGGAGGAATATCAGGACTCTGTAGCTGCTGCCTGTTGATCTCGGGGTGTGCGGCTTTTCTTTGTATTCTTGTTTCACTCCCTTAAATTTTCAGATCAAATATATTTTTGATAAAAGGCTACATGCATGGTGACGTTTCTTAGTCTTGCTCATTTGTAGGGATTATGTTGTAAGCAATTTTGTTTGCACCATTTATTATGTTCTTGTTTTGTATAGTCATATTCAACTATTTTGTAAATATGTTTTATTTATTTATTATGGGTTTTATTGTATATAAGTTGTTGTTTGTAGGATTTTTCAATAAACAAAATTAACTCCTCATGATGGCTACAGCAGATCCTAGGAACTCAGCACAGGGATGGTGGGAATCTCTCATAATGGGCACAGCAGGTGTACAGACTTGGGAACTCAGCACAAAGATGGTGGGAACCCCTCATAATGGGCACAGCAGGTTACAGAGCTGGGAACTCAGCAAATAGATGGTGTAGATAGGTGTACAAACCCAAGAACTCACTCATAGATTATTGGGAGTCTCATAGATCTCATTAATAGAGTTAGAAGTAGCTGAGACTGTGTACAGGATAACATGAAATCTTCTAACTGATGACCCGTTTCTTGTACAGTTTGTGGAAATGGAAGGTTGGACATTGTCTTCTTGGTGCACACCACACAGGACAACCAGTTTAATGAAGAGGCAATTAAACAATTCCTTTCTCGAGTGATCTCCTCAGTTGGACCTCTTGGATCAAATGCCACCCAGGTAACTCGGTAGCTGACATTTTACAAGATAATGTGGAAGAGAAGTGCAGCACTCAAAATTAACCTTAAAGTTAACTGAAATATATATATGAAATAGTGTACATATACATGAAAAAGTGCACACAGATGGTCCGAGAATGAACTCAAGACAATACAAACAGTCTATAAATATATATATATATAAATTTATATAAGTAAACTCTAAAATATACAAGTGTAATAAACGAAGAATAAAAATGATATACTGAAGGTCATATCAACATATGTGCAAATAGGAGTTATGTGAAAAATGTCCAATAATAATATCCAAAGCGAAGGGGTACAAGTCATTATTGTTTGGAAATGGTGAACCAAACAATAAATTATAAATATCCAAAACGTGATTCAAAATAACTGACGCTTGAACTGGGTAACAGTGTGACATGGAAAAAACGTGCCCAAACTTAATGATAAGTGATCCACCACCAGAGAGTCAAAAGGCTTACCGGAACGATTGAACCCAAGTGGGTGTACACCCAATGGGTCAATCAGGCTTGTAGGGCTACACACCCAAGGGGAACTGTTACACGGAAAACAACTTCCAGCCAGAAGACCAACTCCAACAGTGGCATGGATGGTTTCTCCGATGGGATAAATTTATGAAAAGGAAGAAGTAGGCACATAGTTATTGATAAAAAAGGAGGAAATACACTCACATTTTAGTTGATAAAAAAGCGCTTAGAATAAAACTTACTTTCCCTGTTCATCAAAATTCTAAGGAAATAGTTTAATAAAATCTCTCCATTTTTCTTCCATACAGGCAGTCCCCGAGTTACGAACGGGTTAGGGACTGCCGGTTTGTTCTTAAGTCGGAAACGTTCGTAAGTCGGAAGCGCATGCCCAGAACGGCAAAGACGTCGTTTTCCAATGTTCTGTCAAGTAGCCGCGCATGCGCAGACATCGTTGACCGATGTTTTCCCAGGTGCCCGCCATCGAAAAGTGGCCGCGAATGCGCAGAACGGCACGCCGCCTCCCGTTCGTACGTAGAGTCGTTCGCAAGTCGGAGGTTCGTAACTCAGGGACTGCCTGTACCTTATTTTAGACCCAGAGATGTCATTTTGGTCTCCACATTTCTCTATGCAATGCAGGCAGATCATGGTTGGTCAAGCACCCTGCTGGTCAGCAGGGTGCTGTACATGGGCTGGCTCTTGGGAGGAGTTATTCAAATATCAAAATGCCTTGATGGGCGGAGTGGGCGTTCCTAAGCAGGCTGCATTAGCATGCAAAGTGCAAAAGGCAATGTCCACATGGGATGCTGAGCCTCTATGATTGAAGGAACCAAAACCCAAAGAATGAAAGCAGTAGGCCAAAGACAATCAGGCCTGGGAGGAAAGATCTAGAGATGATGCTGATGTCCTCCAACCAGGGAATCAGGCGGGCTCTAGATGACTTGCTGCAGCTTCTAATGCACATTGTGAGAAGCTTGCAATGTAGTGAAATCAGTATAAGCAGTTTTAGTACAGGAGAGGAGCCTGCACAACTGTGCAAGACTGAAGGGAAGGCCGAAGTTCACCTTTTTTTAGATCCTCTTTGGAATCTGCAGATTTCTTGTACAGTGGAACCTTGGTTTACGAGTAGCGCGGTTAACGAGCGTTTTTTTTAAAAACGAGCAACTATTTTTTTTTAATTCTGACTCGGTTTGCGAGTGTTGTCTCACAAAACAAGCAGAATTCAAGCTAATAGGGTGTGCAGTACCTCATTTGGCCAGAGGTGCGGGGGCACCAGTGGCACTCGGAACGGTTCGGAGCCGTTCGGAAATACTCGGAATCATTTAGAAATACTCTGTTCCCGAGTGTTTCCGAGCCTTTCCAAGGCTTTCCGAGTTCAGCTGAGCTGTCCCCGAGTATTTCCAATGCTGTCCGGCGACCCCCCACCTCTGGTCACATTTGGTATTGCATGCAATAGAAGTCAATGCATAACGAATTATCTTCGTTTCCATTGACTTCTATGGGGAAACTCGCTTAGATATGCGAGTGTTTTGAATTACAAGCATTCTCCTGGAACGGATTATGTTCGTAATCCAAGGTTCCACTGTATTTTTTTTTTTTGGAAACAATCATATAGCACCACCTAGAGGTTTCCTTATTAATACAACTCTTAGATTTCTTTCCTGCATCAAGCTATTGATAAGGTTGAAGCTTGTCCTGTTCTTGCTGGCTGTGTTTTTCTATATCCTCCTCGTTTATGGTCTATAAAATTGTTCCAATCTGTTGTGTGTCATTATTTTCTCTAGGTGTCTGTGGGCTCTTACAGTTTCCGACAGAGGGCCTCTGTGCTACTGAACAGATCCAGCGAGCTCAGAACAGTCCTGCAGCAAGTCCAAAACATCCCTTTTACCGATCCAAGTGGAACTGCTATCGGTAAGAAGTAGCCAAAAAAAAGTTACAGAAGCAACTTAAATGTAAACCCAACATTTCATATTCCTGATATGCATAGCTTTCAACTGTCCCGGATTTTAAGGGACTGTCCCTGATTTGGAGCAAAGTCCCTCTGCCCCGCATTCCCCCCCTCATTTGTCCCTCATTTTGGTCTGATCTATACAGCTGTATATAAAATGTACTTTTTATCTTTCAAAAAGTTTCCCAGTGCCAAACACTTCATCCAATTTCTAAATTGCTGCATTTGTAAATTCCACAAGCCAATATAAAGGAATAGTAGTGGTAAGAAAAAAACACTTGTTGGTTTAACTAATCATTTTTGCATGTACAATTCTCATTTAAAGGGGGGGGGGGGGGGTCCTGTGTCTACATACTTTTGCTAGTAGGTGTCCCTCTTGTATGAGAAAGTCTCCTGTTCTCTTTGTATGGCTTCCTTTTGTGTGAAACCCCCGGTGTTCCTGCCAGTCCTTCTTTGTTCTCAGTAAATCAACCCCTGTGTGTCTTCTCAGATAGTGGAGGAGGAAGCGGTGATGGATCAGTAATCTGTATAGAAAGTGACAGTGTGTGCAGTGGTGGCCCGTCCACTGGGGGCACTGCCCCTTCTATCCTTGCCACCCCCTATTTGAATGATGCATCGATTCATGCATAGCATGAATCTATCCATGGCCGCCACAGCCACCCCCCCTAGTGGCAGGGGTGTTTTTTTGAAGCACCTTTTTTGAAGCACCTGATTAGAGCCAGAGGCTCTAATAGCATTCAAAATAGGGTGGACTTGGAGCGCAAAGCATTGCACCATGACCCCACCCAGGTGTTATAACAGCGAATAAACATGCTCTGTTGTAACACTAATCCTCAATCCGGCCAAGCAGAAGTGGGTGTGAGACCCGTTTTCTGATTGGCCGAAAAGAGAAGACTCCTAATTGGCCGAAAAGAGAAGACTCCCGATTGGCCACCGAGAAGGAGGGAGGAAACAGAAGCCACCGCTGCCGTGGAGACCCGTGAAGAGCAGGGGAACGGGAGGTCGCTGCCGAGCATGGGAAGCAAGCCGCGATGGGGTAAGTCAAACTGACCGTCCCACCGACCGACAGGGGGGGTGGGGCGGCTAACAGTACGCCACCGACACCCCCCCCCCCCCAAAGCGCTTAGTGCAGGGGTCTCAAATTGGTGGCCCTCCAGCTGTTGCGGAACTACAAGTCCCATCATTTCTCTGCCTGTGGGAGTCATGCTTGTAACTGTCAGCCTTGCAGTGCCTCATGGGACTTGTAGCTCTGCTACAGCTGGAGGGCCGCCAGTTTGAAACCCCTGGCTTAGTGCAACTGCTTAGGGGGGGTGTCAATATAAAACAAACAGAGCTTAAAAAAGTTCAGGGAAAAAGATATAAAAGCAATATATAATCCAATCTGGACCACCGGCATCTTCGGTCCCATCACACTGTTATTTTTAATTTTATTGCTTAGGGATCAACCACCACTTACTTTTCCTAAGAAGTCACAATGTGTAGATTCTTGTTTTATGCACGGTACTAAGACTTATGCCCCGTACACACGATCGGACTTTCCGACAACCAAATCGTGGATTTTTGTTCAAAGGATGTTGGCTCCAACTTGTCTTGCATACACACGGTCACACAAATGTTGGCCAACAATTACGAACGTAGTGACGTACAAGACGTATGTGATATCTCCATTCTGAACGCTAGTTTTACAAGACCGAGAGCTTCTGGCTCGTACTTGATTCCGAGCATGGACGTAGCATAAGGGGTTGCAGGGGTCACAATCGTAACCCCACCCCTAGCTCCAGGGGGCCCCTGCAGCCTCCCTATCATATTACCATATCCTCCACAAAGTCCAGCTCCAATCTGCCCAAGGGCGCCACAGCCACGCTTCAGTACTGGGCTTCCACTTTGCCTTCCACGGTCCACACCCCTCCGTTCTCATTGGCTGGGAACAAGCTGTGAGCCATTTCCTGAATGGAGAGTGGGTGAGAATGGGTGAGAACAGCCCAGGGGCCAGGTCAACTTTTGCATCGGGGGCCTACAAGTTTCAAGCTACGCCTCTGATTCCGAGCATGTGTGGACGTTTGTCCGATGGACTTGTGTACACACGATCGGAAAGTCTGACAACAAACATTTGTTGGCGGAAAATTTGAGAACCTGCTAGCCAACATTTGTTGGCGGAAAGCCCGACAACAAATGTTCGATGGAGCATACACACGGTCGGAACCTTCCGCCAACAAGCTCACATCCCACATTTGTTGTCGGAAAATCCGATCGTGTGTACGGGGCATTATTTTGTCCATGGGAGAGAGCTGTTCTGTATTTATTCTTATTATTCAGTATTACACATATTGCCATGTATTGATGTTAGCTGTTATTCCATGTGGAACATGTATCCGTTATTTGTGTACCTTACATTTAATCTCCAGGTGGAGCCATAGACTTTGCCAGGAACTATCTGTTCTCCCCGGTTTATGGAAGGAGACAGAACGTGCCCGGGGTTTTGGTACTCTTGGCGGATGGACCATCCTCGGATGACGTGTCGCAGGCATCGAACGCTATCAGGGCTGCCGGTAAGGAATTTAATATTACCTAAGAATGCCCATTTTCACCTTTGTTTCATCTATTAAGAAGTCTTCTGCTGTTCTCCTAAAAAATGACACAAACACTTATCCAATACCAAGTCATGGGCACTTTCTGTTTCAGTTTCTTGTTATCTATGTATGGGTTCCCTGTGTAGGACATTAACAATCAATTCCCAACAAGTAGATGCAGATTTGGAAACTCATCCTGCTGTACCTACTCTTAGATCAGAATTTATTGAATTTAACTTTAGTAGGAAGACAAGTGCAGTGGTTATACACCTTCAAGTCAAATACACCTTCAAGTCAAAATTGGAAACCTCCACACTTGCCTCCTGCACTTGGTTGTCAAGAACGTTACTTCAAGGCAAAGCTAAAATGTGTGTTTGCATTAATGGTGGCCCCACCAGCTCTATATGCTTGCCTTCCCTTTGCCCCCCACTACTCTGTTCAGCTGTATGTAGTGCAGAGAAAGGCCCCATTCACATGGGGAGATAACATGCGCCCCTGCAGGGCCGTTTTTAACCAGCACGGGGATGCACAGGTGGTCTGTGTATCCCAGTGCCAGCTATCCCATTCATGTCTATTGGGACACAGCGACTGCATGGACACAGCCTCTCTGTCCCAGCGACTTATATAGCGGGGCTGCAATATTGCGGTGGACAATCTGACACTTTTGACATTTTGTGGAAACCAGTGACACTAATACAGTGATCAGTGCTAAAAATATGCAATGTCACTGTAGTAATGACACTGGCTGGGAAGGGGTTAAACATCCAGGGCGATCAAAGGGTTGGCCTGAAGAAGGAGCACGCATGCTCCGAACGCGAAGCCGCCTCCCCCTCCGGAAGTGACGTCACCCCCGAGCTGTCAGCGTCCTCCACTGCCTGGACTGAGCTGCTTATGCTGGATACCATCTACACAAGCTGCCTGCGGGACACACATAGATGTGGGTGCATCGGGACTGACCACGGGTTTACGGAGCGGGACCACTATGATATACAAAGCGCTGTTCCTTTACTCCCTTGTGAGTAGCTGACTTTTTATTATTCAACTGCTTCCATGCATGCTGCACTGTGTCTTCTCTACCTGGGGCGATCAAAGGGTTAAATGTGTGCCTAACCAGTGTTTTTGTCTTTACTATGTGTGCTGTTTTTACTAAGGGATATGGTGGATTTTATTCCCTGCAGGGAAACAAAATCCAGTACATCCCTGCTGACAGAACAGAGCTCTGCTTGTTTACATAGGCAGAGCTCTGTTCTGTGTCTCTACTCGCCGATCAGTGGGTTCCGGCGGACATCCATTGGCCGACACCCGCTGATCAGCTTGTGCTGTGTCTAATCACAGCACAGCCACGGCGCGTGCCCCCCTACCCGGAACTCCCAGATCACATACTAGGTACGTGACCCCGCACAGGAGAGCTGCTCTGCCACCGTACTGCTACGTGAGGAGGTCAGCAATCGGATATATGAAGATCGCACGATCTGGTATCGTTCGAGAAAATTCTTCCCATTTGTCCCTTTGGATAATTCTTAACAAACTGTTGTGATTGGCTCTCGAAAGTTGTGTACTAATGATCAGATTATCGGACGAACGTTTCGAAAGTGGTATTTTGCATCCGATTTTCTGATCACGTGTACTAGGCTTAACTGGGCCAATTACAGAATGCCTCACTATCCCTATAATTCTGGGCTAAAGCAGATAAAGACTACAAATATTAGAGGAGCTGGGTGGAAAGGTGGTGGGATGAGTAAGATCCTTAGAAGGCCATCAGTTGGCCCTAATGTGGTCAGCTTGGGTCAACCAGAGGAGCATCATGGGATATGTAGCTGCCACGTAGTTGGAGTGCCACTCCTGACCATTTGACTGACCATGTCTTTGGATGTCTCAGGGATCCGAGTGCTGGCGGTAGGGATGAATGAGGCTGACCAGGAACAGCTGCGTAGGATTGTCACTGGCCAGAGCGCTCAGAATGTGTTTTTCACCGAAGAGGCGGACAACATGAACAGCCTGGCAGATCCCTTAGCTGAGGCCATTTGCTCTCAATCACAGGTAAGAAACCACATTCCAATGTACTGATCGGCCCTTGTTTAAAGAAAGCAAGGTACCGGAGAGGAAGCCTTCTCCTTGTCCTGTATTGTTACTGCCGAACATTGTAATAGTTCTTACTCTACATTACATTGTAGCTGATTTTATTAAAAATATTTCCTTGATTCTACCAGGGCAGTTGGGGATAAACAGGGCATTTGTTCTGGGCCCCCCTCCGAAGCTGAGGATATATATATATATATATATATATACAGTATGTGCGTTCTGAACCCAATGTAGCATGGACATGGCCTTACTTTTTTAGGCTGAGATCATTTTCTTCAATGCCATAGTTCAATTATTGTGCTACTATTTAGTAATCCCTGATAATAAAGTTCAGCTGCCCATATATTTTAGAGCGGGGGTCTCCAAACTTCCTAAACAAAGGGCCAGTTTACTGTCCTTCAGATTTTAGGGGAGCCAGACTGCAGTTAGTGGGAGTAGAAAATGTCCCAGCATCAGTGGGAGTATAAAAATTCCATAGTGCCTGTGGTCAGTAGGATCTGGAATAGTGCCCCATCATTGGTATTAGTGAGAGGAATAATGCCTCCTCTTTGGTGTCAGTGGTATGAATAGTTCCCCATCATTGTTGTCAGTGAGAGGAATAGTGCCCCATCATTGTTGTCTTTGGGAGGAATAGTGCCCTATTGTTGGTGTCAGTGGAAGGACATATGCCCAACTGTTGGTGTAAGTGGGAAAAATAGTCCTCCATCACTGGTGCCAGTGGAAGGAATAGTGCCCCATCATGGATGTCATTGAGAGGAATAGTGCCCCATCATTCATATCAGTGGGAGGAATAGTGCCCCGTCATTGGTGTCAGTGGAAGGAATAGTGCTCCATCATTGGTGTCAGTGGGAGGACTAGTGCCCCATCATTGGTATCAGTGGGAGGAATAGCGCCCCATCATTGATGTCAGTGGAAGGAATAGTGACTTATAATTGCTGTCAGTGGGGGAATAGTGACTTATCATTGTTGTTAGTGGGAGAAATAACGCCCCATCATTGGTCTCAGTGGAAGGAATAGTACCCCATCATTGGTGTCAGTGGAAGGAATAGTACCCCATCATTGGTGTCAGTGGGAGGACTAGTGCCCCATCATTGGTATCAGTGGGAGGAATAGCGCTCCATCATTGGTGTCAGTGGAAGTAATAGTGCCCCATCACTGGTCTCAGTGGGAAGAATAGTGACTTATAATTGCTGTCAGTGGGGGAATAGTGACTTATCATTGTTGTTAGTGGGAGAAATAACGCCCCATCATTGGTGTCAGTGGGAGGAATATTGTCACATTGTTGGTGTCAATGGAAGGAGTATTACCCCATCATTGATCTCAATGGGAGGAATAGTGCCTCATCAGTGGTATCAGTGGGAGGAATAGTGTCCCATTGTTGGTGTCAGTGGGAGGAATAGTGTCCCATGGTTGGTGTCAGTAGGAAGAAGAATGTTCCATCGATAATGTCAGTGGGGGCAATTATGCCCCATTGTTGGTATCATTGGAAGAAATAGTACCTTGTGTCAGTGGGAAGAAAAGTGCCCCAAGGGCCAGATAATGACAAGAGAAGGACCACATCTGGCCCACAGGCCGCAGTTTGGAGACCACTGATTTAGAGGAGCTTCAACCATGCGGTAAAGATCTGACTAACCAAAGAGAAGTTCACATTCAGACATTGCAACGTGCTTTAATAATCAGTAAACTTAAACTCCTACATTTTTTTTCACTTCTAACTTTCCAACTGAACTGGGACCATCTGTAAAACAAGTGTTGTATATGAGGTTATGGAGGGCACTTTAAAAAATGAGTCCATCTCATGTCCTAGAACAGTTCTGTATATATAGTAATATACATTTAATCGTCTGTTTCTTCTCATTCAAGATGTTCCTTTTCTCTTTGCTTAGGAGCAGTGCACAGTATGCCCGCAGGTAAGATGACAAATCACTTAATGTGAATGGAAGACTTAACTGCATCACTTAAATCAGCCCCTCGCCCCCCCCCCCCCTTCGGCAAAGGGGGTTTTACTGAACACGATTTACATTTTTTTTGGCGGTATACACCTTGGTACTTCTGAGCAGCGCTTCATATTGCAACCAAAGCCTTATCAACCTGACAGCCCTTGGGGGCGATTGTTCGCTCCCCTGCCCACCCCTGGAGGAATTATAGAAAAAGAACATCATTTGTTATAATGACAATGCTAATAATTTATATATTTTCTCTGTTTTAGGGTGAAAGAGGGCCAAAGGGTGAGCCGGTAAGTACAAAGACATTAGTAATTACGTCTACCTTAAAGAGGACCTGTACTTTAATTTTTAAAGCTTTGTAGGCGGAGCATAGACAGGTAGACTGTCTATTGGTATCTTCCCCCATTAAGGGGTCATCAGACTATTCATTTAAACAGAAATCTTCCTATAAGATTATACAGTGTGTGCGTTTAACATATTTCATGCATGTTATTTTTCTGTAAAAGCCTCTCTCGTGTAAACATACAAAAGCCCTCAGACTGCTTCTGGGTACCGCCATTGTGGTATCTACTTAAATACATATATGACCATCCATAGGATGCATCGCATATGTATTTAAGTAGATGAAGGAGGTAGCACTGCCAGGCTCTGAGGAAGAAGGTATCCCTTTGAAACGCGTCAGCCAGCAGTGGTTCTCATGTCCTTCTCTGTATCACCTGGAGACTGTCAATATCAGACCGATTGCCATCAGTTTAAGGCTGTCACATTGCGGTTTTCTTTCACATGCTTGTGAGTAGTTTTTAATTTATTTTTATAATAAACTCATCAAAGGATAATGCACAAGGCTGGTGCGCCCTCTTTTCTTTATTTCTTTTTCATCCAATAGGATCGCCTGCCCTTTCAGCCAATCGGGTGACCGGTGTCGAAACCTGCTTCCTGATTGGCCGGGAGGAGGATCAGTGTTACAACAGCGAATATTGATTCGCTGTTGTAACACACCTGGGTGGGCTCGGAGCGCACTCTCTGTGACCCGAGCCCACCCTGTATAGAAGACTATTTGAGCCTCTGGCTCTAATCGGTGCTTCAAAAAAAACACCCCCTCCACATTGGAATCCATGCGCCGGTGTCCTGAAAGGGGCCGGACGCATGGATAAGGGAGGCGCCCAAGGACAGCGGGGGAGGGGGCGATGCCAGTGCGCCCTTAATGGACGGGCCCGCCCCTTCTGACTTCCATCATTCAATCATGAGCTTTTTTTTTATTTTTTTTTTACGTGATTGGGGTATTCTTTGCAAAGTGAAGCTTCGCCTCATTTACTAAGCTCTGGAGAAACTGCACTTGCAGAGTGCACAGTCTGTTTGCCTTTAGTAAATCAACCCCACTGTCTGCATTCAGGGCCGTGCATCTGCACCCGTGCGGATGTCAGATTGGGAGCAGTGGCTGTGTCTGTGCATTAACTGCATCTCAATTGACACGGATGCACGGAACACCTGTGCATTCCTATGCGGGAAAACATGGCCCTGTCACGGGTGTAGGCTGCAGTACGCCCTTGTGACGGGGTCTAATCATGCAGAGTTATAAAAATGTAAGAATGTGATAGCAAGTGAAGCCAAATTCTTCCATATCCTGCCCCCTACTGAGCCGCAGTGGTAGCATCCAAGTTCTATAGAAGTGGGCTTAACGGGTATAGGAGGTGGGGGCTTCACATTGCCCTTTTAGAATACATTGAAGCCTTTATAACTTAAAGTGATTGTAAAGTCTGTTTTAAAAAAATAAAAATAACAAACATGTCATACTTACCTCCTTTGTGCAGTTGGTTTTGCACAGAGCGGCCCCGATCCTCCTCTTCTTGGGTCCCTCTTTGCTGCTCCTGACCCCTCCCTCCTATCCAGTGCCCCCACAGCCTACAGCTTTCTATGGGGGCACCCGAGCCGAGTCACAGCTCCATGTGTCCATTCAGGCACAGAGCCCTGACCCGGCCCCGCCCCCTCTCTCCCCTGATCGACTGACTGACTTTGATTGACAGCCGCGGGAGCCAGTGGCGGCGCTGCTGTCTCAGCAAATCGGGAGGAGTTTCCTGGACGGCTTAGACACTCGTGGACATCGCTGGAGAGAGACGGGGATCAGGTAAGTAATTAGGGGGTGCTGGAGGGGGGGGCTCCTACACACAGAAGTTTTTTTTTATCTTAATGCATAGATTACATTAGGATAAAAAGCCTTCTGCCTTTACAACCGCTTTAAAGTGGTTGTAAACCCTTTTTGTTGACCTTTATCTATAGGTAAGCCTAGAATAAGGCTTACCTATAGGTAGTGGAAATATCTCCTAAACGTGCACCGTTTAGGAGATATTTCACTTGTAGTGCACCGATGTCATCGGCGCATGTGCTGTGAAGAAACGGACCACTGCGCCGTTTCTTCCCTCAGCGTGTGCCGTGACTGACGGCTACCGCGCGCATGCGCGGGAGTGACGTCACGCAACTCCGGCCAGTCACAGGGTCGAAGTCCGTGGCCCCGGAGGGAAGAGGGGCGTGAAGATGGAAGCGGCCAGCACAGGGGACAGCGCGGGCTTTGTTTGCAGGTAAGTGTCACATAATGCTTTTCATTTGCAAAAGAGGAAGTAAAACCCATCGGGGATAACTTCCTCTTTAAGGTTTGTACTTTGTTATTTGCTGTAGTACTACAAGTGCCCTTTAATATGTTTGTAAGCTTTTGTATTACCTTTTTATTCCTCTTATTTTGACCAGTGGTAATCCGTATTTTCTAACTCATATTTGCAGGGAGTTGCTGGGCGTCCAGGATTGGCAGGACCTGCAGGAGATCCAGTAAGTGTCGCTTTCTATTATGTTACACTGTATAGATACAATATACAGTATATGGTTTTTGTGGAATATGTCAGCAGGGCTATCGATAAGGGGGGTAGTACCAGCCCTCCTGTACAGGGCCCAGGCCCCATCAGTTCAACAGGGTGGCCTAGGCAGCCTTAGGTATCAGGCAGTTCCAAAAGCTTCTAATCACAGCTCAGCGCCCTCTTCCCCCTTCAGCACAGCTGGCTTTTCCTCCTGTCCCTCCTGCTGGCAGTCAGCTGCTGCAAGAGGAGCCACAGGGGGATTGGTTTCAGGGCTTGCCCCCTCCCCCCCTCCGTCACTTCGATCACCCCCTGCCTGTCCACAATCTCCTTCCCCCACAGCTCTGATCCCCCTGTGACCCCATACCCCTCCCCCTCACCCCAGCACTGCTGGCTTCTCCTCCTCTCCCTCCTGCAGTGATAGTTGATGCAGGAACACAGGGGGTTCGGTTTCAGGATGGAGAGTGAGAGACTGGTAAACATGTCATGTTTACCAACCCTTTCCTTTCCTGAATGAACACAGTGAGTGATCAGTGGCAATCACTCCTGTGTTCATTCGTAACTAAAGCATTGGGGATCTGTGTCCTCAATCTCTTTCTCTGTCTCAAAAGTGAGAGATCTATTTAGAGTGCCCTTAGTGTTGCCCTTTCTGATTCTCGCATTCTTGGATCTCCCTCATGACCCCCCTTTTCTTTGGGGGGTACTTTGGTACACGGGAGCAGCCTCACCAAAGCAATTCAGCTTAACCAATGAAGTGGCAATTCACAATAACCGATATCAAAAATTGGAGATCTAATGCCTTTTGTGCATGTTCCCGACAATAAAAACCTGACATGGGTTTTAACACTTACGCACTCTACCCAAAACTAAAAAAAGGTTGAGCTTCACAAACGCTTTAACCTTTTGACCGCCAGAGCAGTTTTTTCATTTTTTTTGCACACATGTTTAAAAAAACCCCAAACATGATATATTTTCTGAAAGCAGACACCCTAGAGCCGTGATGGTGGACCTTGGCACCCCAGGTGTTTTGGAACTACATTTCCCATGATGCTCAACTACACTGCAGAGTGCCAGAGCATCATGGGAAATGTAGTTCCAAAACGTCTTGGGTGCCAAGGTTCGCCATCACTGCCCTAGAGAAAAAAATAGTGGTAGTTCCAATTTTTGATGTCATAAGATATTACCGCAAAGGTCTAGGAAATGCAAGCTATCAGGAAGTCGAGGAAAAAAAACTCACTAAAGTGAATTTTAGGGCAAACAAGTGCAATAAACTACTCACATTTTTGGTAAAATATAAAAGACGAGGTTACACCGAGTAAATAGATACCCAACATGTCAAAGATTAAATTTGTGTGCACCCATGAAATTGCGGCAAACTTCAGTACCCTATATTTTCTATAGGCCAATCTTCAAAAGCCCCCTATAGGTCATTTTTGTAGTGTTATGGAGGAGGTCTTATGCTAGAATTATTGATCTCACTCCGATGTACATCTTTATGCGTAGGCGCCCCGACGCATGTGTTTACATTTGTACGTGTGTTTTTTTTTTTTTATTCTTAACTTTAATTTTTTCATGTCCCCTATGTGATAATTTTTAGGTGACAGGTTCTCTTTAATGAGACATGCAGGGTCTAAAAGACCCTGCATGTCACCTCTCGGTTCGACTGAATGTATTGCAATGCACACCAAATGTGAATTATAAAACCTTGGTTTACCTTTCTATAAGGATGTTTACTCGAGTATAAATGAGTATATTACAACACTGGCAATGAAGAAGAATTTTACTCGTCTATACTCAACACCTTTACTCGCCTATACTCAACATTACCCGGGTCTTTTCACACTGTCAACAAGCTCCTGAGTAAGCATTTATAAATTATTACACCGTGTGCAACTGGCCTTATGGCCACTAGATGGCACTGACTATCACAGGATGTAAGTGAGCTCCCCAGCTCCATCTAGTGGCCATAATGGAGTATTTTAGCCTGAGAGCATTTCATTTTGTCCCTTTCACACAGAACGAATGTAAATGTTTTTTCAATGGATGAACTGCCTATGCACATTTTCGTTTTTTACAACAGTTAATATCTTTGGTTGAAACTGTAGCACTCACCCACCAATGAGCTAATAAGGGGTTTATGCTTTGAGCTAATCAGCAACAGCTAATAAAATGTTTAAATGTAGAATTTTCCCAAAAAAGTGGATATCTCAGCCTCCCCTATCCTAAATCAGTATAACAAAATACAAAATGGACAAAATGTATAGAATGGATATGCTGTAAGGTTTAACTATATAAATCCATAAATTACGGTACATGTGTCAATAAAGAACACATTAGAAAACAGGTTTCTATAAGACAATTATGAATATTTTTTTTTGCAGGGCCGCAGTGGGCCCCCTGGCCCTCAGGGTCCTGCTGGGCCCCGTGGACCTTCGGGTGAGGGGACAGCATCAAGTGGACAGAAAGGAGAAACTGTAAGTAGATCATATGTATGCTCCTATTAAAGGGTAGACATGTGCACTGACAAAAAAATGTGTTCGTTTTCATTTTTGTTTCGTTCGTTTTTTTGCCTTTTTCAGAAATTCGGAAATTCGAAAGTTCGGAAATTCGAAAATTCGAAAATCCGAAAATTCCGATTTTCGAATTTCCGAATTCTCGAATTTCTGAATGTCCGAATTTTGAAATTTCCGAATTTTCGAATTTCCAAATTTCGAATTTCCGAATTTCCGAATTTTTGAATTCTGAATTTCCAAATTTTTCGGACTTCCGACTTTCCGAACTTCCGGATTTCCGAAATTTTGAATTTCCGAAATTTCGAATTTCCGAAATTTCGTATTTCCTAAATTTCGGATTTTCCCATTTCCGAAGTTTCCAATTTCCGAAATTTCGAATTTCTGAAATTTAAAATTTCGGATAATTTCGGATAATCGGAAATTCGGAAATTGAAAAATACAATAGTGGTAACAATATTTAACCCATATGCATGTATGTGTTCAACATACACCAAAAATGTTTATTCAAAAGTCTGCTGCGCAAGTGAGGGGGTTCCACCACCCCTAAAATGTCATATATCTAGTATGCAATTTATATATCCTGAATACGTTATCTTGATCAAGTATTCACCGATGTGATCACTCCTCAGTGGATCCCACCACCAATCACTCTCCGCACTCACCTTGGCACCCAGACCTAGAATAAACCACTGCGCATTTTCCCCTTTAAGGGATCGCATAAGCCACTCACATTTTCAGATACTTCCTCCAGATGTCTCCTCCAATGTGGTCACCAATATGGAATCACCCAAGGAATTGCTTCACCATCCAAAATCGCTCAAAAGTAATAGAAACTACACATAGTATCCATGAACTATTTATTTATTTTCAAATTTTTTGGAGGTACTTTTCACGCGCTCATACATTGAAATAAATAATATTTTCTACAGGCTGACTGGCTGAAGCTCAAATTACACACACAGCTATATTAATCAGTGGAGTGACTCTTACCCCTCCTTGCCTGCCCTCTATGGCATGATATGGAGTTTCAGTTAAAAAATACATTGAAAAGCCAGTACTGTGCTCTCTGTTAAGAAAACCCAGTATCCTCTGCTAAACCAGAGTTATGGGTGCTAAATGTTTATGGGTATTAAATGTTTTTTGTACAATTAAAGTGTATTTAATTATTAAAAAAATATATAAAAAACAAAAAACAGTTTAAAACTTGTAAATTGAATTGAATTGTGATAAAGACCATAACTATATCTTGTCTGGTCCTTATCCCCTGTAGGGTGAGCCGGGGGACGATGGACTCCCAGGAACCCCGGGACGTCCTGGAAATCCTGGCACTCCGGGAACACCGGTAAGTTTGGCCTATTGTAATGCATGGATTGCTATGAGCACAATACACACTGATGTACACAGATCATTGCCATTGAAAGCTCACGTCACTGCATTTTTATGTTTTATTTCAGGGGGCTAAAGGAGATAGAGGAGAAGTTGTGAGTATGCCAGTGAAGGTTCTTAATGGCTGTTGTGATTCACAGTATCTTCATTAACTCAGGATTTTGTCTCAATGTAGGGGGAATCAGGACGTTCAGGGCCCGCTGGCCCCAAAGGAGAGAGAGGCTTTCCGGTAAGTGGGGCACGCTACGGTAACAGGCTACTAGCACACTGCAGCTGTCAATATACCACGCATAAGCGTGCGTACAGGGTGTGCCGGGTGTGCCGGGTGTGCCTAGGCACACCCTAATCACTGCATGCGTCGCCGATTCCCCCTACAGTCCGGCCTCCCCTGTGCCCCCCTGCAGCACTGCCACCTTTCATCGTCTCCTCTCCTGCCGGATGCTCTGTTTACTATAATTCAGTTTGTGAAGAACAAGAAGCCACTCAGCACAGAACACTTCCCATTAAACATGTGGAGAACGAAAAAGTTTGTTTCGTTTCGTTTGGATTCGTTATTTACATAAATTTAAATTCGAATCATTTTCCAATTTCCAAAGAGAATAAAATAGAATAGAAAATAAAGGAATATAATAGAAAAAAAAAGGTTTTTTTCTATTCTACTCCTTTATTTTCTATTTTATTTTATTCTCTTTGGAAATTGGAAAACTAGTTGAATTCGAAAAGTGTTCAAAAACGATTAGAATTTGAATTTCGTCCGAATTTTTTTTTTTCGTTATTTTGTATTCGTTTAAATTCGGTACTATTCTAAAAAAACGTAAATTTGTCAGAATTTTAATTCGGAACGAAACGAACCGCACATGTCTATTTCCCATTCATTCACTGTCAGGTGCAGCTGAGGCTGCAGAGAAAGGAACTGGGGATTGTCTGTACTCAGCCCCCTTTTCTGTCTCAAAAGTGAGACATCAGGGGTTTGTTTAGACCCCTGATATTTCACCAAAGCCCCCCAACGGGACTCCTAAAAAAAATATTGTAAAAAATAAAAAATAAAATAAATTAAATAAAAAATTGTAGAAAAAATAATATTGTAAAAAATAATCAAAAAATAAAATAAATTGTAAAAAAATGTAGAAAAAATAATATTGTAAAAAATAAAACATAAAATAAATTAAAAAAAATGTAGAAAAAATAATATTGTAAAACATAATCAAAAAATAAAATAAATAAAAAAATGTAGAAAAAATAATATTGTAAAAAATAATAAAAAAATTAAATAAATAAAAAAAATGCTAGAAAAAATAATGTTGTAAAAAATAATCAAAAAATAAAATAAATTTAAAAAAATGTAGAAAAAATAATATTGTAAAAAATAATCAAAAAATAAAATAAATTAAAAAAATTGTAAAAAATAATAAAATAATATTTTTTAAAAAAATGACTGACACCGTCCTCTGGCCTACTGACAATATATACACACGCATGTGTGTTTGACCTCTGGGGTGCACCCCCTAAGGCAACAAGCTGTGCATACCTATGATACCACGCCAAACAATAAATATGCTTCAACATCCAGCAATTCAGGGTAAGTGTCCAAATTTGTGTTTTACAATTTAATAATTTCACAACACGTGCGGATATATTGAATCACTCTCTGCAGTGTGCGAGTAAAAAAGGGGGCTGAAGGTTATGATACCAAGCAGCCCCTATGTGGATGAGTCTGCAAAAAAAGTTGGGCACTTGAAAACAAAGGCATCGATTGATTTCCCACTACTAATAATAAGTTTAAAAGGGTGAACATAATTTTTGCATTCACTCAGCCAATAATCCTTCCTCACATGGGCAATGAAATTAGAGTAAGCAATTGCAGTACAGGAGAGGAGACGGTACATCGGTGTGAGACTGCCGTGGTCGAGGGGATCATTGGCCCTAAAATGTGTTGGTTGCCTTTTGTATCCCCATTGTTATTATTAAGGGGCTTTGGATTCCAGAGATGGCTGTTTTGTGCTTTTTTTGACTTTTTTTTTTTTGGTTTTAGGGCTCATTCACGCTAGCAGTTGGGGGCTGGTAAACCAGTGCGGGGATCAAGGGGTTAAAGCATGGTGGTGAGGAGTCGATACAACTGTCTTTGAAAATACAGGTTGATGGAGAGTGGAGGAACGGGCTGATAGATATGTGATTTACCGGCCCCTTCCTTTTCTGAATTGGACACAGTGAGCGATCGGTACTGATCGCTCCTGTGTCCATTCATAACTGATCATAGTAAACTGTGTTTACTATTTTTCTGTTTATGAATGAATAGGAGCCTCTGTTTTCTGTTCATTCATCTTCAGTGCTACTGAGGCTACAGAGGAAGGAAATGAAGAATCTGTGTCCTCAATTCCTTTGTCTGTCTCAAAGGTGAGATGTCAGGGGTCCCCCACCCCCACTCCAAAAAAGAAAATGAAAAAAATAATTTAAAATATAAATATTAATAATTTTTCAAATTGTAAATATTTTTTTTAAAAATTAGAAAAAAGTAATTTTAAAATGTTTTAATTTTTTGTTTAATTGGGGGGGGGGGGTATAATTAGTTTGGTTAATTTAAATATAGGCAACACACACCTCCAACATATACATTCTACCCCATTGTTATCTCTGTGAATCCTGCTTATATACATTCATTAAGTGTAACCACGTGCCATTATTCCTTCTCTTTGTACAGGGTGAACCCGGTGAAGTAATAAATGGTGGGGCAGCAGTTCCTGGGAGGAAAGGAGAGCCTGGAAATCCAGTAAGTGTCGTTGATTAATGGGGTGGGGAATATAAGGGTCACTTAACCACTTCAATACCGGGCGCTTTCACCCACTGCAAGGCATTCCAACAGCTTGCATCTTCAACCACTTGAGGACCAGCATGTTACACCCTCTCTCTGGGCAGGCCAATTTTCAGTTTTCAGTGCTGTAATAGTTTGACTGACAATTACTCCATCATGCAACACTGTATGCAAATTCATTTCATATCTTTTTTATTTTTTTGAGACAACTAGAGCTTTCTTTTGATGACATGTAATAAGTGCTGAGCTTTTGTTTTATATAAAAGAAAATAAGACCAAAAAATTGTTCTATACAGTAATATAGAGTACGATTCCACCCTGAAGAAGGTCAAATAGTTGACTGAAACGCGTTGAGTTATTGGTCATATCCATTGGATTCAAACACTCTTGAAATGGTTCATTTACAACTGTGCCTATTATAATATAGACAGCTGATGCAATGTTTAGATGGTAGAGTGGCTATAAAGTTGCCAACTCTTTATGGTTTTCTTTTATTAAAAGGTTTTATTGGATTGTATGCAAACTATAATAATTTTTGTAATAAATACTATGGATTTTATTATTTAGGTTGTATTTGTTGTTGTTTCTTTTGGTGCCTTAAAAATCCCATTTTTATTTGTGTATTAGTTTTTAGTGGAAAAATAGGGATGTGGCACCTATAGGTTGTATTGTCAAACAGGTCCACTTCTTTTCCATAACCGTCATATGATGTCCTCCCATGATTGTGCCCACCGCGCACCAGTTGTGGTGCTTGGGTGCCACCCTCTGTGATCGCTGTGTCCTTAGGACACAGCTGATCACAGATCAGGGTAGAGGGCCAATCACAGCGGCCCTTTACCACATCATCAGCTGTGTCCAATGACAGCTAATCACGATTTAAACAAGCCGGTTATTGGCATTCCTTTCCTTCCTTTCCTCAGATGTCCCTTTCACTGTGTGAAAGGGACATCTACACTGATTATCAGTGCAGTCCCAACAGTGCCCACCAGTGCTGCCAATCAGTGCCCACCAGTGCTGCCAATCAGTGCCCACCAGTGCTGCCAGTCAGTGCCTACCAGTGCTGCCAATCAGTGCCTTCTTCATCAGTGTCACCTATCAGTGCTGGCTATCAGTGCACATCAGTGCCGCCTTTATCAGTGCTCCCTCATCAGTACCTCCTCATCAGTGCCCACCAGTGCAGCATCATCAGTGCCCATCAATGCAGCCTATCAATGCCCATCGGTGCAGCCTATCAGTGCCCATCAGTGCCTCCTTATCAGTGCCCATCAGTGCAGCCTTATCAGTGCCCATCAGTGCAGCCTCATCAGTGCCCATCAGTGCAGCCTCATCAGTGCACATCAATGAAGGAGAAAAATCACATGTTTGCAAATTTTTAAAACACACTATGAGAAATGTTTCTTTTATTTTTTTCAAAATTTTCAGTCTTTTTTCGTCTGTTTAGCAAAAAACAAAAACCCCAGAGGTGATTAAATACCACCAAAAGGAAGCTCTATTTGTGTGAAAAAAAATGAGAAAAACTTCATATGGGTACAGTGTAGCATGACCGCGTAATTGTCATTCAAAGTGCAACAGCGCTGAAAGCTGAAAATTTACCTGGGCAGGAGGGGGGTAAAAGCGGCCAGTAGTCAGTAGGCAAGTGGTTAAAAAACAAAAAGGCTTCCCATATTTCCTGTTCTAGAACAAAGCAAACAAAAATGCCAGGACAGTATGAAAACCCTTCAAATGACCCCTTTTTTTGGATCTGATTTTTTTTTTTGCCACTTTTTTTTTTTTGGAATCGAGCAAGCAAGCCGGTATTGAGGGATCACTTTTCAGAGGGGTGGCAGGGGCTGTTACATGTGTAAAATCAGCCTGGAAAATTGGTGAATATTTCCATTAAGTTTGATTTTTGGTGAATCACTCAAACATCACAATATCACACAACACTTGACATAATATAAGGATAATGCAGTACAGATACATCCTAAATATAATCCTATATATATGTTAGGGTATTCACCAGAGACAGCCTGCAAGCATTAGTGCCCCGGGCAAATCCCATCTCAGGCTTTGGTCATGATTTGTCACAATGGCGCCATTCATTGTAAATCTTTCTCTCTTCAAGGGAATTCCCGGACAAGCAGGAACTCCGGGGCAGAGGGGAATCCCAGGAAATTCAGGACCTCCAGGGCCAGAGGGACCGAGCGGACCTCCAGGTCTTCCAGGCCAGTCTGTGAAGGTAAGTTCCCTGCATGTCACTTAAAGCTCTTGCATGGAATCTCATTTTAAATAGATTCAAATTTTAAAAGCATTAGGTCAGCATCTTCGATTCTTCAATAGGAAATTCCCATCAACATTAACCAAATTGTTTATAGGACAAAGGTTACATTTTATGACATTGATTGCTTTTTAAACTCAACTCTCATAGAAAAAAACACCTGGTACCGAAGGTACGGTGAGGAACCCCCTTTAGGGTCGGTAATAGACAGAGAAAGCCAGTAGTATAAAAGTATACATTTTATTACACAATATCAATAGTACCCTGTTTCCCCGAAAATAAGACCTAGCGTGATTGTCAGTGATGGCTGAAATATAAGCCCTACCCCCCAAATAAGCCCTAGTTAAAGTCCTTGTTGGTCTTATTTTCAGGGTAGGGCTTATTTTCGGGGAAACAGGGTAGGGCTTATTTTGGGGGTAGGGCTTATATTGCAGCCATCACTGACAATCATGCTAGGTCTTATTTTCGGGGAAACAGGGTATGCATATACAAACAATACATACAGTGCATAAAAAACATTTGATACCCTGATTGATACAATGTAAACTCAACTCTAAACAGATTTAAAAGGCACAAAATGAAAGAAGTTGTGCAACCATTTTTTACACCATTAAATGCGCTATTCCAAACTATTGGGACGCCTGCCTTTACACTCACATGAACTTTAATGGCATCCCAGTCTTAGTTCGTAGGGTTCAATATTGAGTTGGCCCACCCTTTGCAGCTATAACAGCTTCAACTCTTCTGGGAAGGCCGTCCACAAGGTTTAGGAGTGTGTCTATGGGAATGTTTGACCATTTGTAAGCCCATTTGTGAGGTCAGTCACTGATGTTGGACAAGAAGACCTGGCTCGTAGTCTCCGCTCTAATTTATCCCAAAAGTGTTCTATCGGGTGGAGGTCAGGACTCTGTGCAGGCCAGTCAAGTTCCTCTACCTCAAACTCGCTCATCCATGTCGTTATGGATCTTGCTTTGTGCACTGGTGTGCAGTCATGTTGGAACAGGAAGGGGCCGTCCCCAAACTGTTCCCACAAAGTTGGGAGCATGAAATTGTCCAAAATGTCTTGGTACGCTGATGCCTTAAGGAGTTCCCTTCACTGGAACTAAGAGGCCAAGCCCAACCCCTAAAAAATAACCGCACACAATAATCCCCCCCCCCCCCTCCACCAAATGATTTGGACCAGAGCACAAAGCAAGGTCCATAAAGGCATAGATGAGCGAGTTTGGGGTGGAGGAACTTGACCGGCCTGCACAGATTCCTGACCTCAACCTGATAGAACACCTTTGGGATAAATTGGAGCGGAGACTGCGGGCCAGGCCTTCTCGTCCAACATCAGTGCCTGACCTCACATATGCGCTTCTGGAAGAATGGTCAAATTTCCCATAAACACTCCTAAACCTTGTGGACGGCCTTCCCAGAAGAGTTGAAGCTGTTATAGCTGCAAAGGGTGGGCCAACTCAATATTGAACCCTACGGACTAAGACTGGGATGGCATGAAAATTCATGTGCGTGTAAAGGCAGGCGTCCCAATACTTTTGGTAATATAGGGGATTTATAAATAAAAATTGAATATGACCTGGTATCAGCCTTTTGCGGTCCCTTTACACCAGGGCTCATATTAAGAGCGTGAGAAGCAGAAGGAGACAGTGAATGGTTCTGCAGTGCTCATGTGTTAAGGTGGATGTAAAGACTGAAGGTTTTTTTCCTTCCTGCATTCTATGCAGGAAGGTAAAAAACCTTCTGGGTGCAGCATCCACCCCAGCCCCCCTAATACTTACCTGAGCCCCAATCTCGATCCAGCGATGTGCACGAGAGCAGTGGCTCTATTGGGCCTCTTCCTTCTCCTTGGCTGGGGCACAGCAGAGAGAGCCATTGACTCCCACTGTTGTCAGTCACAGCCAGTGAGGAGGGAGTGGGGGGCAGGGCCGTGCTTTGTGCGTCTTATGGATACACAGAGGTGGTTTGGGAACAAACGTATTATATATTTACCTGCTCTGTGTAATTGTTTTGCACAGAGCGTCCCTGATCCTTCTCTTCTTGGGTCCCCTGCCGGCACTCCTGGCCCCTTCCCCTTGCTGAGTGCCCCCATTGCAAGCAGCCAAAGACCTATTCCCCGGATCAGATGACAGGCGGTCCGTTTCCATCCGATTGCCCCATAGAGAACAGTGGGGCTGTGTCCCCTGCTGAGCAAGCAGATCCCCCTTCATGGAGGCGCCCGTGTGAAAGGGGTCTTAGTGATCATTCAGAAGTACTTCTTATTGTAAGTAAAGACTATACTAATGATTTATAATAAACACATAACACTGCAGATCCACTCCATCAAAGACTAAACAAAATCTCTTTAATGTCTTCCTTTTATCTGTAAAACATGAACCGGTATATATAAATTCCATGTTTTAAATGTTTATTCTTGCATTCTAGGGAGAGAAAGGAGAACGAGGTGAGAGAGTAAGTGAACTTCAATTTATTCATAGCCATATGCGAAGTTAAAGTTGGCCATGTTGGCAAAAAAGGACACTTTCTTGTCATTATATCAGCCACTGGAAGGGGGAGACTGAGGCTGACATTGAATTCAGACTTTGGGGGGGATAATTAACCTAATACTGCACAGTTTATGGTTATCTAGAGAAGTCATACATGCTAAGGTTGCCAGAATTTTCAATATGGAAGTCAGGGAGACCCTACTGACCACATGAGTAGCCAGTATAGGAAAAAGGCCTACATCACTGGGTGATAAAGGGGGGGGGGGGGGGTAGAGAATTAGCCATAAAGGTGGTTAACAGTATAGATGGGAAATGGTGTGAGGGGTAATTACTTTGTTGGTGGGTAAGGACGTAGACTTCTTGGCGAGGTAGAAGCTTGGGTAGGGACCCATCTTAGGTATACATTAATGCCTAGTGTAGTGATGGTGAACCTTGGCACTCCAGATGTTTTGGAACTACATTTCCCACGATTCTCTTGCACTCTGCAGTGTAGTTGAGCATCATGGGAAATGTAGTTCCAAAACATCTGGAGTGCCAAGGTTCACCATCACTGACCTATGGTCTCAGATACAGCAGGACAGTCTCAAGATTTTTGGCGCTGTCACAGAGTAATCAAATCCTGAAGACCAGCGTAACCACAGAACTATTTTTTCTCCCACTGACCCCCAACGATGAGACTTAATTTATCCCAACTAATGTCAATAATGGGACTTGTTTTATTCCCATTTACCCCAATGATGCAGCCTATTTTACTCAGACTGACACCAACGATGGGACTTTTTTACTCCCACTGAAATAAAAAATGGGACTTATTTTACTCCCACTGACACCAATAATGATAATTGTATTCCTCCTGACACCAATGATGGGGTTTCTTTTGTTCTTGCTGACACCAACGTTGGGGCCTAATTTATTCCCACTGATGCCAACGATGGGAATTGTTTTACTCCCATTGAAGCCAGCGATGCAACCTAATTTATTCCCACTCACACCAGCAATGGAACTTATTTTACTTCCATTGACCGCAGCCGTGGATTTTTTTTTTTACTCCTACTGATCCCATTGATGGGACTTGTTTAACTCCCAGTGAGCCCAACTATGGGCTTATTTTACTCCCACTGACACCAATGATAGGACTTTTTTTTTTTATCCCACTGACACCAGTCATGGGAGCACAAATGCACACTGAGAATCAGAACACTGCTCTCAAAATGCAATGGCCCTGGTCTCCCGAGGTTCAATACATTTGCTCAAGAAGTAGGAGAGAAGAGTGAGCAGGGTGGGTAAAGTCAACTTCTTTATTATCCAAGGTAAATCACATCTGAGGCCTGGATCTTAAGCTGCCATTACTGCATTCCTTAGAATAGAGAGATAGATGTTCCATAGCTCTTGCCCACATCCTTGCTTCACTACTTAGTTGGTCACTGACCCGGAACCTTAGAGAACAAGTCAGCAGTTGCAGCTCTTTAATATTTTATCCAAACAGGTTTGTCAGAAAGCTTTCACATTTCCCGATTTTTAAAGTAAACATCAATTGCGGCTCCCATATTTCTTTCATGGCAAGTTTTCTTTAAAGTTTGTGGAGATTTTTTTTTTTCCTCTCTTTTTCTCTTCTTTTGTTTGGTAGATTTTGTATCCTGACCCCCAATGTTGGGGCCAGGAGAAAGGGTTCTTCTATCCTATAGTAGATAAGTCAAGGTATATGTATTATAGGTTAACAATTAATGCAATTTTCACATATCAGATAAAATTTGGAGGTTACTATTTTTTTTTTTTAATAATGAATTTTTGTTAGGGTGGTGTATTAATACATAATCCGTACCAACCTTCTATTAGTTTTTAGTTTACAAATTTAATAAGTGCTACTGTTGGTTTATTTGTTATATCTGGTTTGTGATGTTGGTCTTGACTTTTTTTTTTTATTCTAAAATAGGCTTATTTCCTTTTTTGTTATTATGTATGTGCTGGTTATAATTGAAAAAATCTTTTGAATGAAGAATTATACTAAAAAAAAAAAAATGTGGAGAGCTAAATCTGTAGGAACATTGCACGTTAGATGATCTTAAACTTTTATAGTTTGTATTTTTTTTCCATCTATTTAAAATAAATGGAAGAAAAGCAGATAACAGACGGCGAGCCTGTCCTGTTTTTTTTTTTTGTTTTTTTTTTTCAAGAGAGAGAGTTTTTCTTAGAATCTCATTTAGATCATGTGACAGACAGATGTAATTGTTTCAGTAACTTTTATATTATGAATGTACGTTGTGCTCAAAGCAACAATTCCTGTATCTTCTCTCCAGGGACTTCCAGGACTGGTCAATGGAGTTGCGGTCAAAGGAGAACCCGGTAGTCCAGTGAGTGATAATTGATTTTATTATATTAGGAACCTTCAGTTTAAAGAATTGAATCTGCAACAAATGTCCTACCTCTAAAAATAACAGTTCACTTCATTTAAGGAACACTTTAAACTCATTTTAAACTTTTTTAGACTCAATTTTTTTTATCATTTTCCAAATTCACACTAAAAACAAAAAGACAAAAAAAGGAAAGAACTCTAAAATATTGTCCAAATATTGTCCATCCAAAAAAGAATCCAAAAAAGAAAAAAAGAACAAAAAAAAAGTAGACAGAATACCTTTTAGAGGCCACCCATTAGTATATAGAGTCACCCAATCACATGAAAGCCCACCTAGACATTATTGTACCATAGGTACCAGACTCTACACTCTAACACAGAGTGGATGAACAAATAATGACAGAATGTCTCCTGTACATAAGTGTGATAGCCTGGTATAGGTGTAAAGAATGCTGCAAGCCTTGCTGCCCTCTAGGACTGGGGATGTCCTGAAGCCACTACAAAAAAACAAACAAAAGAGGGCACACCAGCCTAGTGCCTTATCCCACAGCATTTATTTAAGAGCATTTATTTAAGATCAGCAAGCATAACACTCACAAACGTGAATTAAAATTGATCATTAAGCTACTCATCTATAGCCCTTGATTGCTTTTATAGGCGCCCCCTTCCTGCTGCCCTCCGGTGCTTCTCCAGTCTCTCCCGTGCGATTGGGATGCTGGAGGATGACACTGCTGCCTGCAGCGGTTTACCACAGAGCTGACCGCGGACCAGATGGTCCCTGACCATCTCTATGACCCTCAGAGTCCGGAAGCAATGTCGTGACATCACTTCTGACACCGACAGATGTCAACACTACCGTTTTTTTTTTTTTTTGCTGGCAAGCCTGAGGTCGTTTTCCAGCATAGAGGAGAGATGTGGGGACTTATAGACCCCACATCTCTCCATAA
Organism: Lithobates septentrionalis; assembly: GCA_037952835.1. Taxonomy (NCBI): domain Eukaryota; kingdom Metazoa; phylum Chordata; class Amphibia; order Anura; family Ranidae; genus Lithobates; species Lithobates septentrionalis. The sequence continues at coordinate 1,733,063 of JBBDGP010002253.1, forward strand.
AGAGGACTTGTCATGTTTACATTCCTTGTAATAGGAAAAAAAAAAAAATGGGGGGGGGGGAATGATAAAAAAAAAAAAAATACAATTAAAGGAAAAGTGTAAAAAAACAAAAAACAAAAAAAACAAATTAATTTTTTGTTTTTGTTAATGTGACCCTGTCCCCTCGTGTGTGGACGCAGAAGTGAATGCAGACGTCAGTCGTGCCCGCACATGTAAACAGCATTCAAACCACACGTGTGAGGTATCACCGCAAACGTTAGAGCAAGAGCAATAATTCTAGCCCAAGACCTCCTCTCTAACTTTTTTTAAAGGGTCGCCTGCGGAGATTTTTATGTATCATAGTTTGATGCCATTTCACAAGCGTGCGCAATTTTAAAGCGTGACATGTTAGGTATCTATTTACTCAGCGTAACCTCATTGTTCACATTATACAAAATGGATAAATATTATGTTTTTTTTTTTTTTCAGTAAAGTGTTTTTTCCCCAAAAAAAAAAGCGTTTGAAAAATTGCTCCGCAAATACCGTGTGACATAAAAAATTGAAACAACCACCATTTTATTTCCTTGGGTCTCTGCTAAAATATATATATATATATATATATATATATATATATATATATATATATATATATATATATATATATATATATATCTTTGGGTGTTCTAAATAATTTTTTACATAGATTTTTTACATATAGGAGAGGAATGTCAGAATTGGCCCGGTTGGCAAGTGGCTAAAATGTAAAAGCTGTTCTAATAGTTTTACATAATGCAGCAACATCCATATGTCCAAGTAGGACACCCAATGATAGAGGTGATTCATTCTTTCAACGCAAAAATACTTTTGCAAACTGGTACTGACTAGAATTCCAATGTTTCTCTTCTCCTTCAGTTTTTCTCCATCACTCGGCTAATGTGGAGCTGATGGAGAGGGGGTAAGGGAGGGTCGCTATGCAGGCAACTGACATCAACCTTATCAGCTGGTGATGCCATTGGTCATTAGGATCCTGGCAGCTAGAAGGTTGTAATGGTGCACTTACTGTAACTAAAAAGGCAGCCTTCATCCACACGCTGGCTTGTATACAATTTATGGGCAATTTTTAGGCATTTTGCCAAGACACCCCTGAAGAAACCTCAAGGCGCCCTGGTTGAAAAAGGCTGGTCTATAAAGATGCAAAACCCACTTGAAATGCCGGTCAGAAGGAGGTTAATTGCAAATCAAATCTACTTGTCAAGAAATTCTGAATAATCCAACAAGCGCCCCAAACTGATCTCAAACTGGTGCCACAAGCACCCCAAAGCAAGTCGATAAAGGCCCAAAATTTGGTCTGAGCTATGGGCACCAAAACATTTTTTTGTTAGCATGTATTAGTTACATAACCCACTAGGTTAGGCCCTTGATAAGTAGAAAGTTGGGGAGATTTTACCAAACTGTTGGCAGCAAAGTGTATAATTTCTGGGCTTTTCTCTTTCTCTTCTTAGGGCCTACCTGGTGTTAATGGATCACCAGGTCTTCGGGGGTTAACTGGATCACAAGGGCCAAAAGGCGACAAGGTAAGTGAGCAGCGGCAGAGCATTCTGGGAACTGCAACAGCAGAATCAAAAACGGAACAACTTTCTCAGTAAATATGCATTTTCGTATGGTGAAGTTCTGTTTTATTTGGTGGTCTGTTTTAGGCCATTGATAGACTACATGAAGCTAAACAGAGCAGTCGCTGGAAGATACCTTGAAACACACTATATTATGTTAAAAAAGGCAGGAATTGACACCATTTTTTGTTCACAGGGCGAGATTGGTGAAGGTTTCCCGGGAACGGCAGGACGTGCTGGAGATCCAGGTGATCGAGTGAGTTCCAGTCAATAATCCCACTAAAAAGTTCCTTGCTGTGTGCACACCATAATCTTTTGTGTGTGTTCCGGAATATGCTTTAAGTCCATACACCAGCTAAACCTTTTTTCAGTTTAGGATAGAGTGTGGAAGACTTAAAATTTCTGCCAGGTGGTTATTTTTATCTGTGGACCCACTGATGAGATTTCCCCTCACTTCCTGTCCCTGTGACATTCCGTACAAGAAATAGGGAGATGCATTTGTCACTGGGACAGGAATATATAAACTCTGATTTATTTATTGCAGGTACTTATATAGCACCATCAATTTACACAGCGCTTTACATATTTATTATACATTCACATCCATCCCTGCTCTCAAGGAGCTTACAATCTAAGGTTCCTAACTCACAATCATACATACACATCCTAGGGCCAATTTAGACAGGAGCCAACTAACCTACCAGCATGTCTATGGGGTGTGGGAAAAAAATGAAGTACCCAGAGGAAACCCACACAGTAGAAATGTGCAATTCGCTTTGTTCCGAATTACCATGAGACCACAAATTGATGGTGGAAGATGTAAAAAGGCAATAAACAAACAAACACACTGTACATTTTTATAACTACCTTGCCAACCAATTACTACAGTGCTGTGGTGCACATACCTTTAACCATTCTGAAATCAGTCCCCAGCATGAAAGGACCAATTATTTGTGTTTGCCCCTGTCATGTACCTGGTCAGTGAGCCTGATGTGCAGAGGAAAGTAGACACATGCAATTCATATAGTTTCAAATTCGTTTCTTTAATGAATTTTTCAATTTCTGAAATTTCGAATTTACGAATTTCTGAAATTTCGAATTTACGAATTTTTAATTTTCCAAATTTCCGAATTTTTCAAATTCCAGAATTTCGAATTTCCAAATTTTCGAATTTCTGAATTTCCAAATTTCCAAATTTCCGAATTTTCAAATTTCCAAATTTTCGAATAATTCGACATTCTAAATTTCGGAAATTGGAAAATTCAAATTTTCAGAAATTCAAAATTTCGGAAATTGGAAAAGTCTAAATTTCAGAAATTCAAAATTTCAGAAATTTGAAATTCGGAAATTGGAAAATTCCAAGTTCCAGAAATGCGAAATTTCGGAAATTGGAAAATTCTGAATTTCAGAAATTCAAATTTTTGGAAATTCGGAAATTCTAAAATGTAAAAATTCAAATTTGGAAGTTCGGGAATTCAAAATTAGGAAATTTGAAAATTCATAAATTTGAAAATTCAAAAATTTGGAAATTTGAAAATCCAAAAATATGAATGAAAATCTGTAAATTCAAAAGAATGAAATCTGAACATTTGAAAACCTGAAAATCTGAAATAATAACTAATAATAGATAATTAATTATAGGTATTGGAATCTCCTTTCAAATGTGGCTGTTAGTGAACATAACGAGTACGAATTTATCCAAAGTTACGAATTAACTGAAATAACGAATGCCGTATCTAAACGGATGGAATGTAACAATCTAATAATAATAAATAACAATAATAATAAAAAAAACCTTTTTATTATTATTATTTATTATTAATTTGTTCCATTCCATTTGTTTAGATGCGGCATTCGTTATTTTGGATAATTCGTAACTTCAGATGAATTTGTATTCGTTACTTTCACAAACAGCCAAATTTGAAAGGAGATTCCAATACCTATAATTTAATAATTAGTTATTATTGGTTAGCTATTATTTCAAATTTTTCTGTTTTTCTTCCTTTTTTTCAGATTTTTGAATTTTCAAATTTTTGAATTTTTGAATTCCGAAAATTTGAAAATTCGGAAATTCGAAATTCGAAAATTTGAAAATTTGAGAATTCGGAAATCCGAAAATTTGAAATTCGGAAATTAGAAAATTCGAAATTCGTAAATTTGAAAATCTGAATTTTCGGATTTCCGAATTTCTGAATTTTCGAATTTCTGGAAAAAGCAAAAAAAGAATGAAACGAAAATGAACAAATTTTTTTGTCAGTGCACATGTCTAGAGGAAAGCCTCTTGTACAGCTCTGGCTCAGGGGCCCCTGGTAGTAAGACAGCAGTCACAGGAGCATGGCTAGGTATGAGTGCCTGTAATCAGTCCAGTAGTCTGCGTGGCAGCAGTCAGCAGGTGGATGTGGCAGCAGATCAGGCTGGAAGTAGAAGAGCTGGCACAGGGAATGGCTGGCGGCACGCTGTAGTAAGCAGCTGGAAGCAGGAACCAGATGAGAGCTTACTGGACTGGAAGCTGTAGCAGGCTGGATGAGCAAGATGCAGGGTCAGATAAGCGCGGTCGGTAACGGTTGGGCAGATCAGGCATAGATGGCAGACAGCAGAATGGTCGGGTAACAAGTCAAGTCCGCAACGGGAGGTCAATCAAGCAGAAACAGGAGGCAGAATCCAAAGACAAGCCAACGTCAGGGCTGGTGGCAGACAAATGCAGGTCAGAAGTAAGCCAGATCCAGATCAGATGTCACAACCGAATCAGGAACAACATATTGAAGCTGCAGACTAAACAGCAATGAGCTCATACTGAAGCCTGTTTAAATAGCCCACTTGGGGCCAGGATTAGTGACAGATGCACGAGTTGATGCGCAAGTGCACATGTGCGTGCACCTGTGCCCACAGCTATGCACATCTTTCCGGCCAGTTGCCAGTCTGTGCATGTAGAATTCACCTCCGTAACATCTCTAAAATTCGCCCCTTTTTAACAAATTAAACCACCAAGCTCCTCATTTACTCCCTTGTTATCTCTCGCCTCAACTATTGTAACTCCCTTCTCATTGGCCTGCCTCTCCATAGGCTATCCCCTCTTCAGTCTATCATGAATGCTGCCAGACTTATCCACCTTACCAACCGCTCAGTGTCTGCCAACCCTCTCCTCCAATCCCTACACTGGCTCCCAATCACCCAGCAAATTAAATTCAGAATACTAAGTACAGCATACAAAGCCATTCACAACTCTGCCCCGAGCTACATCACCAATCTTGTCTCCAAATATCACCCAAATCGTCCTCTCCGCTCTTCTCAAGAACTCCTACTCTCAAGCTCTCTCGTCTCCTCCTCCCATGCTCGTCTCCAGGATTTCTCCAGAGCCTCTCCCATCCTCTGGAACTCGCTACCTCCACCGGTCCGGCTATCCCCTACTCTTGCTACCTTCAGGCGATCCCTGAAAACTCACCTCTTCAGGGAAGCCTATCACGACTCCAACTAATCTTCTACCATTTCCATCAGATCATTCCCCACAGTTACTACCTTTTGTACCACCTGCCCCACCCTATTAGATTGCAAGCTCTTCTGAGCAGGGCCCTCTTAATCCTTTTTGTATTTTGTTGTATTATAACTGTGTTTTCTCCTTTTTATATTGTAAAGCGATGCGTAACCTGTATATAAATCCTGTATATTAATAATAATATGTGTGCGCCGAGAGACTCCAATTGCACTGTGGACATGTCTTCTCTGACAGCCCCCCAAGTCAAAATGTTCCCAGTCCTCCCCTGCTTAGTAGCCATAAACCACCCAATCCTCACCTGCACATCATACAGACCCTAAATTGGGGCAGTTTTGCACTGTTAATGACTATCCTAAGTGGGTACTGTAAATTGCTTTACTAGTTTTTTAACTGCTTTATTAATTGCCTGAAAAAAAAAAACTTATAACAAACATTTCTAACTTTGGGTGTGTCTTTTATATTCTTCAGGGGCCCAGGGGTCCTCCTGGAGAACAAGGAACAAAAGTAAGTACAGCAATCATCTCTCGAGTTTCACACTGTTATCTGTTTTTTTTTTGTTTTTTTTTTAAAGTTGTTTGAAATAACCAATGTAGGTAGATCGTTTGACAATTAATTTGCCAGCCATTTAGGAAATAAGTCACCTTTGCAATAAAAATGTAAAATTTGTTCCGTTTCTCCTCGTACCTGGCCGATACGCATCCTAAAATAATGATTTTTTTTTTGTACAGCACACGCCTTTAGTAAAGAGACTGGAAGCATGTGGAGGATGACGTTGACTATATACTATATTTGACTGTGCTCATAACCTTTTTAATGGGACTGGCGTAATATACTGTATATTTACAGTATATAAATATATATAGTGTATCCCAGTGTAACTAATCGGGATCCCTTCTTTTCTTCAACTTGACGCTCTACCAATTCCCTCTGCCACACCCCTATCTAAAGGGAGGCTTCAGAAGCCAATATTAGGCATAACACTTTTAAACTTATGCACAGTTCTGTGTGACTTTATTCTGATATTTATTTCTGTCTGTTGGCTGACAGGGTGACCGAGGACTGCCTGGCCAGGATGGAGAACCCGGAAATAAGGTGCTTGGGAAAATGCTTTAGTAAATACGCCTAAGAATTAATGGCTAAGAATTAGTGCAGGACAAGTGAACGTGCAACCTTGAAATGTGCTGGAAGGGTTGTTGGTCCCAGAAGTTCAACCCTAATGCAACTACACACAATATATACTGTATACTATCCGGCTACTTTATTAGGTACACCTGGCTAGTACCAGGTTGGACCTTCTTTTGCCTTCAGAAGTACCTTAATTCTTCGTGGCATACTGTAGATTCAACAAGGTGTTGGAAACATTCCTCAGAGATTTTGGTCCATATTGACATCACGTAGTTGCTGCAGATTTGACGGCTGCACATCCATGATGCGAATCTCCCATTCCACCACATCACAAAGGTGCTCTGTTGGATGAGATGTGGTGAGTGTGGAGGCCATTGGAGTACAGTGACCTTGTTGTCCAGTGGTGAGATGACTGCAGCTTTGTGACACGGTGCATTATCCTGCTGGAAGGAGCCATCAGAAGATGGGGACACTGTAGTCATAAAGGGATGGACATGGTCAGCAACAATACTCAGGGAGGCCGTGGAGTTTAAAGGATGCTCAATTGGTACTAAGGGGCCCAAAGTGTGCCAAGGAAATATCCCCCACACCATTACACCACCACCACCAGCCTGAACTTTTGATACAAGGCGAATTCTGACCCTACCATCTGAATGTCGCAGCTGAAATCGAGACACATCAGACCAGGCAACGTTTTTCCAATCTTCTATTGTCCAATTTTGGTGATCCTGTGCCAATTGTAGCCTCAGTTTCCTGTTCTTAGCTGTAGCCGATCTGCTTCAAGGTTTGATGTGTTGTGCGTTCAGAGATGGTAGTCTGCATACCTTGGTTGTAACGAGAGGTTATTTGAGTTACTGTTGCCTTTCTATAATCTCGGGACCAGTCTGCCCATTCTCCTCTGATTTCTGATATCAACAAGACAATTTTGCTCACACACAACTGCCGCTCACTGGATATTTTCTCTTTTTCGGACCATTCTCTGTAAACCCGAGAGATGGTTGTATGTGAAAATCCCAGTAGATCAGCAGTTTTTGAAATAATTATACAACAACCATGCCATGTTCAAAGTCACTTAAATCCTCTTTCTTCCCCATTCTGATGCTCGGTTTGAACTTCAGCAAGTTATCTTCACCACGTCTAGATGCCTAAATGCATTGAGTTACTGCCATGTAATTGGCTGATTAGCAATTTGTGTAACCAAGCAATTGAACAGGTGTACCTAATAAAGTGGCCGGTGAGTGTATGCTGCACCCAAAAGACTTTGAGCTTCAAACAATTTAAAGCAGATTTGACCTTTCATGAATCAGTAAGGTTCATGTTGCCCAATTATTGTGAGTAAAAAACAAAACAAAAAAACAATAAACTATTTTTTTTTATCGTTGATTAAAAATACATTGGGGTTGATTTACTAAAGCCGAACAGACTGTTCACTTTGCAAAGGATCATTCCCCAGAGCTTAGCAAATGAGATAAAGCTCTGCTGACTTCCATCATCCAATCATGTTTAGGAAAAATTCATTTTTTTTTTTTTTCGTTTCCTTTGAAAACTGACATTTCACCACGTTCACTAAGCTCGGGGGAAAATTCCCATGCAAAGTCCAACTTCCCTTGCAAAGTAAACAGGCAATTTTCCTCAAGTAAATCAACCCCATAGTGTTCATGTTTAATCAATCAACAGGCCAGTTGGCGCTTGTTAAAAAAAAAATGATCCCACCAGTGCATGTATGCCTCACTCTAGTCAATCCTTTTGAGATGTTCCGTAGTATAATCACATACTTTGAAACCATCAAAAACATTGAAAGGTGTGGGCATAAAGGTAGAATAGCCCATAATTTGCTGGTTTGGAGACAGGTGAGTATAAGCCTTGAAGGGCACAAGGGGGCAAGGGGGTTCGTCAATTGTGTCTTTTTCTTTTCTATTAGTTGACTGCTCAATGTGCTGTGCTATGACAGTCATTTGTCAATCAATACAAAAAAAAAAATCCAGTCCATGGGTAAAAGAGGGATGATGTCAGTGGCGTCGCTAGGGGGTGGCTTTTGGGGCTATAGCCCTGAATCTGGGGCCAATAGCCCCGAGTCTCTGCAGGGGTCCCCAAGGGGAGGGGAGGCTCTCTGGGGACCCTGATGTAAGTGGGGGGCTCTCTGGGGACCCTGATGCAAGGGGGAGGCTCTCTGGGGTCGCTGATTTTAGGGGGGAGACTCTCTGGGGACCCTGCTTTAAGGGGGAGGCTCTCTGGGGACCCTAATGTAAGGGGGGCTCTCTGGGAACCTTGATGCAAGGGGGAGGCTCTCTGGGGACTCTGATGTAAGGAGGAGGCTCTCTGGGAACCCTGTTGTAAGGGGGGGGGGGGGATCTGGGGACCCTGTTGTAAGGGGGGGGCTCTGGGGACCCTGTTGTAAGGGGGGCTCTCTGGGGACCCTGATGTAAGAGGGGCTCTCTGGGGACCCTGATGAAAGTGGGGGCTGTCTGGGGATATATACACACACAAGTATATTACTGTATTTACATGTGTATGCCCACCCAAGTGTTTGACTTTCTTTACTACGCTGCTATGGGCTCTAGCCCCAGATCTTTTGTAGACCTAGCAACGCCCCTGGATGATGTCATCGGATCCAGGCAAGCTTACTAAACAGGCACATTCTACAATCCTGCACATCCATAACAAGTACTGTTAGGTGGGCTAAATTTCCATATTGATCCTCTTATGTCCTGTTCACACGGTTAGATTTTCCGACGGAAAATGTGCGATCGGATTGTGTTGTCTGAAATTCCGATCGTGTGTGGGCTCCATCAGACTTTTTCCACTGGAATTTCCAACACACAAAGTTTGAGAGCAGAATATAAAATTTTCCGACAACAAAATCCGATCGATTAAATTCCGATCGTGTGTACACAAATCCGACGCACAAAGTGCCACGCATGCTCAGAATAAATTAAGAGACGAAAGCTATTGGCCACTGCCCCATTTATAGTCCCGACGTACGTGTTTTACGTCACCGCGTTCAGAACGATCGGATTTTTTGACAACTTTGTGTGACCGTGTGTATGCAAGACAAGTTTGAGTCAACATCCGTCGGAAAAAATCCATGGATTTTGTTGTCGGAATGTCCGATCAATGTCCGACCGTGTGTACGGGGCATTACAGTGACAGTTTTTCACCAGAAGAGATAGCCAGAGACACATAAAACATTTTCTTACGTCATTCAAAACTAAAAAAAAAGAAACAAAAAAATAAAAAAATTGGCTATAATTACCCACACCCCCATATTGTATGAGATCATAGGGTGATATGCCTAAGCAGAACATTTATTGACTTTTTACTTTTGCAGGGTGAACGTGGTCCTCAAGGTTTCCCAGGTCTTAAGGTCAGTAAACCCCATTCATGATATCCTCTTATTACACGGGATGTTTTTTATTCTATATACGCAGGACAAACCTGGATAGGTTATGGCTAAAAGTGTATGAAAGAAGAAACAAAATGTGAATGTTCACTTTGGATAACTTCAGTCTAAAACAAGGGAATAACCAACTCTAAGCTGGTTTTGGCACTCAGTCCCCCAGGTGAACCCCTCTGTATAAAGGTTACCTGAACTATGGAAGGCAGACAAAGTAAAATGGCCAGTTCACAGTATTGCCTGTGGTCCCCCTGCAGCTGATCTTTTGTCCTTCATTGACTTACCGTGTCTTGTTCTGCACTGTCTTTGCATGAAGGTGGCCATCTTGGTAGAGGCAGGGCTTTGCTTACTTACAATTTGTTGTCAAAAGTATTGGGACGCCTGCCTTAGTCCCTAGGGTTCAATATTGAGTTGGCCCACCCTTTGCAGCTTTAACATCTTCAACTCTTCTGGGAAGGCTGCCCACAAGGTTTAGGAGTGTGTCTATGGGAATGTTTGACCATTCTTCCAGAAGCGCATTTGTGAGGTCAGGCATTGATGTTGGATGAGAAAGCCTGGCTCGCAGTCTCCACTCTAATCCATCTCAAAGGCGTTGAGGTCAGGACTCTGTGCAGGCAAGTCAAGGTACTCCACCCCAAACTCGCTCATCCATGTCTTTATGGACCTTGCTTTGTGCACTGGTCAAAATCATTTGGTGGAGGGAGGATTATGTCCAAGGGTTGGACTTGGCCCCTTAGTTCCAGTGAAGGGAACTCTTAGGGTGTCAGCATACCAAGACATTTTGGACAATTTCATGCTCCCAACTTTGTGGGAACAGTTTGGGGATGGCTCCTTCCTGTTCCAACATGACTGCACACCAGAACACAAAGCAAGGTCCACAAAGACATGGATGAGTGAGTTTGGGGGGGAGTATCTTGACTGGCCTGCACAAAGTCCTTACCTCACCACCTTTGGGATGAATTAGAGCGGAGACTGCGAGCCAGGCCTTCCCATCCAACATCAATTCCTGACCTCACAAATGCGCTTCTGGAAGAATGGTCAAACATTCCCATAGACACACTCCTAAACCTTGTGGGCGGCCTTCCCAGAAGAGTTGAAGCTGTTATAGGTGCAAAGGGTGGGCCAACTCAACTTAATACTGAACGCTACGGACTAAGACTGGGATGCCAGTAAAGTTCATGTGCATGTAAAGGTGGGTGTCCCAATACTTTTGACAATAAATTTGACTAGAAATTCATAAAGTACTGAATGAATGAAGACAAAGCAGTTAGGCCCTTGCATTGCAGGTCATCAGGTACAGCAAGGAGAACAGTGATCAGCACAGTGGTGACATCACCAATTCTCACTCCAAATTTGGTGAGACTTGCAGCCAGAGGCAGCAGGGCTTTAGATGATCTCACCCTGCAGATATGAGGCTACAAAGTTGAAGGTACAGGAGTGCCTATGCAAAGGAAGTGCGCTGCTTTTTTGCAGCAGGCATTCAAGACAAAAAGTAGATATTGCAGGGTACTGCTCAGGCACTTTAACCATTTACCATTTTTTGAAGGTCACTATAGCATAGCATATGTTCACTTTTTGAGTTCAGATTTACTTGAACACCACCAATATTAATACATTGAAGTCAATATTTGATCTACTTAATCATGGGTCAAAATTAGACTGATGGAATGCCAATATGAAATGCCCTAATTACTTGAAGTTTTTTTTTAATCTTAGGCCCCCCCCCCCCCCACCACCACCACCACCAAAAAATTAAGGGATCCCGCGATTTCAGCACCCCAGCTGATTTTCCAATCGGCTCTCGGATGCTGCCGCCGCCATTCGTTGTAAGGAAAACCGACAATGAAGCCGGTTCCCTACTGTACATGCACGAAACACGCTGTGCTTTCTTAATGGCTCGGTGGCAGGGGAAGTAGGAGGGGGACTGGACTTCCGAGGGGACTTCGCCGGAGCGTGGTCTTGAGGTCAAAAACAGGTACCTGTTCCCCCCGAAAGGTGCCAAATGTAGCAGCGGAGGGGGGGGGGGGGGGAGGAAGCAATCAAGCGGCGCCTCCTCTTTTGGTTGGAGCTTGTAACTTGTTTTCTTGGTCTTATATCAATTTTTTTGTGTTTATTGAGAAATGTTTATGTATTGCTGTCATCAGGGCTTTTTTTCAGGGGAACTTGGTGGAACTCAGTTCCACCACCTCTGGCTCAGACCCTTGGGGGGGGGGGGGGGGGGGGCTGCTCAGCACAATCACTTGTAAACACAGAAGTCCAGTTTCTGTGTTTACAAGTGACAGCTCTGCACTCTGTGTGTAACCCCCCTGAACTCTGCACTCTGTATGTAATGCAATTCTGGTATTTAATGCCCCTTTAAATCCCTCCTACTGTTCATGAAATTTGACTGACCACACCCACTATTTGCTGTGATTTGGAGGGCGTGTGTGGGTGGAGGGTTTTGGGGGGTCGTGGTTGCGTTCCAGCACCTATTGTTTGAGAAAAAAAGCCCTGGCTGTCATAGGATAATACATCTGGTATGAACATGTGTGAGAGAAGTTATGAAAAAACATTTGTGTCGGTTTTTGTCAAGTTACAGATTTGACTTAGTATTTGTATTTATCAATGATACAAAAAGTTCTTTCATAGAAAATGTGGAATAGACTCCCTCCAGAGGTGGTTCTGGCCAGCTCGGTAGATTGCTTTAGGAAAGGCCTGGATTCTACCCTAAATATACATAATATAACTGGATACTGACATTTATAGGTAAAGTTGATCCAGGGAAAATCCGATTGCCTCTCGGGGGATCAGGAAGGAATGTTTTCCCCTGCTGTAGCTAATTGGATCATGCTTTGCTGGGGTTTTTTGCCTTCCTCTGGATCAACTGTGGGTATAAGATTGTGTATATTGGATTGTATAATATTTATTTTATTTATTTTTATGGTTGAACTAGATGTCTTTTTTCAACCTGACTAACTATGTAACTATATAGCTTTCCCAATTTTTGCTTGGATAAAAAAAAAAATATATTTATTTATAGGAAATATTTATAGAGGAGAGAATTAAGGCACGTTTTATATTGGGGTCTCAGCAATTTGCTTTTAACTTTAGATGTAAATAAAGCATTATTCCTAAATAAGTGTCCTAAAATTTCATACATTCCAGGGAACTCCAGGGCAGAATGGTCAATCAGGAGTAATAGGACCCGCGGTAAGTCTATTCCTGTCGCTATTTTTTTTTTAACAAATACAAATTTTTTGAGAAATGTTTTTACTACCTGTTTTAATTCTTTTTAATATACATTATGTAGCACTGACATATTCCCCTTACAGAGATCATTTTGCAGGTCATATCAGTCCTTGTCCCAAAATGGGCCTAAATTGTAGTCTCTTGATGTCCCTATAATATTCCATGCAGGGATAGAGCTGGCAAACTGAGAGAAAGACCAAATGCTTATGGGGAAAAAATCTGTTCTTGAGAGTGAGGACTTCCTCCATTGTTACATAAGTTCAGACAATGAAGCACAACACAGCACCTATAGAACTATGTAATTCATGTCTTAGGCCCATTCTGAAAATAAGAGCTTGTACTGGACATTAGAGATAATAATTAGGCTTAATAAATTTAGTTTATAATCCAAATTCCAGGATTAGGCATATGTCTGGCAAAATAAAATAAAGAAACGTAAGAAGAAACACAAGCAACACTTGTACATTCCTCCATGTTTCATGTCTATAAAAAATGCTGGAAGCATCTGCCATAAATACAGTGTGTTTCCAACTTTCTCTTTGAGCTGACGAATCCTCTGTGCTACCTCTGTGAATTTGCATGCAGCATTGTTAGCTCTGCCTACATTTTCCTCTGCTGGACTACAAAGCACTCTCTCATCTTTCTATTATAAGAGGAGGGAGGTGGCCTGTAGCCCAGCAGGGGAGAACTCAGGCAATACTGCTTGGGATTTCAGGGCAGCACAGGCAGCGTTGTCAGCTCATTACATGATGTTAGGAGCACACTGGACTTCTAGTAGATCAGCATATAATTTTCTTTACTTGCAGCATTTTTAAAGAGTTGACACATAGAGAGATGTGCCAGTATTGCAGAGATGTACTGAATATGTTTCTATTTTGCTCAGACATACAATTTAAGGGATATGTTTATAAAACCTTTATTGCACCAATGTCAGAAACATTTGTGAAAGCTAAACTAAATTTCACTGTGTTTTCCAATGGATTAACTCTTGCATCATCTGCTCCATCTAGTGGCCAAAATGCTGTATTGTTTTCTGAAATGCCTCATGGAGAAAATCTGCATTTTGGTCACTGAGTAGAGCTGACAATGCAGAAGTTAATCTATTCAAAGACACACAATAACATTTAGTTCAGTTTGTATGAATATTTCTGATATTTATGCAACAAATATTTTATAAATAGACCCCTGGATTTCAGGTTTAGGGTTATCTTAAGGGTTAAAGCTGATCCTCATATTATAATCTGATTGTATAGTTTCCTTTACATTTCCAAGATATTGCAGTGGCCAGCCTCCTTACCCTTATTGTCTTAATGGAATGGACTGGACTCAGATCTTGCAAGTAACATTTTATGCTGTTTTTCTTCACAGGGACCTTCAGGGCCACAGGGTATCCAAGGAGTAAAGGTAAGTAGCACCGTCTGAAGGCTTGTAAGGCACATTTGACACTATTGTCTCCTAACTGTATTCAGTTTTACCTTTTGTTTGGTCAGTACAGAGAAATCTTGGAAGCACTTATTTTTCCTCCTATTGATACAGTGTTGACTTAGGACTGCATAGAGTATGAAAACCTCTCATAGTTCCGCTGCCAGAAGAGCTTACACTCTGCTACAGGGTTTTTCAACCAAGGTTCCACAAAACTCTTGAGTCCTGCAAGGGGGTCCCACCACTGGCCACAACTGGAGCATATCCCTTTCTGCCCAATGGTAACTTCAATATTCCCTGCAGGATACAACATCTGCCATGTAGTGCAATGAGTTACAGTAGCTGAGTACCATTAAGGGGATTGAAATCAGCTCAATAGTACTCTTTTAGTTATGACATGTTACATCTTTTAGTTCTGGCATGTACAGGGTATGAAAACCTCTCATAGTGCCACCCCAGAAGAGTTTACACTCTGCTATAGGGTTTTTCAAACAAGGTTCCAAAAAACTCTTGGGTTCTGCAAGGGGGTCCTACCACTGGCCACAATTGGAGCATATCACTCTCTGCCAAATAGTGATTTCAACATTACCTGCAGGATACCACTTTTGCCATGTAGTGCAATTAGTTACAGTAGCTGAGTACCATTGAGGGGATTAATATCAGCTTGATGATACTCTTTTTAGTTCTGGCATGTACATGGTTTGAAGACCTCCCCTAGTTCCTCCCCCCAGAAAAGTTTACACTCTGCTACATGCTTTTTAACCAAAGTTCCACAAAAATCTTGGGTTCTGCAAGGGGTCCCGCCACTGGCCACAGTTAGAGCATATCACTCTCTGCTCAATGGTGAGTTCAACATTACCTGCAGGATACCACTTTTGCCATGTAGTGCAATTAGTTACAGTAGCTGAGTACCATTAAGGGGATTGATATCAGCTTGATGGTGCTCTTTTAGTTCTGGCATGTACAGAGTTTGAAAACCTCTCCTGCTTCCTCCCCAGAAGAGTTTACTCTCTGCTATAGGGTTTTTCAACCAAAGTTCCACAAAACTGTTGGGTTCTGCAAGGGGATCCCACCACTGGCCACAATTGGAGCATATCCCTCTTTGCCCAATGGTGACTTCAATATTCCCTGCAGGATACAACTTCTGCCATGTAGTGCAATTAGTTACAGCAGCTGAGTATCAATGAGAGGATTGATATCATCTCGATGGTATTCGTTTAGTTCTGGCATGTTACATCGCCATTGTAAGCAAGCATTCATTGTATGCACTCTAATCCCAGTTCACCTAACCAACCTGTATGTTTCTGGACTGTGAGAAGATAAACAGAACAGACCTTTTTAATTGTTTCCATAAAAACATCCCATCCTGACAGTTGCTTAAATCAGGATCACATGTTTAATGTGAGCCATGGGGTTGTTCAATGACATTCTCAGACAGTCTCTATGTGCTATTTCAGGGTGACCAAGGAGCTCCCGGTGAGCCTGGCAAAGTGGTAAGTAAATAGGTTCAATTCACCATGCGATTGTAATGCTTATCTTAGTATGTTACCAATGTTTCTTGTACATTTTCCAGATTTCCGTAGCCCCTGGGATGAAAGGAGATAAGGTGAGAGTATATACCTTTTGGGTATCATGTACACAAAATATAAATTTAACTTTTTTACTGTATGAAAGAAAAAGAAGATCATAGACAAAGAAAGAGAATTTTTTAAAAAAGTAATGAAAAAACATTAGGATAACCTAGATGATCTCAAGCATAATGCAATATGAACTGTTTAACTTGGCAAATTATCTGCAATTGTCTTGTATATTAAAATGTAATACAGGTATCTATGCATGGGAAAAGTCAATTGCCCATACTGGGTGTTACCAACATCTCTCTAAATCAAGCCAAACCAATTAAAAAAAAACATTAATGAGACTTTATACCATACTTACATCATTTAGTGATTTATCTAAAAAATCCATCTTTTAATATTGTTCTTTAAAATCCTATATAAGCATCAGTGGCGCCCTGTCCATTAGGGGCGCACGGGCGCCCCCCCCCCCATCCATGCGTCCAGCCCCCTGATCTACATGCAGGGCACCGGACGCATGGATTCCAATGGGGGAGTGGATTAAGCACATGATTAGAGCCAGAAGCTCTAATAGGCCTTTAAAAAAAGGGTGGGCTCGGGGCATCGGGTGGATTGTTTACTGCACCCCCCCCCAAAAAAAAACACCAGCCCCCACTGATAAGCATGTTTATAAAATAGCGGATAGATGTTACGATGTTATGAAAATATATTCTATAAGCACCGCCCTCATCACACCATCAATAACATCTTGTTACAATATTGCATATAAAACAGAATTCTTTTAATTAATGACAATTAATGACGAAACTCTGTCAGGCCCTCCAAAGCAGCTGAATGTTGTTTGAGTATGGTACCTATAAAACACCATTAGACCCCTTTCACACTGGGGCGGTTTTCAGGTGGTATTGCGCTAAAAATACCGCCTGAAAACCGCCCCTAAACAGCTGCCGCTGTTTGTTCAGTGTGAAAGCCTGAGGGCTTTCACACTGAAGCGCTGCGGTGGCAGGACGGTGAAAAAAGTCCTGCAAACCGCTTCTTTGGAGCGGGGAAGGAGCGGTGTATTCACCGCTCCTTCCCCGCTCCTGCCCATTGAAATCAATGGGACAGCGCGGCTATACCGCTGTAATACCGCGGCTATAGCCGCGCTGTACGAGGGATTTAACCCTTTTTCGGCTGCCAGCGGGGGGTTAAAACCGCACCGCTAGCGGCCGAATACCGCTGCTAGAACGACGGTACAGCAGCGCTAAAAATAGCGTTGTTGTACCGCCGACGCCCCCACTGCCCCAGTGTGGAAGGGGCCTTAAGGTTCTTTTTAATTGGTTTTTCAATTGTGTTTAACCAGTCAATGTTTGTAAACATTTTAAAACAATATATACATTAAAAATACCATGGATTCCCCTTCACAAGGTCTTGAGTTGATTCTGAAATTCAAATGACATTAAATCTAGACAAAGTTTTATGAATTCAGATGTCCCAATCCAAATTGGAATTTCCATGTTACTTTTGTCAGATTTTATTCCCAAAGGGACCAAAGTCTGCTCCGATGGCTATTTCTGCATCTTTGCCCTTAGCTTGACTTCCAATGTCACCATGTCCCATCCTTCTTTCTAATCCCTTGAAGAAGTACTGTAGATGATGCTAAATCAGTTTTTGGCCCCAGCATTCCATCAGACAGGGTTAAGAAGAGCTTCCCAAACCATTCTGCACAGCTGTGCATCTTTTTTCTACTCTGTAATACACACTGGTTTGGATTCCTATTTTCTTGAACCACAACAAATTAGAAAATGTGTATATGGACTTTTTAGACAGTAAGGTTAAAAGTTAGACAAATATTTATTCGCAAAACCCATAAAAGTTTGCTACATTTGTCAACTTGCTATAAAACACATCATTAAATCAATGCACTCTGAAGGTATACACATAGTGTATCCATCCTGGAATAGCCATGCGTAGGAGCTGTAGAATGGACTAGGCAATGCCTGTAAACTGCTTCAGATGTGGGGGTTCCACCTTCATAGAGATTATTGCTCAACATGTTCCGTGACCTGAAAGTTGCTTCCTCAGGAGCTTGTAGTGCTTTAGGTACAAACATATAATTGTAGACACACTCAAAGTCAGATGAAGACTGTGCAGGCTTGCAGCTACCAAATTACGGGGGGCAGGGGCGCAATAAAATAAGTTCCTCTAGGTGAAACCATGCACCATGCCATCAGTTAGTCTGGCTAATTCCACAAAAGCCCAATATTAGGGAAACATAGGTAAGCAACTGCCCTTCAAATGAATACCCTGGTTGCATATAAAATATTATACAATAGAAGGGGGGAATTGGGACTTTAAATGAAGCACCAAAAAGGTGCCTCCATCCCTATATTAAATGCAAGAAAAAAGGGAATTTTGGGACTTTATATGAAGCAAATGAGTAGTGGAGGAAAATTGATATAAAATATTTATTCATATTGATATCACAACATACAATCATTTTCATTTCATGTATATACATCTGAGACGTGCAAAAACAAAGCAAATTTGTACAGCATAACAGCGCATGATCAGGATAATAGATGTATAGGTGAATACGCAAAGAGGAGATGGTATGAGCATGTGCCAAAGGCACCATGCCCGCCGCTGGTACATGCACCCACAAGAAGTCTGTGTTACTACAGAATAAGTATGTAAACATCATACAGTATAAGGATGGTAGGAGAATCAATAAAAAATGGTCCGTGTAGCTGTAGCATCGATAAGAGCTCTACGCGTTTCGTGGGTTTACCCACTCGTCAGGAGCAGATGCAGCAAGCAGTTCTAAAAAATATACATAAAAAGATATAAAAGACTATATTCCAAAAGAAAATTATTTTTCAAAAGATGTTCTTCTACAGTATAGATGAATTAGCTAGAGGCACTTACCAACCCGGACCAGAGCAGCGCGGGATTGCCGGTACATGGTCGGCCGGGAACGTAACTCCCGCACGGGAGCTGAGGCGGCATAGTGCACGGATGCAACATCAGAAGGTGACAGGGGCGTGTAGGAAGTGAATAGAAATTCCATGTGGCAATGGTTGAATATATTTCATATAACAGGAGTATCTAGAAATAAAATATTGGATATGCGTACAGTTATAGAAACCTATTTAGGGTAAGAGTAATGATTTTAATAGAAATAGATCCAATATAACTCCACAGGAAAGAATAATATAGTAGGGATATTACCTGAAAATATGGGAGTATGTATTAAGTAATAAGTGGATACATGGGACTATAGTAATGTGGAATTCCATATGGCAATAATTGAAATATATTTCATATAACAAAAATATCTGAGAAAATGAATGTATATATGTATATAGTTATATCAATTTATTCTGAGTAAGAGTAATGATTTTATATGTAAGTAAGCCTAATGTAGTTCCACAGGGAAAAAGTGATGTGGTAAAAGTGGTGTATGAAATAATAAAAAATGTATATTAAGTGATGAATAAGTGAATGGGACTATACAAGTGTGGGAAACTGGAATGGGTGATAGATATGAAAAAATAGGGTGAGCAAAATATGTGACTCAGACTGAGCCAAAAAAGAGAAAAGGGGAGAGAAGTGCAAAGCCAAAAAGGAAGGTCTTACCAATGTTGTATCTAGCAACACCAGGAGAATGACATGACTAGTGTGCCGTGACCCCAGAGGGAGACTGGTCAATGGATCAGCTCACTGCAAGGGGAGTGTACAGATATGCCGCCAACGCCACGCCAGTGGGCCAATGGGGGAGAGGATGCCGCACCTGAACCGAGTGAACACTCGGTAAATGGCGCGGAGACTCCCTCATGTAAGCACACCCGATGTTATTGCTGGACGTCGGCGCAATGACGTCACGAATGACGTCATGCGCACGACGTGCCCGCCGTCACACAGCCAGCGTGACAGGCGTGGCGCCGATGCGCGAAGGGGCACCCGCCCACTCCCCCGGAGCGCAGGGCCAATGAGGGGAGGAGAGGGAGGGGCCCACTAGGCGCATCGCAGCTCCCGCGATGAAGGAAGGACCCCAGCCGAATCCATGCGCCAAACAACCAACACACAACCAGTGGCCGAGGGTAGAGAGAGTGTATGTCTTCAAGCTATGAGTAAAAACAATCAATGTGGGTATATGGAACCTGCGTAGGGGATGCTGCATGTAAATAGTATTCATTATTCTATGCAATGCTCGCAGTATAGATATTCATAGACAATGTATAACAGATATTAGCAATATCCATATATAAATGTATAAATGTATAAACCTTATTAAAGGGTCCCCTATAAATGAGGGTAACCTCACACAGGGATGGCAGGGGAACACTGCCAATCCCATATACTCAAATGCTTCCATCCCGGTATCTGAATACAATAGAAGGGGGGAATTGGGACTTTAAATGAAGCACCAAAAAGGTGCCTCCATCCCTATATTAAATGCAAAAATGTTCCCGGCCGACCATGTACCGGCAATCCCGCGCTGCTCTGGTCCGGGTTGGTGAGTGCCTCTAGCTAATTCATCTATACTGTAGAAGAACATCTTTTGAAAAATAATTTTCTTTTGGAATATAGTCTTTTATATCTTTTTATGTATATTTTTTAGAACTGCTTGCTGCATCTGCTCCTGACGAGTGGGTAAACCCACGAAACGCGTAGAGCTCTTATCGATGCTACAGCTACACGGACCATTTTTTATTGATTCTCCTACCATCCTTATACTGTATGATGTTTACATACTTATTCTGTAGTAACACAGACTTCTTGTGGGTGCATGTACCAGCGGCGGGCATGGTGCCTTTGGCACATGCTCATACCATCTCCTCTTTGCGTATTCACCTATACATCTATTATCCTGATCATGCGCTGTTATGCTGTACAAATTTGCTTTGTTTTTGCACGTCTCAGATGTATATACATGAAATGAAAATGATTGTATGTTGTGATATCAATATGAATAAATATTTTATATCAATTTTCCTCCACTACTCATTTGCTTCATATAAAGTCCCAAAATTCCCTTTTTTCTTGCATATGAAATATTATATTCCTCTTCTTCAATAAATCAGCACATGCTGCAGCCACTACATTTTGTGTTGTAGGTTCTAGTTACTTTAACAGAGCTTGCAGTTCAGAAATTCAAAATTTTGGAAGTTCACATTTTCAAAAAGTTTGGCTGAACCACAAACTTTCATTAGTTTATTTCATCTCTAGTTATGAACACAGATGGTTGCATAAGGGCTTTTCTAGTATCTCTTAGTAAATGAAAAGTACAAAGAATAAGGGAGCTAGGTGGAGTTCAGTGAATGGCCTTGGCTTACTATAACGTAGGTGGCACAAAAATTGGGTTACAGAGCAGAGTGGAACTGCACGTGGGCCATAATATTGATAACTTTCTTTTTAACTGGTTTTCATGTTTACTAACAGGGAGATCGTGGTCTTCAAGGACTAGAGGGATCAAGCGGCACCAAAGGAGAGCCAGGAGACAAAGGAGAGAGGGTAAGTACTGATCATTAATAACATTTTTTCCAAACTTTCTACACAAAGGGCCAGTTTACTGTTCTTTAAACTTTAGGGGCCCGGACTGTGACCAACGGGTGTAGAAGATTTACTGGTGTTAGTGGGAGTAAACAGTGTCCCCTGTTTGCTATTAGGGGGAGGAATAGTACTCCATCTTTAGTATTAAGGGGAGGAATAGTGTCCTATCATTAGTGTCGGTGGGAGCTATAGTGTCCCATCATTGGTGCCAGTGGAAGGAATAGTGTCCCATCATTGGTGTCAGTGGGAGGAATAGTGCCCCATTATTGGTATCAGTGGGGGAAATAGTGGCACATCATTGGTGTCAGTGGGAGGAATAGTGCCCCATTATCTGTATCAGTGGGAGAATTAGTGCCACATCATTGGTGTCAGTGGGAGGCATAGCGTCACATCATTGGTATTAGTGGGAGGAATAGTGTCCCATCATTAGTGTCAGTGGGAGGAATAGTGTCCCATCATTGGTGTTCGTGCAAAAAATAGTGCCCTGTTGTCAGTGTCATGAACTATGCCCCACTGCTGCTAACAGTGGGGAAATAATGCCCAAGGGGCCGTATATAAGCAAGCAAAGGGTCGCATCCAGCCCCTGGGCCACAGTTTGGGGACGACTGTTCTAAAGTATCAGGGAGTATCATAATGTAACAAAAATAGAGCTGTTGTTTTAGTCTAGGTTTATTCACTTATATAGTGGTGTCCTATTCAGCAAGACTTTACAGAGTCATATCTAGGCCCTGCCCCAGAGGAACTTACAAGCTAACATCTCTGTAAGTCCTACAAGAATACATGCACTATGGCCAGTTTGGTCATAAGTGGGTTCACATTAGAAGTGCAGAAATTCACCTAACTGTGAATATTGAAGGGATGGGATATCTAAAATGAGTTCTATATTCAAAAACCTTATCAAAATGATCATCAATATCATGCTTTTTTACCTTAGTAGATTGTGTTCTTTTTTTTATAATTAGGGTGCTCAAGGTGTTGGCAGTCCTGGTCAGCCAGGAGCGAAGGGTGAATCAGGGGAGAGGGTAAGTCTTACAGTGTGTTTTCCACCATCTTATTCCTGTGTGGTCTTCTAATAATTGCTGGAATTTCATAAGGCAATGTAAAGAGTAGTGATGGCACAGCCAATAGCAGTGCATCATATCTTTCCTCAGTCGGTCCTAAAAAATAAGATTGCTTATTTGTTAAGGTTTTCTGTGGTAAACATACTTTCTTATAGTAATGAAAAATCTATTTTGATAAAGCATTACCAGGAAATTATACTACAGTACCTCTATAAAGATGCTTACTAATAGTTTGGCATTCAATAATGTAAACATATTTATTTAGTATGCTGTTTCTGGTTTTCTTTAGGGTCCTATGGGTCCCATTGGAAGGGCAGGTACAAAGGTATGTCCACTTGTGTTTAGAAAATAAATTATTTATTTCATCACCCACTTTCCCGCACATAAAAACCTCTGCACCTCCCCGATTATAACTACTGTGAACCTCACCCATTGGAGTGATGACCACTTGCTATGCTGCTCCCTGGACTAATGACCACTCTAACCACCCAATCAGTAAGGATCACTAACTGCTGAACATATGACCCCTCTTTGTATCACACATGTATGTGCATAATTGTCCGTAATGCAATTTGAAACTCAATATGTATATTCCAATTGGGTGACCTCAAAAGAAGTTTGGAAAATCTCTCCAACAGGGGCACAGACATACCAAAGATTTATACTCTTCGCCAAAACTAGAAAAAAAAAGAAAATCAATAGATGTCAACCTCATTCAGTAGTCAAGCGCAATTTTCCGCATGCACCCACCCAAGAAACTAACTGTTCAGTAGTGCTGGGCGCTGTAATGACAATAGGCTGGAAACCGTGGATGATCAAAGTGAAGAAATGTCATTAGCACACCAAGGATTCCTCAAAATGGTTTAAAGCTTTATTTTCGTGGTCGCATGATAAACATACAGCAACATTTCGGAGATATGTAAGGCCCCTTCATCGCCACTTGCCTGACGAAGGGGCCCTGCGTGGCTTCGAAACATTGCTGTATGTTTATCATGTGACCACCAACATAAGGCTTTGGACTCTTTGGATGAATTCTTGGTGTGCTGATGACATTTCTTCACTTTATTCAGTAGCCAGACACATAAATGACACATTTTTCCACTCATACAATCACTTTTTTTTCATACACTTGTCCACTTTTCTTTCTTTCCCTTCAAAAATTTCCTTTTCCTTTTGCTATTCCAGACAGTGAGTGTATAGTGTATTGCTGGTGCTGCAGCTTAGATCCAATCCAACACAAGTTCATACTGTGTTTGTTTACCCAGGGAGACCCAGGAGACGCAGGACAGAATGGAGAACCTGGAAAAACTGGTTCACAGGGGCCAGTGGGACCTCGTGGTAAGGATGGAGAAAAGGGAGAGAAAGGAAATGATGGTACTCAGGTAAGACTTTTCTTCTTGCTCCTAAAATACTGCTTCTCTCCATCTGCCTGCACTTTTTGCCAATCCCATGCAGAATTTAGTTCACACTTCTAATTTACCTGCAAATATCCCCAGTTCTCCCTCTATACACGTTCTTGCTAATTTCCAGGCAATCTCATTGCCTGGTTCCTTGATCCACACTCTTAAATTCAGGACATTTCACAAGCTTCCCCTCACCCCTGGAATTCTTCTTCACATGCTGTTGGTTGCTCACCTACCATTAAAATGCTTATAACACTTTAAAACTTACTACTTCAGATAAGAATATTTTCTGATGCAACATATTCTCTTCAGCCACTGCTTCCTTCTCCACCACCTTACAAGCCACTTATATAAAGCTACCTCATTCCCTGACATCTTGTTTCCACTCTCATGCCTCTAAATCAGGGATCTCCAAACTACGGCCCTCCAGCTCTTATGGGACTACACGCCCCATTAAACATTGTAAAACCCTGACATTCCCAGACATGATTAGCCATGATGGAAATTGTAGCTCCTGAACAACTGGAGGCCCATAGTTTCAAATGTATTGATCTTTTAAAGAGTAATGGTTTATTTGTTTCATCAACATACAAAAGGAGGGAACACATTAACAATATCTTAATGCATGGCGTTGTCAGAACTCATTGTAAGGACAAAAACCAAGAGAAAAACATCCAGTTGGATGTATCCAGTACAAACTCCAGGTCCTTTAAGGCAGTGGTTCTCAACCTCAGTCCTCAAGTACCCCCAACAGGCCATGCTTTAAAATTTTCTCTTAGATAAAATAGCTGTCCAAAATACCAAGCCATTGACTCTGATTTAAAGCACCTGTGCAAGATAAAGGAAAACCTGCAAACATGGCCTGTTGGGAGTGCTTGACGACTGAGGTTGAGAACCACTGCTTTAAGGAGTACTGCATGTCATGTGTCAGTAAAGCTGAGGCCGTATGGGGGGTATATCGATTGATAGGCATCATTGCAAGAGCATCTCATTATGCATGGTCCTGGTGTAACAAAACAAAAAAAATAGGAGTCGAAAAAATCATACTAGGGGAACAGTAGACAAGTAAAGTGAAAGAGAAATAGGTGTTTTAAAGCCAAGTGTAGTTAGGGGGAAGGCAGGGGCGAGGGAGTAGGAAGGGTGTTGGGGAGGCAAGCTTCCATACAGTTTGGTTTGCCTTGAACATTCAGGGGCTAATGATTCTGATTCATGGGGATCTCGATAAAATGATCCATTTTGTCCATTTGGCCACATAAAAGGGGTATCTGTCAAGGTGTTAAGACCCTCATGGCCACTGAAATATTGTGAGATATTGTCCCAGGTCTGCATGAGAAATTGAGAAAAGAGTATGCCTGGGGAAAACATTGGATTCCCCATTATTGCGGTCAGGGGACCTATATGAATGGAGATATTAAGCTGCTTTAAAAGATTCTCATGTCTTTAAGAGAGCAGGATTGCGGAAGGGTAAGAAGAAGGCATAAGGTAGGCAGCCGTAGGCTTGATGATCAAACCAAAGGGAGTGAGATTGGTACCGTACACCCGCGGTGCTCTCTAAGTATTTTCCAATTGTCTCAGATCATTGTTGGAGATGACAGGAGGAGTGGGTACTATGCTCCATTTATTTTGGTCATGCTCAAAACTTACCTTTTGGTTGGAGGTCTGAAGGATCTCACAGAAGTTTGTTGAGTATACACTTCCAGATGACCTTCTTTCTTCTACACTCGTCAAAACTTCATTCTACGACACCTACTTAATGCCGCCAAATCTTGCATCCCAGTGCGATGAAGGGACCCGCAACTTCCATCTGTCACTCATTGGGTAACAAAAGTAGAAGAACTGTAAAACTGTTACGTACCTAAAGGGTGAGCCCGAATTGCAGAGGATGGCCTCTCCTACGCCTCCGACTCGAGAGCCCCTGATAGTGGTGACAGGGGTGCAGGAGTGCGGAGTGGTATGAGTGCCTGGCAGGATCAACAGCAGAAGGATCAGATGGCCGGCACAGCTGATGGGATGGATCAGTACACAGGAACTGCAGACTGGATGACTCAGCAGACAGAACAGCAGACTGGATGGATCAGGCAGACAGGTGAGCAGCCTGGATGGCTCAGCAGACAGGCTCAGCAGACTGGATGATCAGCAGACAGGTGAACAGCCTGGATGGCTCAGCAGACTGGATGATCAGCAGACAGGTGAACAGCCTGGATGGCTCAGCAGACTGGATGGTCAGCAGACAGG
Source organism: Lithobates septentrionalis (assembly GCA_037952835.1). Classification (NCBI taxonomy): domain Eukaryota; kingdom Metazoa; phylum Chordata; class Amphibia; order Anura; family Ranidae; genus Lithobates; species Lithobates septentrionalis. The sequence goes on from JBBDGP010002253.1 coordinate 1,759,125, forward strand.
TGAACAGCCTGGATGGCTCAGCAGACTGGATGATCAGCAGACAGGTGAACAGCCTGGATGGCTCAGCAGACTGGATGGTCAGCAGACAGGTGAACAGCCTGGATGGCTCAGCAGACTGGATGAAAGTCCAGGATCGTCAGACAGGCCGGGTCGGTAAGCAGGCTGGCAGCAGAGGTACAAGAGGAGCAGGCAGAGGGATCGTCAAACAAGCCAGGGATCAGGTACAGGCAGATAACAGGAATAGTCTCAAAGCAAGCCGGGTCAAAACAGAAGCAGATATCAGGTTTTCAGGGAACACATACACAGAGCTGCAGAGCAAACAGCAATGATGCAAGTGCCAGACAGGTTTAAATAACCCGCCAGACACTAACGAGTGCATGTGCGCGTGCGCATAGACGCCCGCAATCGTGCACCGATGGGTCTACTCTGCCTGTTACTGGCAGGATCTTCATGACATTGCCCCCCCCCAAGGGGCAGCCTCCGGATGCCCATCCGAGCCAATTTTTCAGGATGGGACCTTTTGAAGGATTGAACCAGACTCTCAGCGTGGATGTTTTCTTCAGGTTCCCATGAATTCTCCTCGGGCCCATAGCCCTTCCATTTGATCAGGAATTGAGTTTGATTGTTTCTCCTCCTGCAATCCACTATTGCTTCTACCTCAAACTCCTCTTCCCCATCTACTAATACAGGATCAGGAGGGTCAGAGCTTCGGCCAGGAAAGGGATTAGCAACAGAGGGTTTTAATAGTGTTACGTGGAAAACAGGATGAATTTTAAGTGACTCAGGTAGTTCCAACTCGTAAGCCACTTCATTGATTTTCCTCTTCACAGGAAATGGGCCTATGAATTTAGGACCCAGCTTTTTCGAAGGGCATGCCATCTTCAGGTTCAGTGTAGACAACCAAACTAGATTACCGGGTGCCAGTAACAGTTCTCCACGTTTCTTTTTATCGAAAACTTCTTTATTGTGTTCCTGTGTCTTGGCCATAGTTTCTTGCAAGAGCTGATTGTTGAGAGAAAAAAAATTAATTGTTTCATGAACTGCTGGTACAGGACATTCTGGGATGGAGCTGGGCAGGAATGATGGATGGAAGCCATAATTGGCAAAAAATGGGGTTTGTTTTGTAGCAGAGTGTGTAGAATTGTTGTAGGCGAATTCAGCTAGCGGAAGCAAAGAGATCCAGTCATCTTGAGTAAATGAAGAAAAGCAGCGGAGGTATTGTTCGAGGGTTTGGTTGGTCCTCTCTGTTTGCCCATTTGTCTGGGGGTGATAAGCGGAAGAGAAAGATAGCTCGATCTTCAAAGCTTTGCATAAGGACCTCCAGAATCGGGAAGTAAATTGTACCCCCCGATCTGAGACAATGTTGGCCGGTACTCCATGGAGTCTGATAATTTCTCTGATGAATACCTGTGCCGTCTCAGAAGCAGAGGGAGTGCCTTTCATAGGGATAAAGTGTGCCATTTTTGACAACCGGTCTACCACCACGAAGATGGTGGTATGGTCCTCTGCTGGGGGTAACTCTACAATGAAGTCTATGGATAACATCTTCCAGGGTCTATCCGGAACAGACAGTGGTCTCAATAATCCCCAGGCCTTGGCTCTACTGCTCTTGTTCCTAATGCAAGTGACACAGGATTCCACAAACTTCTTGCAGTCTCTGCCTACCTGAGGCCACCAGAAGGTACGTTGTACCAAATCGGTGGTTTTAGTTATGCCAAAATGTCCAGCTAGTGCGTGATCGTGACAGAGTTCTAATACAGGGACTCGTACGCTTTCAGGTGCAAAAATCTTGTCTCTGTACCAGAACAACCCGTCTTTTGCTCGTAGTTCCAATTTAGCGGGGGGCGTCCACCCCAGAGTAGCCTGTTTGATCCGGGAGAGCAAATCTTCCTGCAGCAGAAGAAAATTCCCTGGAGAAAGGATGGTATCGGGGGAAGTCATTTCTTTGGATTTGTGAAACATTCTGGACAGGGCGTCAGGTTTTGTATTCTTAGAGCCTGGCCGGTACGTAACATGAAAAGAGAACCTGGAGAAAAACAACGCCCATCTGGCTTGCCGTGGCTTCAACCTCTTTGCCGACCTCAAGTACTCCAAGTTCTTATGATCAGTGAAGATTAAGATTGGGTGAGTTGCTCCTTCAAGTAAGTACCGCCATTCTTCAAGTGCCGATTTGATTGCCAGCAGTTCCCGATCCCCCACATCGTAATTCCTTTCGGCAGCCGAAAGTTTGCGGGAGAAGAAGGCTACTGGGTGGAGCAGTGCCTTGGTTCCTTGGCGTTGGGAGAGTACTGCTCCAACAGCAATCTCAGAAGCATCTACCTCAAGTACAAATGGCAGGGCGGAATCAGGGTGTTTTAGAACGGAGGCAGATGTAAACAATTCTTTGAGAGATTCAAAGGCAACTTGAGCTTCTGGGGTCCAATGGAAGCGAACCCCCAGTTTGGTTAATTGGGTAATAGGGGCAATGATGGCAGAAAACCCCTTAATGAATTTCCGGTAGAAATTAGCGAATCCAACGAAACGTTGGATTCCTTTTTTGTCAACAGGAACTGGCCAGTCAAGTATTGCAGCGATCTTCTGCGGATCCATCTTGATACCTTCTATGGAGATGATTAATCCCAGGAATGGTATACTCTCTTGTTCAAATTCACATTTTTCAGACTTCGCGTACAGGCCATGCTGTCGAAGTCGTGTCAAAACACACCTGACGTGTCTGCGATGAGCATCTAGGGAGGAAGAAAAAATTAGAATATCGTCTAAGTAGACGATGACAAACAGATCTAAATAATCCCGGAAAACATCGTTAATAAAATACTGGAACGTGGCAGGAGCGTTACATAACCCGAAGGGCATGACTAGGTACTCAAAGTGCCCAAAACGGGTGCGGAACGCCGTTTTCCACTCATCTCCTTCCCTGATGCGGACCAAGTTATAGGCTCCTCGAAGATCAAGTTTAGTAAAGATAGTAGCTGTTCCCAGTCTCTGGAATAACTCGGGGACCAAGGGAAGGGGGTACCTGTTCTTGACGGTAATTTTATTTAGCTCACGGTAGTCTATGCAAGGCCGAAGTGTGTGATCCTTCTTCTCTACAAAAAAGATACCCGCACCTGCTGGGGAAGTGGATGGACGAATGAAACCCTTCTTTAAGTTTTCATCGATATAGTCCTTAAGGGCCGCCTGTTCTAACTCGGTTAACGGGAAGATTCTTCCGAAGGGAATTTCGGCTCCTGGAAGGAGCTCGATAGGGCAATCATACGCCCGATGGGGAGGTAGAGTTTCTGCTCCTTTCTTGCTGAACACATCAATGAAGTCATGGTAGGCTTTCGGGACAGTTTGGCATAGCTCAGCTTCAGTGTCCAGACATAGCAAAGGAAAGGGCCCATGGGGGTCCTTTGAGGCACAGAATTGCTGGCAATAAGGAGAGGAAAAGGTGACCTCCCCTGTGGCCCAGTTGACACCAGGATTGTGGGCTTGAAGCCAAGGCATTCCAAGAATTACAGGAAACAGAGGTGAGGAGATAATGTCCATACGAAGCAGTTCGTGGTGGGCACCGGCAATGGTGACTGGCAAAGGGGAAGTCTCTTGGATAACCGGCCCAGATTTAATAGTGGACCCATCAGCCAGGTGAATGGACAGTCTTTGGGCCCTAGGAAGCAGAGGAATCTGATGCCTTGTTGCAAAAGATGAGTCCATAAAGCAGCTGCAGGCTCCTGAATCAATAATGGCGGGCACTGACAGAGTCTTTCCTGGAAGCTGCAAAGAGATAGAGAGGGCAAGATGAGAAGAGGTCTGGATTCCAGTAAGCACATGTTCGGGAGATTTTCGGAAACACTTACGAAGTTTAGTAGGGCAATTCTTAACATAGTGACCGGGTTCCCCGCAGTAGAGACATAGATTATTTGCCCGGCGATGTTGGCGCTCTTCCATAGTAAGAGAAGGGCGAAGCACCCCCAACTGCATGGGTTCCGAAGTGTCCGTTGTAGAAGTGGACTGAGAGGTAGGGGCCGGATGCAGGTGACTGGGCACTCTAGGTAACATCCAGGTTGGTCGGGAAAATTTTTCCGACCTACGTTCCCTCAGGCGCCGGTCAATCTGTATAGCAAGATTGATTAATGCGTCTAGGGTCTGGGGTACACCAACTCGGGCTAGCTCGTCCTTCAAGGGGTCAGACAGTCCCATGCGAAACTGGTAACGGAGCGCAGCGTCATTCCAGTCAGTGTCTGCGCTCCACCGCCGAAATTCAGCCACATAATCTTCCGCCGCCCGGCGCCCTTGCTGAAGGGCGTGCAGTGCGGCTTCGGCAGTTGCAGAAAGCTGAGGGTCTTCATACAGTTGAGCCATGGTATTAAAGAAGGTGGTAAGGTTGGTCAACACATCGGCTTTCTGTTCCAGGAGGCGATGGGCCCAGGTTTGAGGTTCACCCGAAAGTAAAGAGACGACAAAGCCCACCTTGGTGGCTTCCAAGGAGAAGGTACGTGGCTGGAGGGCAAAGTACAGTTCACAGGAATTGCGAAACGCCCTGAATTTGCTACGCTCCCCAGCAAATTTTTCGGGTGTGGGGACACGTGGTTCGGGCGGAAGCATCACCACTGTAGGAGAGGATGCGGTGCCTGTAGAAGAGGTAGAGACTTGAGGGGTTCCTTGAATTCCAGTGGGAGAAGACAGTGCTTGGACCCGTTCCTCCAACCGGGTGTATCCTTCCTGAAGGCTTTTGACAGCCTGGGTCAGGCCTGCTAAGTGCAAACAAAGTTCCTGCATAGGAGAGGTTCCCTGCTCGGGCTCAGACATGGCTGTTTGCTACTGTTACGTACCTAAAGGGTGAGCCCGAATTGCAGAGGATGGCCTCTCCTACGCCTCCGACTCGAGAGCCCCTGATAGTGGTGACAGGGGTGCAGGAGTGCGGAGTGGTATGAGTGCCTGGCAGGATCAACAGCAGAAGGATCAGATGGCCGGCACAGCTGATGGGATGGATCAGTACACAGGAACTGCAGACTGGATGACTCAGCAGACAGAACAGCAGACTGGATGGATCAGGCAGACAGGTGAGCAGCCTGGATGGCTCAGCAGACAGGCTCAGCAGACTGGATGATCAGCAGACAGGTGAACAGCCTGGATGGCTCAGCAGACTGGATGATCAGCAGACAGGTGAACAGCCTGGATGGCTCAGCAGACTGGATGGTCAGCAGACAGGTGAACAGCCTGGATGGCTCAGCAGACTGGATGATCAGCAGACAGGTGAACAGCCTGGATGGCTCAGCAGACTGGATGGTCAGCAGACAGGTGAACAGCCTGGATGGCTCAGCAGACTGGATGAAAGTCCAGGATCGTCAGACAGGCCGGGTCGGTAAGCAGGCTGGCAGCAGAGGTACAAGAGGAGCAGGCAGAGGGATCGTCAAACAAGCCAGGGATCAGGTACAGGCAGATAACAGGAATAGTCTCAAAGCAAGCCGGGTCAAAACAGAAGCAGATATCAGGTTTTCAGGGAACACATACACAGAGCTGCAGAGCAAACAGCAATGATGCAAGTGCCAGACAGGTTTAAATAACCCGCCAGACACTAACGAGTGCATGTGCGCGTGCGCATAGACGCCCGCAATCGTGCACCGATGGGTCTACTCTGCCTGTTACTGGCAGGATCTTCATGACAAAAACAGAAAAAATGTGTAGCGCTAAAAGTTCAACATAAAAACAATGTCCAACCAATGTTGAAAGGTATCGGGAAAAAACCTAGAAGAAAAGTCCTTCATGCATATAAGACTCGTAAAATGGTCGATGAAATTTCAGTGACTTCGTGTGAGGAACATATCAAATATGTGACATCTGGAGTGAACACTGAAGAAACACACCACCACCAACAATAGGGAGGCTTACCAGATCACGTAGACCCAAGAGGGCATACGCCCAACTGGGTCAAATCAGGCTTGGGTGGTGGGTGATGGTAGATGTTCCAGAAGAGTAGTAAGGATGAAAGTCCAAGAGCAGGCTGGATGCTAGTGGGTCCCAGACCCTATCCTCACAGCTCCAGCCAGACAAAAATATCCCTGGTGTGTTTCTTCTATGTTCACACACACAACACATACATATAACAAACATAACACACACACACATAACACACAATACACACACATAACACACACGCAACACACCACACACACACCACACACACACATAACACTCACACAACACAACACACACACACATAACACACACGCAACACATACATATAACAAACATAACACACACACATAACACACAATACACACACATAACACACACGCAACACACCACACACACACCACACACACATAACACTCACACAACACAACACACACACACATAACACACACGCAACACACCACACACACACCACACACAGCACATTCACACACACACACACCACTCACCACACACACCACACACAACACACACCACTCACACCACACACATAACACACACAACTCTCCTCCCCACCCCCTTGTGCACAAACAGCCCCTCCCCTCACTTAAACACACAGGCCCTATTTGTAAAAGAGGTCTTCCTAGTCCCCGCTCGTTTCCACAAAGCTGAGACATGTCCCTGAGACTCCTAGAGAAGCTGCAGCCATCACGATCCCAAATACAGTACAAGCTGCACTCACATGAGGAGTGCACATGCAGGAGGCAGCTGCAGGTGGCAGTAAAAAGCCTGATGTGACCAAAGCTGCCGACTCTTCTGTTGTGAATGAATGCATAAAGGGCAGCCACACTAATAGGAGGAGGAGAAGGGACAGGAGCCGCTCGCCGCCATCTTTCTTCCTGGCAGGTGTGCTCCACTCGCCCTCAGTTTATTTCCACTCGCCAAATGAGAGCAAGCATGTGGAAATTTTGAGGGCTGATATAGGTATACTGTATACATTAGACAAAATTTTGGAAGATATAAAATTAAATTATGTTTTCCCATATTTTCAGTAAAGAGGTGACACTATCTTTTCCTTGTTTTTCTTTTCTTGCAGGGTGAACCCGGAACACCAGGAAGTGCTGGAGAGCGAGGTCTAAGGGTAAGAACAAATGTGGCGACATAAGGGCTTTAATTAAAACAGTTCAGGAATCATGCATCTTTATCACGTAACGCCAATCACAGACCAGCTATTACTAAATTCAGCCAATAGATGAAGATACGTGATTGTTTGTCACGAGAACAACAGCCTCGAGGGACTTGTTCCAATTCCGTGAGCTATTGTGGAACACCTCCCTGCTTAGTAACAAATGCTGAAATCCAACTGCCGAAGGTGCTTGTTATCTCTCTAATGAATAGGGAATCTGCTTTATAATTACAGACCCGGTCAATTGGCTAATATGTCGCCATGCCTACTTCAAAAAAAGTCAATAACTTGGTTTTACTTTTATTTATGGATAACTAGAAACAGAATAAGGGAAAGAAAATCATAGGGGTTCAATCATATTTATTTATGTAAAAACCTCAAATAGAGTACAAATGGGTAAGCGGGACTTGAAGGGCACCAATACAAAAATACACAGATATATAAAAACTCAATTGACTTTCCGTCTCGATTTTCCGTTCAACTTTCTATCCATGTTTGGCCAGTTTAAAGAAATAAACACTACGTATGTACACGTTATATAAGAACATTGCTACAATGTTATTCTTGTCAACTTGACTTCTTTAACAAAAAAACGTAAAAAAGAAAATGCCCAGTAATCACTAATGGTTATTTAAATCTGGAGCGTGGTTTTCTTTTATTGGGCCATTTTGTTCAGATATCTGTTTATTCTTTAGAAAAATAAATGACTCTGGTTTGGTAGATATGCTGTTTTCTGTTTCCATTAATTAAGAATGGCAATTCTGTTTTCCTCAGGGTCCTCCAGGGATCAGGGGCATCTTAGGAGAAAAGGGAGACCAAGGGGAGCGGGGAGAAGATGGAAGGAATGTGAGTATCTATAAAGCCACACGGGGACTTTGGTAAATATACACCAATAAACACAAAACAGGCTTTCTACCACAATCATGATGTGTTATTTTAGAGACCTAAAATTTGATAAGCAGTAATGTTATTGGGAGAGAGTTTGCCGGGTATTGTGTTGCTTGCGTAGGCAGTGTTGGAAAGCAGATGGAATCAATCCAGACATGGCAGCCAATATATAATTCCTTCAAACTGATAGAGGGCTGCAAATAATGAATATGAAGACCATGTGCAGATCAGAGAAGACCAGTTTGACAAGACTTCTTTATCAGAAGGCGGTATAATCTCAGGGAATCTGTCAGACTAATAGTTGTCCTGTGGACAGATTCTCACACCTGAGCTGTGGATCTCTGCAGCTCCTCCAGAGTTACCATGGACCTCTCGGGTGCTTCTCTGATGAATGCTCTCCTTGCCCGGCCTGTCAGTTTAGGTGGACGGCCATGTCTTGGTAGGTTTTCAGTTGTGCCATACTTTTCCATTTTGGATTGAACAGAGCTCTGTGAGATGTTAAAAGCTTGGCATATTTTTTCATAACCTAACCCTGCTTTAAACTTCTCCACAACTTTATCCCTGACCTGTCTGGTGTGTCCCTTGGCCTTCATGATGCTGTTTACGCACTAAAGTTCTGTAACAAATCTCTGAGGACTTCACAGAACAGCTGTATTTATACTGAGATTAAATTACACACAGGTTGGACTTTACTGAATTAGGTGACAGCTGAAGGCAATTGGTTCCACTAGATTTTAGGGGTATCAGAGTAAAGGGGGCTGAATACAACTAGTTACGTCATCATCTCGGAAGGGACAAATCTCCACTATATATGGTTCCCTTATTGACCATGTATCTAGAGCAATGACTTTGGGCTGTAGAGGGGGCTGGAGAGAGGACATAGGGGAAATTTCAGATGAGGAATGGAGTAACATTCTAGAAAATGTACTTAAGGTGTCCCTGTGCCCCTCTCAAAAGCTCACTCAATTATTTATTATTCATCGTACATATCGCACACCTGAAAAACTACATAAATGGCACAGGAGAGATGACCCACTATGTCCTCGCTGTCTTATTGATAACGGTACACTTATTCATATGCTATGGAAATGTCCAAAGCTACAGAGGTACTGGGCCTCAGTGATAAACACTATTAACAGTATATGGAACATCAAACTTATAAATGACCCTAAACTTTGTTTACTGGGGTGGTTGGATGAAGAACAATACACCCCTCATACATACACTGCCATTTTGAGGACACTATTCTTAGCTAGGAAGCTTATTGCCAGAAAGTGGCTATCAACAATGAGCCCTACAGTAACGGAGTGGACTGCGGCGGTAAATGATGCTTTAATTAGAGAACAACTCACATATAAACATAGAGGCTATCCAAACAAATTTGAAAATATATGGGATCCTTGGCTGGACACACCTGGACTGGCCCCATTGAGCTTGGTCCATAATAGAATTTTGGGTGGCAGAGTCCATACAGTAGGAACACCTACATAGATAATAATATGGAACAGGATACAATAATATTGATCTAGAAATGGAAAACCTTATATCTTATATGTGATGTCTTTAACTGAAACAGATGTGAGGTGGCAGATGGGTAACGCAGAGGCCAATATGTACATAGTTTGCCTAGTATAATAATAGGTATTGCTGACCCCGTTGGGTCCAACGGAACGTAAAAGAAGGAAAGGGAACAAAACAAAAAGTAATTGGAAAATGACTAATAGAAGTTATATGGAACAAATAATGACCTGCAAAAGTCATAAGTATAACAAATGCATCGCACAAATGTATCTAACTCAGAGATAACGTTTGATAAATGCCTTATGTGGAATGTGATGATGTATTTGACCATGTAACATTAATATTGAGTGTTCTCATGTACTAGGACATTGAATCTGACTTATGTGCTTCAATGTAACCATTTGACTTATTGTATTCAATGGAATTTTATTTTCAATAAAAAAAAGATCTGATTTAAAAAAAAAGGGGGCTGAATACAAATGCTCGCCAAACTTTTCACATATTTATTTAAAAAAAAATGAAAACCATTTATCATTTTCCATCCACCTCACAATTATGTGCCACTGTGTGGGGGTCTGTCTACCACATAAAATCCCAATAAAATACATTTATGTTTTTGGCTGTAACATAATAAAATGTGGAAAATTTCAAGGGGTGTGAATACTTTTTCAACGCACTGTCGTTATGTAGGTACCAAACCTTTGGCCAGTTTTGATCAAGGTCAACTGACCTACCAGCTTACACAAACTACATACAGCCAGTACCCCTGCTGGAAATTTAATCTTGGGCCCCAGCACTGAAAACCAAGAGCACTAACCACTTTAGACAGCACACATATTATTTTAAGGTGCACCCAATGCCTCTTTTCCATGTGGCAGATTATCTTGAACGTTGGTTTATATTTATTCATAAATTTGTATTTGATAGTTATTATCCCCCAAGCCATTTGCTGTTTTTTTTTCTAGGTAAATTCAAACAAATCACTCTCTTTATGATTTTTCTTAGGGGAGCCCAGGACAGCCCGGTAGTAAAGGTGAATATGGTGACCCGGTATGTATTTCATCCCTTGTATTTCATTCTACATAGCCCTTCAAAGTAGGACATTACACTGGTTTTGTAAAATAGAGCCGTGACCCTAAACCAGGGATGTCAAGCTCAATTTCATTGTGGGCCACATCAGCATTATGGTTGCCCTCAAAGGGCCGAATGTATCTGTAAGACTATATAAATTTATCCAGAGCTTTTTTTCTCATAGAATAGGTGCAAGAACGCAAAACCATGTGTTTGACACATGTGCCCTAAACCATTATATACTGAACCCGGGAATATGACTAGAATTCAATTCCACACAATCTGCAGTATGTCTAAAGGGTAATCAGAATGCTTGACAGTCAATGGTTGTTTACCCCAACTCACTAACATGAATCTATTGTCCTCTATGTCTATGAGCTTATGTAGACACTGGCAACTAAGTGAACACAGACAAAATTGTTACCAATCAAGCTCTAAGGGGTCTGCTACCCCCTCTTCAATCCATAATCATAAATATGATCAGGTGACCTAAAGACCTTCAATTAGTTGGACTGAGCCTACAACCTCCAAAGTCTAGATCCAGCCTAAAGCTGGCAATGCACATTCCAACTGGTATGTTAGGGCCGATGTTTGGGGAAGGGGGTGATAAAACTGGGAAATTGCCCCACTCTTACTCCATTCTTAAGGGTCCCCATGAGCTTTTTCCCCTGCCCTCAATCTTCCCTGTATATGAAAAGCTTCACTATTTTTTTTGTTTACAAATGATTTTGTTTTTTGAGGTGTATGAATATACAATCTCATGACAGTATACATCATAAAATTGATGCCAAGAGGACATCTATGATAACCAAAATAAAGAACAGCAATTCCGAAGCATACAGGAAAGTCGTTAGAAAATACTAATCAATTATTATCTAAAGTAACAAAAACATAAAGAAGTGGGGGAGGGGTATACCTGATAGTATTGCTCATGCAAGGTCTGGTAACCTAAATTGGCATTTAGTCCTGTAATAGTAAAATATGCCCGTGGGCTTTCCACGCATCCCATCTACACTCAAACAGGTGCATTTTATCCTTAAGGTATACAAAATCCTCTCCATCAAGTTGTAAAGCGCTACGTAAACTGTTGGCGCTATATAAATACTGTATAATAATAATAATAATAATTATCATAACCATATCAATTCTGTTTAGAATGGAGGATAGGGGTACAGCGGGGGGACTTCCAATGAAAAGCAATCGCCCATAAGGTGGATACGCAAATAGTGTGTACAAGACATTCCTCCTTGCGGAAGATACCTGGGATTGATGCTCCAAGTAGACACATTGAGATTGTGAGCTGTAGAGGAGTACCAGATATCGCAGAAGCGATTGCAGTCACTTTCTTCCACACCGGAAAGTAGCCCACAATCCCAAAATATGTGTTTAAAGGTACCTAGAAGCTGGCAGCCCCTGAAACATAGTCCAGACGTTCCTGGGAATATAGCCTGGAGTCTGGAAGGAAAATAATACCATCTAGTCAAAACCTTATAGGCCGTTACCCTAAATGCCTAGGATTTTGTAGCTTAGAGTAAGTTATCCAGCATTGTATCCCAATCTTCTGGAGCAAATTGTTCATCGCAGTCAGTCTCCTATTTACTTCTATATGGAGGCTCACCAGAGAGACTTGAAGCCAGCGCTGTTTTGTAGAGAACTGAAATAAGGCCCTTGCCTCTGGGGGAGTCACAGCAGATCTGTTCGAAGGATGTAGGTGGGGAGGACGGGGTAAGACTAAAATGGGAGATATAAAAGTGTCTTATTTGTTTAAAGTGATAGTGTTCTCTAAGTGGGATTTGTTTTTGTGTGCAGAGGAGATCAAACGTGGCGAATGTATCTCCTAGTTGGAGATCAGCTAAGGTGACCAGGGAGTTGGATATCCACAGGGGCGGACTGACCATTCGGCCACTCGGGCACTGCCCCGGGCCACTAGGGGGCCCCCATTAGGGTTGCCAGCCTCAGTAAAACCAGGGACAGTATGTAAAAATCTGTGTTTTTTTTTACATCTGTCTCTCAAATGTCCCTTACCGACATCCTTTTGGTTTAAAAATCCCGAGATTACAGCTGCCCCACCTCTCCAGTACCTTCTCAGCCAATAGAAACATGTCTGTGTATACTGTGTGTACAGGTATGTTTATACAGTGTGATTGTATACTGTCTGTGTGTGTTTGTGTATACTGTGTGGCCTCATAATCTCTGATTGCCTGGGGGCCCCATAATCTCCTATTGCCTGGGGGCCCCATGAGTTGTCAGTCCGCCCCTGGATATCCACCATGAGAAACTTTCGGGATGGTCAAACGCTGTGGCAAATAAGGGTTCTCCTAAAAAGGACGAACTTTGGGGTGCAGATTAAATCAGGCCAAGTTTACTTTTATACCGGTTCCAGAGGATGAGAGAGTGCGTTACAATGGAGTTAAGGGAGGAAATTTTGTGTATAGAGTTGGAGGGTGACCATAATATATACGGTTGGCAATAAGGTCTGATGGAGTTGGATACAAACCTGACCCAGGGTACCCTTGAATCTGGGATATTCCACTGAGCTATCTGGGAAAAACCAGCAGCTAAGAAATAAAACCAGAGATTTGGTAGACCTAGGCATCCTGTAGTTTGGGATTTATATAAAATGTTTATAGAAAACCTGGGCCTTTTGTTCTGCCAGATAAATCTATTAACATCCTGCTGTAGCTTGTCATTAAATGATTTGGGGCTAGTGATATGGAGGGCTCTAAACAGAAATAACAGTTTTGGTAACAGGGTCATTTTGACTGCAGTGACTCTCCCCAAAAATGAAATGCGGTAGGAACTCCAGATTTTAAGCAAGCTCCGAAGTCAGGACACACATGCTGGATAGTTTGCAGCGAAGATGAAAGACAATTGTGGTGTAATGTAGATGCCGAGATAGGAAATTTTATTATCAGTTGACCATTGGAATGGGAAGGATCCTCAGAGTGCCTCACACTGAGCAGAGGGTAAATTAATTGGGAGTGCAGTGGATTTCGTTACATTTACTATAAGTCCAGAGATAGAGGCAAATTTAGACAATATGGTGAATAAATTGGGTAGGGAGATTTGGGGTTGGGTCAAAAAAAGCATAACATCATCGGTATACATGCAGATTTTAAAGTGGGAGGATTCAATCGGATATCCGGATATGTCCGGGTGTTGTTTCATAGCGGTTGCTAGGGGTTCCAAGGCTAGGGAGAATAATAAAGGCGACAGGGGGCATCCCTAAATAGTGCCTCTGCCCAGTGTGAAAAACTCTGAGTTGCATGCCGACAATGTAATTCTTGTTTTGGGATGGTGGTACAGGGCTTGTACACCCATTCGAAATTCATCCTTGAAGCCCATACGTTGTAGGACTGAACATAAGTAAGGCCAGAGTACGCTATCAAAAGCCTAATTGATGTCAAGGCTCAATAGAAGGACCTGTTTTTTGTGTAGATTAGCGTCTTGGAGAACATTCAGGGTCAAGCAGATATTGTCTGTGATAAGTGTATTTGGACTGGATCTTGATTGGTCAGAAGAAATCAGAGTCTCAACAATGTTAGCCAGTCTATCAGCCGGAGCACGACTAAAGATTTTAGGATCATTGTTAATCAGTCTGTAGTTTTGTGGGAGTGAGTGGTCCTTAAGGGGTTTAGTTGGTAGTAGGGACATGTTGGCCAGTCATTTCACTTGGGAAATGGTCTCCATTAAGAATTTTATTAAACATAGTGGTTAAGCGTGGAATTAAGATGGGGGCATAGTGCTTGTAGTAACTGGCAGTAAACCCATCTGGGCCTGGAGCAACCGAGCGTTTTAGGGATTTGATTACACCAAGCAGTTCTTCCTCTGTAAAGGGTGCATTGAGGGATTCTACTTGAGAGGTTGATAAGGAGGGTAGAGGAAGGGAGGTTAGCCGGTCGGGAGAGGCTTGGGAAGGGAAGGAGGGCGGGTGGGAAAGTAGTTTGGAGTAGAAGTTTTCAAAAATATTTAGGACCTCTTTAGGGTGTAAAGCTATATTACCGGAAGAATTGCGGAGTTTGTATAGATGGGGGGGTGCAAGGTCTGATTAAGTTTACGGGCGAACATGGAGGATGCCGTGTTGCTATGTAGAAGAAATTTGGCTTTGGACCATCGGAGGGACTTTGCCACTTTGGCAGATTACAGGGTATCTAACTCTAAGCTCTTCTGATTTACCATTCATTTGTTGGACATTGTCGGATTCCCTATTTGTATTTTGTGTAGTTTGTCTAAATCTGTGGTTAACGCATAAATTTGTTGCCAGCGTTCTTTGTTTGTCCTTGAGGCTATACTAATGAGGCGGCCCCTTAAAACTGCCTTAAGGGCAACCCACAGAGTACTAGGGGATATGTCTGGTGTGGCATTTAAGGTGAAAAGCTTCACTATTACAGTATCATATCATTCAACATGAGCCACTTCATAGCTTAAAAAGGGCTTTCAAAGTACCGTATATACTCGAGTATAAGTCGTTCCAAGTATAAGTCGAGGCCCTAATTTACCACAAAAAAATGGGAAAAACTTAGTGACCCGAGTATAAGATGAGGGTGAGAAATGCACAGCTACTGTAAGTGGAAAAGAGGGTCAACAATGCCCATTTGCAGCATCACTGTGCCCATTTGCATGCCTCACTGTGCCCATTTGCATGCCTCACTGTGTCCATTTGCATGCCTCACTGTGCCCATTTGCAGCCATAGGTCCGCTGAACTTCAACCTCGGTAGTTAAGGGTTCCTAGATGCCCCCTAGCTGCAGCCAAAATTTGGGGTCTCTGAACCCAAAGGGTCCCGAAATGACATCGCTGCAGATGGACACAGTTGACCGCATTTGGGGCCCCGTATCTCGGGGCCACTTAGTGCTAGGAACCCCAAGTTTGGTGTGCAAACTCAGTGGAACTAGCACCAAAAAATTTCTAAAGCTGGGGTTTCTAGCACCAAGTGGCCCCGAGATACAGGGCCCCAAAAATCAGTTCAGAAAATGTCAAGCACTTTTCTGCAGCAGAGAATGACATTTTCTGAACCGGTTTTGGGGCCCCGTATCTCAGGGCCACTTGGTGCTAGGAACCCCAGCTTTGGATAAGTTATGGTACCAGTTCCACTGGGTTTGCACACCAAATTTGGGGTTCCTAGCACCAAGTGACCCTGAGATATGGGGCCCCAAAGCCGGTTCGGAAAACGAAATTTTTTGCTGCAGAAAAGTGCTTGACTTGAGTATAAGTCGAGGGGGGCACTTTCAGCACAAAAAAATGTGCTGAAAAACTCGACTTATACTCGAGTATATACGGTATGTATAGCCAAAACTATTTTTTTTTTTTTTTTACTTTTGAAATGAGTAGGAGGGAATCAAAACCCCTCTCAGTTTTTTTAATGTTGTACGTGTACCATTAGGGATATTTCTTTCACTAAGGGTCCTTTCACACAGGCTTGTCCGCTTGGCGGACCCTGCTTGCTCAGCGGGGGATTGATACACTAATCTCTGCTGAGCAGGCGGGTGACATGTCCTGTCCGCTCACTGTCCCGCTCTCCTCTATGGGGAGATTGGATGAAAACGGACCTCCTATCCGTTTTCATCTGATCTTATTCTATCCGCCAGACGGATGGAAAATAGGGTCACCATCAATCTGGATTTGGCAGACCGGATCGGATAGCGGCGGATGTCAGTGGACATGTCACCGCTGACATCCGCTGCTCCATAGGAGTGAATGGAGGCTCCGATCAGGTCCCCTCGAAAAACTGACAGGCGGACCTGATCGGAAAGCCCGTGTGAAAGGACCCTTACTGTCCCAGAGACACAACAGGAACATAAAGGAAATCTCCCAATGTGAGGGGGATTCCCCTCTCAGAATGTTTTACCGGAAGCAGGTTTCCTCATTGTCAGATTTCATTTTACCTCTAAAATTCCCCTAAATTTATGTTTTGGTGACAAGGGTCACCAGTACAGATATAGGGGTGAATTTCCCCAGTGGGGACAAGCAGCAACAAAAACTTGATAGAATGTGTAACCTCCTGTTTCCACTCTTTCCGAAATTGAAAAAAAGTTTTGCCAAGAGATTCATTTGAACTTTTTGGACATGTAAAAGTTAGAAGATGCATGAGAGAAGAGCATAGGAGGCCTGCACTATTGGCAGCAAAGGGGCCCCAGTTTAACCTAGCCTTGGGCCTCAATTATTAAACATAAACTGCCTTCTGTGCAAAGTCTGTTTACATTTACCAATGATTATGTAGTATGAGGGTTTTCCTAAAAAAAAAAAAAATGAATCTATCTGTATGATTATCAGGCAGGACTTCGTACTACATAGTTTTTGGCAGTATTGATTACACAATCAGACTACATTGTACATAATTCTCAAAATAATCACTGTCAGTGGCTTGCTGTAAATCAACATTTTTTTTTATACTTTTTTAGGGCCCCCCGGGACCAGCTGGACCACCAGGGAAACCAGTAAGACTATTTAATTAAATGTATATTTAGCGTTACATGACCTCTTTGTGCGTACTTCTATATTATGGCTGTCATGTTGTGTGATTTCAATTATTTTTATCATGTTGGATGTCATTCCTTTTATTATTATTATCATTATTAGTATTATCACTTGTATTATGGCATTATGTTTTCTGTGAATATACTTGTTCCTTAACAAGTTATGTTTACTTTTTCAAGGCTTCTGCTGAAATTGTAACAGCTGGATTGAAAGGGGATAAAGTAAGTGGTTATACATTATGTTCTTTAAAACTAATAGAAAATATTTGTATTTTATACTGTATATATTTTATTTTTTAAATTTGTATTTTTGACATCCTTTCCAAGCGCTCACTTTTATCCTTATTCATATATTTAGGGAGATGCTGGAGACCCCGGGGAACATGGGGGGAAGGGACAGAAGGGTGAACCTGGTGCAAATGGCATCCCTGGAGAAAGGGTAAATAAGACATGTCTTCGATATTCTAAGTGGTATTATTATTATTATTATTATTATTACCATTATTATACCGGATTTATATAGCACCAACAGTTTGCTCAGCACTTAAATGCAGAAGAATTTGAAAAAAGTCCAGTCCTCCTGCAAGATAATGTCATATTGTGCTAGTATGCATGACCAGCCTGCTAACCAACTGAATTGTCCCGTCTAACAGTATGCATTAAAAACAGGGGTTTAGTTTGCACCCATTCGCAAATAAATGCGTAAGCTACAGAGCCCCATCAAGGCATCCTAATATCTGTAGTCCTAACTCTAAATTTTGAGAGCCTTCACAATTGAATCACATGCATTATAATAGATAGGCAGAGGGCCGGTGAGCCTGGAGGGAGCCCACCCCTCCTTAAAGGCACAGGACGCCCAGCATATAGCACCATGACAGCAGATATCCAGTACGTCCCTTAACCAATAGTTCAACAGAACAAACAAATGGCCACTGCCCTCACCTATAACTGGCCTTTGCAGCAAGGAGCACATGAAAGGGCAATGCATGCAAAACAAAACCAAAGACATTCTCGGCTTACAAAATGAAACTGTGATTAGAGGTGTGC
This sequence comes from Lithobates septentrionalis, assembly GCA_037952835.1. Taxonomy (NCBI): domain Eukaryota; kingdom Metazoa; phylum Chordata; class Amphibia; order Anura; family Ranidae; genus Lithobates; species Lithobates septentrionalis. Next base: position 1,777,208 of record JBBDGP010002253.1, read on the forward strand.
ACATAAGCGGCTTTTCACACTAACAGCAGGAACCTTGTAATTAAGGATTTTCAAATGTAAAATGATTGACCAGTTAACGTTAAGCTTGAATTTGTTAATACAGGATCTGGAATCCATGCCAATTTTGGTGTGTTCTACTATGTGGAGCTTGGTATGACAGTGCTCTGGGGCACCCGCAAATCATAAAACATTGAGATGAGGCCAACACAACCCCACATCTGCTCTAAGTCCTATAGATTCAATAGTTTATTGTTCTTAGTGACAGTTCACTATAAAGAGAGATGATCTTTAAATGCCAATATAATTACTGCTCACTTCAAAATATATTTTAAAATTAAGCAATAATCACAGTGTAAGCTGGATGAAAATTTAGAAACTAGTCAATTGCAAAAACATTGCTCAGGTACTTGCATTTAGGCAGTGGTAGAAGATGTCACAAAATGTTGGTACAGTTGTGAAACTAAACTCTCAGACCTGTGGGATAAAGTCAGGAAAATTTCTCAACAATTCACTGACTTTCACATCCCTGCAGATCCATTCTTCCTTCTACACCACAACACCATCCCCAATAAAATGTATTGGAAATCAATCTTAAAGTAAAACTATAGGCAAAACTTTTTTTTTTTCCATTTTTGGATAGAGCAAGGGAGGGTTATAACCAATCAGATTTTGTCCCATTGGGGAGATTTCCCTTCACTTCCTGTGAGAGAAAATCCCTGCAGATTAAGGGGAATTCCTTGGGGACCCTCAGGTCATCAGAACCAGTGTCCCCATTGGAAGATTTCCTCTCTATTACTTTTTAAGGAACATCCCAAATTTTGAGATTTGCTTTTACTTTCACTCTCAGTGAAAACGGTGAACAGGACAAATAGAGAGGGTGAATCTCCTTAACCGGGGCACAGGCAGAAATAAAAACTGACAACATTGGAATCCCTCTCCACTCTATCCAAAACAAAACAAAAAGTTTTGTCTTTAGTTATTCTTTAAGACAATCTCCTCAGTTCTGCTAAGGCCTGCATCCTTGCCTGCTGGCGGGAAGAATCTCCTCCGTCGATCAGGATTTGGCTCAGTAGGGTAGATGATATATGGAGAAAGGAGGACCTTACACAAGAACACCTAAGAGACGTTTCACAAAATTTGGCAACATTGACATACAGTATGTTTATTTACTCAGCTGAAGGCCAATGCCTAATGGCCAGAATGGAAAGTGAGAGAAAGGATCCCTACTAATTATAATCATTTGCCCCCATCTTCTATTACTCACTGCCCTCTGTTGGCTCCCCCTACTCTCCTCTTCCCTACCTTTCACCCCTTTCTCCCAGATTCCCTACATACACCTACATACAGGTCAGTTAGGGGGCAGACATTAATGGAGGGTGGAATGGGGACAGATGGGGGGAGGGTTATGGCAGGTGACAAGAAATTTCCCATGTTGCAAACAGCCATTGGAAACTGTAGTGCCATTTGTACTACTAAAAAATATATGAAAAACACCAGACCAAAATGTAATAATGCATTAAAGTGTTTGTTCACCAATGCCAGAAGTCTGCCAAGCAAAATAGGTGAGTTGGAAGCTCTGGTGCATGAAGTGAACTATGATGTAATCGGTATTGCTGAAACTTGGCTTCAATCCTCACATGACTGGGCTATTAATATTCCTGGCTATGCACTCTTTCGGAGAGACAGGGTAAAAAGGAAAGGTGGCGGGGTCTGTCTCTATGTGAGAAGTGATCTCAAAGCAAGTGTGAAAGAGGACCTGATTGATGGAGAGTGTGATGAGTCTGAAGCATTATGGGTGGAACTACATATAGATGGGCGTAGTTCAAAGTTAATCATTGGAGTTTGTTATAGACCACCCAATGTTAACGAGGAGGTGGAGACTCAGCTCCTTACACAGATGCAAAGGGCTGCAAGGGCTGGGACAGTGATAATAATGGGAGATTTTAACTACCCAGAAATTGACTGGAGTAATGGCACTGCTGGGACAGTTAAAGGGCAAAAATTTATAAACCTAGTACAGGACAATTTTATGGTCCAGTTTATTGAGGCCCCAACTAGGAATGAAGCTCTGTTGGACCTGGTAATCTCAAACCATGCAGAGCTTATTACTAATGTGCAGATAAAGGAACACCTGGGTAGCAGTGACCATAACATGATTTCATTTGATGTTAGCTGTAAACAAGAAATACATAAGGGAAAGATAAAAACACTTAACTTCAAGAGAGCAAATTTTCCAAGGATGAGGGCTGCTCTCGAGGACTTAGACTGGGAGGGAATATTGGCAGCGATAAACACAGAACAGAAATGGGAATTCTTAAAAAAGACTGTTTGGGACCTCACTGCAAAGTATATTCCCATGGGCAATAAGTTTAAAAGGCTAAAAAGAAAACCTATGTGGCTCACGGTCAAAGTTAGAAAAGCTATAAACAATAAGAAAAGAGCTTTTAAAAAATATAAAAATGAAGGAACACTAGTGTCATTTAAATGCTACAAAGAATTTAACAGAATATGTAAAAAGGAAATCAAGGGTGCAAAAATTCAAAATGAACCAGAGATCGCAAAAAATAGTAGGACAAACCCCAAAAAATTCTTCAAATATATTAATAGTAAAAAGGTCAGGTCTGAGCATGTAGGCCCTTTACAAAATAATCTAGAGTGGGTGACTGGGGACAAGGAGAAGGCTAATTTATTAAATACTTTCTTCAGCTCTGTGTATACAAAAGAGCATGGGGAAGTTCATGTCCATAATGGGGGTGGTATTGACACAGCCCCCAATGATCCACAATGGCTCAAAAGGGATATGGTCCAGAAATATTTAGACAGAATAAAGGTGGATAAAGCACCTGGACCTGATGGCATCCACCCACGGATCCTAAAAGAATTGAGCTCTGTAATTTCAAAGCCATTGTATCTAATTTTTAGGGACTCATTAATGACGGGAATAGTACCGCTGGATTGGCGCAGGGCGAACGTGGTGCCTATATTTAAAAAGGGATCAAAGTCTTTACCAAGTAACTATAGACCTGTTAGTTTAACTTCTATAGTCGGGAAGATACTGGAGCGTTTAATAAAAGACCACATAGACGAGTTCTTGCTGGAAAAAAACATTTTAAGCAACAGACAGCATGGGTTCATGAAAGACAGAAGTTGTCAGACAAACCTGATTTCTTTTTATGAAGAGGTAAGTAAAACCTTGGACAGAGGGGTGGCTGTGGACGTGGTTTATTTGGATTTTGCAAAAGCGTTTGATACAGTTCCGCACACACGGCTCATGTGTAAGTTAAAGTCTACAGGCTTGGAAATATCAGTTTGTAAATGGATAGAAAACTGGCTAAAAGACAGAATTCAGAGAGTAGTGGTTAATGATTCTTACTCTGAATGGTCTAAGGTTATCAGTGGTGTACCCCAAGGTTCAGTGCTGGGACCCTTACTCTTTAATATCTTTATAAATGATATTGGGTCTGGGATCAAAAGTAACATTTCTGTCTTTGCAGATGACACCAAGCTATGCAGTGGAATAACGTCCTTACAGGATGTCTCCAATTTACAAGCTGACCTCAATGCTCTGTCTAATTGGGCGACTATGTGGCAGATGAGGTTTAATGTTGAGAAATGTAAAGTTATGCACTTGGGGGCTAAGAATATGCATGCATCATACATGCTAGGGGGAGTACAACTGGGGGAATCTGTAGTGGAGAAGGATCTGGGGGTTTTGGTAGATCATAAGCTCAATAATAGCATGCAATGCCAAGCTGCGGTTTCCAAAGCGAGCAAAGTTCTTTCTTGTATTAAGAGAGGTATGGACTCCAGAGAGAGAGATATCATTTTGCCCCTGTTCAAATCATTAGTAAGACCTCATCTGGAATATGCAGTTCAGTTTTGGACACCAGTTCTCAAAAAGGATATCGGGGAACTGGAGAAAGTGCAGAGAAGGGCAACCAAACTGATAAGAGGCATGGGGGAGCTCAGCTATGAGGAAAGATTAGAGGAACTGAATTTGTTCACTCTTGAGAAGAGGAGAATAAGGGGGGATATGATCAACATGTTTAAATATATAAGGGGTCCATATAGTGAACTTGGTGTTGAGTTATTCACTTTACGGTCAACACAGAGGACAAGGGGGCACTCTTTACGACTGGAGGAAAAGAGATTTCATCTCCAAATACGGAAAGGTTTCTTCACAGTAAGAGCTGTGAAAATGTGGAATAGACTCCCTCCAGAGGTGGTTCTGGCCAGCTCAGTAGATTGCTTTAAGAAAGGCCTGGATACTTTCCTAAATGTACATAATATAACTGGGTACTGACATTTATAGGTAAAGTTGATCCAGGGAAAATCCGATTGCCTCTCTGGGATCAGGAAGGAATTTTTTCCCCTGCTGTAGCAAATTGGAGCATGCTCTGCTGGGGTTTTTTGCCTTCCTCTGGATCAACTGTGGGTATAGTATTGGGTATATTGGATTGTACGGTTTTTTTTTTTTTTGTTTTTTTTGTTTTTTTTTTTTATGGTTGGACTGGATGGACTTGTGTCTTTTTTCAACCTGACTAACTATGTAAAACTATGTAAAGCGACCCCAACACTAAAGCCTCCTTCCTAATCTTTCTTCCCATCTCAGTAATCCCAGCTACAAGTCCGCCGCCCCCCCCCCACAGCCATCCTTAGCAAGGGTAGCTGAAGCCCCCTGACCTACAGCACCACAGGGGCGTTACTAGGTCTACAAAAGATCTGGGGCTAGAGCCCATAGCAGCGTAGTAAAGAAAGTCATACGCTTGGGCGGGCATACACATGTATATACAGTAATATACGTGTGGGTGTATATATATCCCCAGAGAGCCCCCGCTTACATCAGGGTCCCCAGAGAGCCCCCCCTTACATCACCTTACATCAGGGTCCCCAGAGAGCCTCCTTACATCAGAGTCCTCAGAGAGCCTCCCCCTTCCATCAGGGTACCCAGAGGGCCCCCCACTTACATCAGGGTTCCCAGAGAGACCCCCTTACATTAGGGTCCCCAGAGAGCCCCCCCCCTTAAATCTGGGTTCCTAGAGAGCCTAGGCCTTAAAATCAGGGTCCCCAGAGAGCCTCTCCCTTACATCAGGGTCCCCAGAGAGCCCCCCCACTTACATAAGGGTCCCCAGAGAGCCTCCCCTCCCCTTGGGGACCCCTGCAGAGACTCGGGGCTATTGGCCTCAGATTCGGGGCTATAGCCCCAAAAGCCACCCCCTAGCAACGCCCCTGCAGCACCGTCTGTTCCTCCTTGTTCTTAGTTTTGGTTTCTGTTGTATAAAAAAAGGAAAATCCAAATCAATGAGATTGTCACAGATGGAGAACGGATACTACCTTCCTGATTTCTTTCCATGCCGAACATTAAAAGAGAAGATGTAAAACTGATGGAATCAACTCCACAGCCAACACTAATTTTACCCAAGTTGCTATAGTTCAATATCTACTGCAGATGTCTTTGTACAAATTCATAATGCATCTTATACGTAGACCTGTGTGCTTTAACATGTAGGTTACCTTGTTGATAAATAAGTAAAGAATTTGAAAAAAAAAAATAATATCCAGGCCATACGCTCAGGGCTGGTGCAGCTGAAGTCAGAATTAATTATTAAATTCTTGTTATTTTTCCTTCAGGGTGTTGAAGGACCCAGGGGACCTCCAGGAAATCGGGTGAGTTTCTGCATTTCTGCATTCTGCTTTTTTGTTGTGAAGGCAAAGTCACATTAGTAAAAACAGTAAAGAACTGTGCAAGTTTAGAGGCCTTTGGTCTCTCTGGAGGGCTGTAGATGCTGTGCACACTTAGCTATGCAAAAAACAGCCCGTGCTAAGAAAAAAGCTGCAGAACCCTCTTTAACAAAATTTATCTTTTTTTTCCTTAATTTTGTTTATTAAGTTCTGACCACCTGCAGACAGCAAAGGAAACCCTAAGGAGGTCTCATATAGCATCTAGTGTGCTAAACAGAGACTTGAATGATTCAGAGTAAAGAAAACAGCCCCCTTCCCATCCCCAATTCTCCTCTAACAAAATAGTAACATCTTAAAGGGGTTGTAAAGGCAGAAGGTTTCATATCTTAATGCATTCTATGCATTAGGATAAAAAGCCTTCTGTGTGCAGCAGCCCCCCTCAGCCCCCCCTAATACTTACTTGAGCCCCATCTTGATCCAGCAATGTTGCCATTGGCTCCCGCTGCTGTCAATCAAAGTCACTTAGCCAAGAGAAAGAGAGGGGACTGGGACGAACTGCAGCTCCGTGTCTGAATGGACACATGGAGCTGCAGCTCGGCTTGGGTGCCCCCATAGCAAAATGCTTGCTGTGGGGGCACTCGACAGGAGGGAGGGGCCCGGAGCAGCAAAGAGGGACCTGAAAAGAGAAGGATCCGGGATGCTTTGTGCAAAAACCACTACACAGAGCAGATAAGTAGAACATGTTTGTTATTTTTATAGAAAATAAAACGAGACTTTACAATCACTTTAACAATTCGATAAACTTTGCTTGCCAGAAAGCCTAAAGAAAGTGCTGGGCCTTCATATTAGAATGCCTAGCATGATTTGCAGGAACAGATTCATGTACATACCCCATTAAAAATGTTTAACTGCAAATGTATATAGTTTTTTTCTTTTTTGTTATATGTGGCCATTGGCCGTAGGCCTAATACCTACTGTTTGTATGCTTGTTATGAAAAAAGTGATAAATAACATTAAAAAAAAAAAATGCAAAATAAAGGTTATACTGAATGTAAATAATTTTAAAAATTCAGCTACATTATGAGCTTCAAAATTTATAAAAATGTTAAAATCAAACCAATAAAAAAAGCCATTAAACTTTCCTCTAAATTCTGCTATTTCAATGTTTATTTAGGGGGACCCTGGAGATCGCGGAGCTCCTGGCGAAAAGGTAAACAGATAGGAATCCTTATTCACTATCAAAATATTTCTGCATAGGAGATCATTAATGCGAAGTGTTTTTTTTTTTTGTTTTTTTTTAATATAATTTACGTCATTGTGTGGCCTTGTTTTTGGAAGTGGAGCCCTGCCCATGCCAGTGTCCTTCATTCCACCGGATCCTGTGCTAATAACATCCAGATTCCCAGTGGCATGAAGTGCATCAGCTGAGGCTATGAGCAACGTTCACCAGCTGTGACAGATGACCCCCTGGCCACCTTGATCATGCGATTAAGCAGTAAGAATCTTTTCTTTTAATTTCCTTAAAGGGAGACCGTGGACCTCCTGGAGCTGATGGAAGGAACGGAGTCGATGGGAAGCCTGGACAGCCAGGATCTGCAGGGCTAAGAGTAAGTGAAAGGGTCTTGTACCCCCCCCCCCCCGCCCCCAACTCTGCCTAATTTGGAAAGTTCAGAACCTGAAGGGCAGGGCTTAACAGAGTGGGTGGGGTTTGCCCACATACTGATAAAATGGGGTGGAGTTAGGTGGAGTGTATAATCCTGTATTTTTTTGAAAACATTTTTTCATGACCCTAGCATCTATAACCAACTATACTTTAGTTAGAAACATCTAATTTATCTAGTAACTATTATTCATGTATTGTATTTTTTTTTCCTTTTTTCTGTCGTTAATGTATATACATAAGTGTAAGTTACCTACTAATTAGTTATTTTCACCTCTAGCTTATGTATTAATTGTAGGGAAAAACTGATTGATTACACTTTGAATGTGCCTATTTTGTACATATTTTATTACATTCCTATTATTATCTACCAGTACTATCTGGAATGTTTATATTTTAATTATATTGAATTGAATGTGCATCGTAAATGCAGACATGTATATATCAGTTTTTTGAACTTACGCTATATTACCAAAAGTATTGGGATTCCTGCCTTTACAGGCTCATGAACTTTAATGGCATCCCAGTCTTAGTCCGTAGAGTTCAATATGGAGTTGGCCCACCCTTTGCAGCTATAACAGCTTCAACTCTTCTGGGAAGGCCGTCCAGAAGGTTTAGGAGTGTGTCTATGGGAATGTTTGACCATTTTTCCAGAAGTTCATTTGTGAGATCAGGCATTGATGTGGACGAGAAAGCCTGGCTCGCAGCCTCCGCTCCATTTCATCCCAAAGGTGTTCTATTGGGTTGAGGCCAGGTCTCTGTTGCAGGCCAGTCAAGTTTCTTTACCCCAAATTCGCTCATCCATGTCTTTATGGACCTTACTTTGTGCACTGGTGCGCAGTCATGTTGGAACAGGAAGGGGACATCCCCAAATTGTTCCCACAAAGTTGGGAGCATGAAATTGTCCAAAATGTCTTGGTATGCTGACACGTTAAGAGTTCCGTTTACTGGAACTAAGAGGCCAAGCCCAACCCCTGGAAAACAACCCCACACCATAATCTCCCCTCCACCAAATGGTTTGGACCAGTGAACAAAGCAAGGTCCATAAAGACATGGATGAGCGAGTTTGGGGTGGAGGAACTTGACTTGCCTGTCCTGACATCAACCCGATAGAACACCTTTGGGATGAATTAGAGCGGAGACTGCGAGCCAGGCCTTCTCGTCCACATCAGTGCCTGACCTCACAAATGCTCTTCTGGAAGAAGGGACAAACATTCCCATACACACACTCCTAAACCTTGTGGACAGCCTTCCCAGAAGAGTTGAAGCTGTTATAGCTGTAAAGGATGGGCCAACTCAATATTGGACCCTACGAACTAAGACTGGAATGCCATTAAAGTTCATGTGCGTGTAAAGGCAGGCGTCCTAATACTTTTGGTAATATAGTGTATTTACTTGGGTGTATAGGACTCACTTAGACGGAATTGTGAATTATAAATCAAGATGCACAGATCAAAGGATTATAGTGTCCCTGAAAATTAAATTCTTGGATGGTTACTCAGAAGAGCCTAGTATAAAATTTCATATCACTTAAAGGTCTTTTCAAAATGTTTAGGGATTAAAACGGATCTTCACCCTCTGAGGAAACTCAAATCCACCCCCCCCCCCCCCCCCCCGCTACATGCGCTATTATTTTTTTGTTTAGTTTTGTTTATTTACATTTTTATGAAATAGTGGGACCCTGCCCCTTATGCACATCACTCGCGTAGACGAATGACATGCACAGTGCTCGCTGTGCCCCCTGGGATATGCACGTCATATATAGCATAGCTCTTCATTCAGACAGAAGGATCGGGTGTATCTAGCTGTGCGTCATTGGGAGGTGCGCCAGCGGAACCAAAAAGATTAGTCAGGCCCCTTGATGACGTCAAAGGCAACAAGGCTGCACAAGACCGAGCGGTGACAGAAGACCAGAGGATCTCAGTGGGACAATGCTGGATCCTCTGAGTGGTTGAGGATCTGAAGAACATCCCGTAAGTGGGGGTAAACAAAAAAAATAATAGGCGAGGGGAATGGGCAAAGATACTCTTTAAGCGCATCAAATGCAGCCAATATGTTTTGATAGAAAAGCCACCCTTCTTTAGGGCTGGAGCTGTCGCTGTTATTAAAAACATGATCAGATATACTAGAAGACCTATGTGAAGGCTTGATAAAGAATACCGTCTCCAAATGGCACTAGGAATGGCTAAATAAGAATTGAAAGAAGATATTAACACTTCTGGTCTTTAATTCCCCACTTTCCATTTACTTTTAGGGTGAAGTTGGAAAACAAGGGGAACCTGGGAGAGATGTAAGTATTTCACTGCAAAACCAAAGTGCAAGGATGGACAAGCTACAGAACCCAACATCCATAACTGTTTGAAAGTTCGGGCATGCCATAGATGTTTGAACTTGTACTTTCTCACCTTGTACAAGCAAATATTTTTTTTTGTTGAACTATTGCAAATTTTCTCAAATGAAGATCTGGCCAGTAACAGCAATTCCGGTTGCAAGATGACAACGAACGATAAGCCATGTTGTTAGCCTATCATGTGCACTACTTCATTTGGCTTTTGGGCTATCTATCAAGTCTTCCAGACAGACAGACTATCTGCATTCCTCCCCAATCTTCGGGTTACCTCCCAACATTTCGAGATGGGAATGAGGGACACCTACTAGCAAAACGTATGTAGGCTTAGGACACACCCCCTGCCACGCCCTCTTAAAGGAGAATTAACCAAAACAAAAGGTTAATTAAATCCACAAGAGCTTTTTTTTTCCACTACTATTCCTTTATATTGGCTTTTAAATTTTACAAATGTACCAATTTAGAATTTGTATGAAAGTTTTTAGCACTGGGAAACACTTTTTGAAAGATAAAAAGTGCACAAATGAAGGTGAACGAGGGACAGAGGGACATTGCTCCAAATCAGGGACAGTCCCTCCAAATCAGGGACAATTGGGAGCTATGTATCTGGCAGGCCATACACAAAGCAAATTTCTTTCCTACGACCACAGACACATTTGTGAAATAGCTTGAGTAAAGTGAGGTCTAGAGCTACAAAGCATTAGTGAGGGAATGGACTTTTGTTTAACTGTCCCATTTATTATTATAAATCTTTCTTGTGTAATCCAATAATTATAACATATTTAAACAAAAGCTGCCAGAGAAGGCTTTATTAATGAAAGCAGTCATAATAAAAAGCAAATTAAAAATCTTGATATACCTGTTATACAGCCTTGTTGGGCAGCGCAGTGCCTTAGTGGTTAGCACTTATGCTTTGCAGCACTGAGGTGCTTAGTTTGAATCCTGGCCAGCACACTGTCTTCATGGAGTTTGCATGTTGTTCCTTTGCTATATTTGATTTTTTTCCAAGTACATCAGTTTCCTCCCACATGCCAAACAAGCCTGTGGGTTCATTGAGTATTGTCTAATGTTGTAGACATTTTATTATATGGACTCATGTGGACATTTTATTCTAGGATGTGTGTTTTATAGATTGCCACCTGTCTCCTTGTGTCCGATTCAAACAAGGAGCGCTCTAGCAGAACGCACTTGGGTTGAATCCGCAACCAGCGGAAAAAAACATCAGTATGAAAACCTTCTCATGGGCTTGGAGACGTGTTCTCTGTGTGTGTGGGAGTTTGCCGGTTTGTAAGTATCAAGCGCAATGCGCTGGGCTTCTTGCCTTCAACTGTCCATGCACATTAGAGAAGAAAAGTCCGCATAAGGAGAGAAACATATTATATCTCTATTGTGGCTATGCTATCCCTTTTTGGATACATATCTGCTTCAATAAGAGGACATTGATATCTGCCTTGTTGGTATACTCGTACCGTATATTGACAACAGCAGTGGCAATGTCCCCGCAGATCTCAAGCCTGTAATAACAAGTAGAATGATCTTTCTAGATACTGGTTACTCTGAGCAGTATTGAGTGGGCTCCATGCTGACCAAGATGGTGGATGTGCATGCATGTGGCTGAGCGGAGGGCAGTGCACATGCCTCAAGTGGATGAGACATGTGCACTTCTCCCTCCCACTCCTGTGGATGCCCTCCCCTTTAGTGTTGTCATTTCCTGTGATGTCATTTTGCATGGAGGAAGCGATTGGCTGTTGGGGCCATGACTTCCTGTTTGTCATTCCTTTTTGTTGCTGATAAATAAAAGGTGCCTGTGCTCATGAGGGCAGGCAGTCGAGCGATGGAGCTGAGAATGTGGGGACGGTGGCTATGTCTGTTTACTTGGGGAAATGCGGGAGACACGGGCTTATTAAGATGCATTATACCAAAAGGCTGAAAGGGAGCTTATTAGTGCAAGAGACATGTATTACGCATGGGGTATAGCGAAATCTCCACGTCACTAAGTTGCCCCAAGTATGTGTGTGCAGGTGTAAAAATCCTAACTGCGACCTCCTATTGCCCCAAGTATGTGTGTGCGGGTGTAAAAATCCTAACTACGACCTTCTATGGCAGCCCATAGTAACACTCTTTTGTGTGGCTAATGTAGGTCTGGCACTCATTTCAGGCACGGAGCCACAGAAAAGTAAGGTTCCAAGGTTAAAAGGGCACCAAACATTGCAAGGTGGTCATAGTAGTGGCGATAGGATGGGATACAGCCTTGGCTGTTGCCTCCAATGGCCACAAACAAACTTCAGATCCGCAAGAAGAAAAAAGTAAAAAAAAAAAATATTTGACAACATTATAAATGCTGATTTGTGACTCTGTGAAGAGCCATTTAGGACTTATAGTTACGGTAATCAATTTTCATTATTTTTTATCATTTGATTGTGCATCAACAAGTGGCCAGTGGACTCATAGGGTGCTCATTCACCTCCTGCACCTGAAGACAGCAGGTTCAACTATCTCTTGCAATAATCGGCCCATGTAGGTGTTAGCAACGGACGTGCTATAAAACTATAACACAGAAACTTTAGAAAGTGAGAAAGGGAAGTTATCCTATGTTTCATGTTTCATCCATGCACCAGTAAAAATAATCAACATAGGTTTTGCCTATGGTGCACGACAAGGGAGCTGTCCATATAAAGCCAATATTGACCATGAAGTCTGACTCTATGTCATAGTATTTGACTTATTTCTCTGATTTTTCCATTTTCAGGGACTTCCGGGACTTCGAGGAGAGCAAGGACCTCTAGGCCCGCTTGGTCCAGCAGGTCCCCCAGGGATACCGGTAAGTAGTCAACGTCTATAATGTCACCTACATGCTTCTGGTATTCTTCTGTATAAGTTTCTGTAGCTATAGTCTACAGCAGGCATCTCCAAATTATGGCCCTCCAGCTGTTGCGGAACTACACGTCCCATGAGGCATTGTAAAACTCTGACATTCACAGACATGACTAGACATGATGGGAATTGTAGTTCCTGAACAACTGGAGGGCCATAGTTTGAAGACACCTGGTCTACAGGATAGGCTAGGAGGCTAGGAGGGATCCTTTAATGGTTCTTGGTTTTACTTATGCCCTGTACACACGGTCGGATTTTCCGACGGAAAATGTGTGATAGGACCTTGTTGTCGGAAATTCCGACTGTGTGTGGGCTCCATCACACATTTTCCATTGGATTTTCCGACACACAAAGTTTGAGAGCAGGCTATACAATTTTCCGACAACAAAATCCGTTGTCGGAAATTCCGATTGTGTGTACACAAATCCGACGGACAAAGTGCCACGCATGCTCAGAATAAATAAAGAGATGAAAGCTATTGGCCACTGCCCCGTTTATAGTCCCGACGTACGTGTTTTACGTCAACGCGTTCAGAACGATCGGATTTTCTGACAACTTTGTGTGACCGTGTGTATGCAAGACAAGTTTGAGCCAACATCCGTCGGAAAAAATCCTAGGATTTTGTTGTCGGAATGTCCGAACAAAGTCCGACCATGTGTACGGGGCATTAGACTGCAAAGTTATACACTCGTAGGGTGGATTTACTAAAGGCAGACAGACTTTGATAGACTCTGCTAATTTCCATCATCCAGTCATGTGCAGGCAGAAATTATGTTTTTATTTTTAATTTTCTTTGCACCTGATTGGGTATTCTTTAGAGAGTGAAGCTTGCAATATGCATAGGAGCTGATTTACCAAAACTGGAGAGTGAAAAATCTGGTGCAGCTCTGCATAGTAACCAATCAGCTTCCAGTTTTTTTTTTTGTCAAAGCTTAATTGAACAAGTTGAAGTTAGAAGCTGATTGGCTACTATGGAGAGCTGCACCAGATGTTGCGCTCTGCAGTTTTAGTAAATCAACCCCATAGTCTATTTGTCTTTAGTAAATCCACCGCACTGTTGACAAAAAAGTCATGCAGGTTGGATATGTGCAATTCGTTTCGCTCCAAATTAGTTTTTTAACAAATTTAGACAAATTAGTTCATTCGGAAATATCAGAATTAACTAAAACCCCTTATAGCGAATTTTTCTGAATATTAGTACATTCGAATATTCGAAAATTTCCTAAATTCGTAAATTCATACATTTGAAAGTTTGTAAATTCGCAAATTCGAAAATTCATAAATTCGATAATCCAAAAACCCAAAAATTCGAAAATCTGAAATAATAACTGACTAATAATAACTATTAAATCATAGGTATTGGAATTTCCTTTCAAATTTGGCTGATAGTGAACGTAACGAATACGAATTTATCCAAAGTTACAAATTATCCAAAATAACGAATGTCGTATCTAAACGAATCACACCCACCTAACAACTGTCCCTGAGCCACCCCCATCAAATAATTTCCTGCAGCTATTACCTTTTGTACCACCACTCCCTCTCTTTAGAATGTAAGCTCTACGAGCCGGGCCCTCCTGTCCCTTCTGTATTGAACTGTACTGTAATTGTGCTGTCCCCCCTCTACATTGTAAAGCGCTGCGTAAACTGTTGGCGCTATATAAATTGTGTATAATAATATAATTTAATAATAATAAAAAATAACAATAATAATAATAAAATCATTTTATTATTATTATTAATTAGTTCCATTCCATTTGTTTAGACATTGCGGCATTCGTTAGACAGTGCAGCATTCGTTATTTGGGATAATTCATAACTTCGGTTAAATTCATGTTCATTAAGTTCAATAACAGCCAGATTTGAAAGGAATTCCCAATACCTATAATTTAATAGTTAGTTATGCTTTTGAATTTTTGGATATCCTTTCTTATTTTCGGATTCTTGAATTTGCGAACTTACAAATTCGCAAAATTTCGAATTTAGGAATTTACGAATTGCAATCATAACGAATGACCCGGAAAAAAACAAAACAAACAAATTTTTCAGCAGTGCACATGTCTAATGCAGGTACAGTGATATTGTGCTAAAGGCATTAACTGACAGTAATAAATGAGTCAATTTTTAATAATTGAGATCAGTCAATGATAAATGCTGATTGGTTGCAACGAGTTCCTGAGCTGTGTACATTGCTGACTACTGACTTAGAAGATTTTTTTTTTTTTTACTCAACTACATCCTCAACATCCCTGTGATAAATGCATTAACAAAATAAGAATCAGATTTTCCTCATGTCTTTGTTTTTAAAGTAGATTAGTACATTTGAATGTGCATTTTTTTTTCATTTTTTGTCAAGGGGAAACCCGGAGAAGACGGCAAACCTGGTCTGAATGGTAAAATTGTGAGTAATCTAATTATCTATAGCTATTTTGGATGCAAAAAAACTAATAAACGAGTGTCTCTTTAATAATAATACTCAAGCCATCTCTATCTGTGGTGCTTGAAAATACAGAGAGTTGCTCTAGGGCCCCTTTACTCTTAAAGCATAGGCCCAAATCCATCCAATCCATGCGCTGTTCTGTTATAATGAAGAGTTTCCCCTCTATCACTGAACAAGTGCAGACAGGATGCTGCAAGGTGCAGTTCAGGGGCGCTTCAATGCATCTTATTTTGCAATGTGAATTATGTCACAGATCGTCAGCAAAGATGATCTGCTACTTGTTGCTTTTAACAATATGTGCTTTTTCCTACCTTCTTTCTACTTTGGTCCTGCAATGTAGGCCTAGCATATATATAGTATAAAAAAGGCTCAAGCGCTGACGTGGTTAAAAATTACTACTACAGAAAACAAATGGTTAATATGAGATGACCAAACAATATAGCTGCAACTAAAATGTGTAATTGGATCAATATATAGTAAAATAATCAGTTGCGCTTATATTATCCTCATATTCCCATTAAGATTAATGAAAGATAAAAGGAGGTAAAAATGCTTCTAAAAATACCTCCAAAAATTCCTAATCTAAAATTTCTTATAAATCCTAAAAGTGGAATATAAATCAAACTTATCCCACTATAATAAACGTGATGTGTTTAAAAAATGTTTTTCTCCCATTGGTGATAAAACATATTATAAATGTGCACGTGCTTTAAAACATATCTGCTAATTTATAAAAGAAATATAAAATATATCTGGAAATATGTGCCGTGCCACTTAACACTCAAAAATAAATAAATACATACAAATGTGCAAAGATATACAAAAATGACTTCCTTTTCCTAGAAAAATCCTTCATATAAAGTGATCATAGTTCATTAGGTGTTTGTAACCAAACCAATTAGTGTCAGTTATATTGTGACAATGTTGAACCAAAATAGTGTCAAACAAGTTCTTTTACTTTTTACTTCTTTCACTTCTTCTCTAAAAATAATCGCTCATCCACTCAAATCCCGGACATGTAAAGAGAAAAATTATATATCCATTGCGCAGAGATTAAAACTCACCAGATCCCTCCTGCTGATTGTTATAGCAGCTACATGGTGAGTCTTCCCCCAAACTGTCATTCAACCTCACTATTTAGCTGTGGTCAAGCAAGCCAACAGTCATTGCCTCAGCAATAGGTCAATTTCCCAGCCCAAAGCATCAGTCCATGTTAGTTCCTGCGCTCTTTCATTCCCGTCCCTCTGGTTACTGACCTTTAGCCTGTCCCCATTTCTGAAATTGCCTGTCAACTTTGTTCCAACCTCTGGTTCTGTCCCTGCTCAACTGCCATCTGCTTAGGTGTGTCCCAGTGCTGCAAACTGGTACACCATTGCTCTGTGCATTGGTGAAGATTTTGTGGCCATGTGCTTCAGACTTTGCCCCTAAGCCCTTTTTAGGGTTGACACTCTCCAAACATACAGATAACACAGACGGTTCATTATCCTGTTTGTTTATCATAAAATATTTTTCTTTTGGTTGCAATGAGAGGCGAACAGATAATTTTTGAAGGTGAATATACCTGGGAAAGTTCCTAGGTCTGAATAGGCCTGTTTTCATAAGTAGACACCAAAAGGTAACAGTTTGAGTCTTCCAGAGGCATGAAGTAGGTTTGAAGAGAAACATGAGAGGCCAAATCCTGTCCATTCATAAATATGGATAACTGAGAACAGGAGCAGTGTCAGGAATAGCAGATGAAATATATAGACATTTCCAGGCTGGAGTCATAAGGTGGAACAAAGTCCTTACAAACATTTTACATAGTTACATAGTAGGTGAGGTCGAAAAAAGTCTATCAAGTCCAACCTATGTGTGTGATTATATGTCAGTATTACATTGTATATCCCTGTATGTTGCGGTCGTTCAGGTGTTTATCTAATAGTTTCTTGAAACTATCGATGCTCCCCGCTGAGACCACCGCCTGTGGAAGGGTATTCCACATCCTTGCCGCTCTTACAGTAAAGAACCCTCTACGTAGTTTAAGGTTAAACCTCTTTTCTTCTAATTTTAATGAAAATTTAATTTGTAAGAAAATTCTCAACACATCCGATCAAGGCCGGACTTACCATTGGGCTTGACTGGGCTCAAGCCCATGGGCCCCACCCAATAGGGGGCCCCGCGGGCCCCAGCCGAGTGTACTTGGCTATACTCGGCTAGTTCCACTCACAGTCACGCCTAGTCCCGCCCTATGATGGACATAACACAGGGACTGGGCGTGACTGTGAGCGGAGCTAGCCGAGTACACTCGGCTATGTATGTATATCGGCGGCGCTCGGCTCCGCTCAGTCACGCCCAGTCCCACCATTGGACCTGTGTTATGTCCATCATAGGGCGGGACTGGGCGGGACTGCGAGAGGAGCCGAGAAAAGCCAACAGGAGCCGAAATACACAGGACCAGCTCTGTGTATCTCGGCGGCACCATATTTAAACTGCAGTGACACTGACAAGTCACTGCTGCTTAACTGCAGCCTGGGCAAGGCTGCAAATGACACGGACAAGGCTGCAGATGGAGGCTGCAAGGCTGCAAATGACACTGACAAGGCTGCAAGGTGATCGTGACTTACTATTACTAGCTATTATCACTATTGTTGTCAAAAACCAAAGTTTTTCTCTTTCAATCTTTTTATTAAAGTATTAGAGAATACATAATAAACATGTAGCAGATGAACATGGCGTACATAGACATGAGACATGAGATACCAAAAAAAATTGTGTACAACATATAAAGCTTGCAACAGATCAAAAACAAGGAGGAAGAAATACATTAGGCAATATATGCATATAACCAAACGACAGTGATCCCACAATCGGGAGAAGCTGGTTAAGAAAATGATCCCTCCCCCAAGGGGATAAACAAAAACCTCCAAGAAAGCGATTAAATGAGCAAGGCAAGGAAATTGGTCTCTACTTAAGACCTAACACCTAAAGAAGTAAACGCCAGTGGGCCTACGCGCCCCATGCAATAAACCAACATAGTGGGGTAACAGTGGTCTTGGAGTTGAGAATCAGGGTACATAATATAAAAAATGATTAAAGAAAAAAAAAAAAAGGTAACCATAACAGGAACCCCAGAAGTACAAAAAAAACAAAGTTTTTATATCTTCATTGTTTTTAAATTATAGGGAGAAGACGGAACTCCTGGAGAAGATGGAAGGAAGGTAACCAAAATATAATTTATTCTCATTTGTGTGACCATACATCTTCCAACAGTTGAGTCGTGCATGTTGACAATCAAGAATGTAAGGGTTATACCTCTCTTAGGTATTTATTACTCCAAAAGGATATCCAAGAATCGCTAGGTCTTCGACACTTATTTGTCCTGTTACATCAAGTGTTGAATTTCAGTAACATCTTATTGCTTTAAATTTGGTTACATGGCTCTTTGCCCAGTTACGGATTCCTGGTAATGCAGCAGTGTGTCTGCTTTGATTTAAGTTACATGGCAGTATACTAATTTATTATTTCTTTCTTGGCCTTAGGGTGACAAAGGCGAATCAGGGCCTGCTGGCAGAGATGTAAGTTGCAATTCATTTATTTCTGTTTAATACACCCTAAACTGAAACTATATTGTGTATTCCTTGAGTAAATGTTTTTAGTTTTTTTTTTTTTTTTCTATTTTCTATTTTCATGGTTGATCTACTGATCTTTGGATGCTCCCTCAAGTGGTCATCTGTATATCAGACAGTGAAATCAACATCATTACTGAATGACTGCTGATATTAAATCAATTGTAGGACAAGGTTCATGACTAGTGACTGATGTCTCTGCAGGGGCAATGGTTGTGAAAGTAGCTGCCGGTAGACTTTAGCGCCAATGTTTGCTGTTATTTATTTTTTTACTTGCCTGACAGACTGAAGTTGCACCGCCACGGTTAACACTACTTTACCCTCATCTTATTGAGAAAAGAGAAGGATTTACTGGGTTGCAGTGAGGTTTTCTATCAGTTTAGTAAATCTAAGTGAGTAAAAACAGCAATACTTTACAAGGGTAGTGGTTATTACTCCAGTCAACATCATCACTCCTGCCCCTCATCTGCATGGGTGCAGGTGCTAGAAGTACCTGTCTACATTGCAGCACTGAAGATCAGAGGACTGGGATGCATTAAGGTAAGTATTTGTATGGGTTTGAACTTTTATTGAACAAAACAGGTAGAGATTGCATGGGTGCAATGGTAGCGGGCAAAATTGGCTTACTTTTTTAGGAGGCCATAGATTTGCTTTAAAAATGACAGGCTCCATTTAAAACAGATGATGTAAACTGGGCAGTTCTAGCAATGTTAGTGTGCAATTCTCTCCATTTGGCAACACCGAGAGCAAGGACTTTAGATCCTTTCAGTGTATGAATTCTGCCACCTACCTGGTTGGATAACATATATGATCTTCTGTTTATTTACAAGGAATGGATGGTGATGAATTTGTTTATCATCACCATCCGAACTTTGTGAAATAAACACATTAAACACACCTTGATTATTTCCAGTTATAAAATAACTAGGCAACATTAAGGAGAGCCTAGCAAAAATGTAGACTAGATTAGAAGATTGACAATTTTAGGTTGCAGATACCCCTGTAGATTTTCATGATCAAGAGAGTGAACTTTCATTGTGCATGCACCACTGGTCAACCAGCCATGAAAAAATCTGGCCAGTAATGGACATTTCCAATGGATATAGCCTGTTTTGGGGCAATCTAAGAAGATCTTGTTGAAGAACTCATGAAAATATCTTTTCTCCACCAGGGCCGTGATGGTTCCAAAGGTGCTCAAGGAGAAACTGGTCTATCAGGCCCCCCTGGACCACCTGGTGTTCCCGGACAACCAGGGCCAATTGGTCCTCCAGGACAGGTGAGGTGTATGTCTTTTTCTCTGCCTACCTAATACCTAGTATACCTAGTTAAGGTAATAATTTATACAGTTCAACACAGGACCTGCTTTGTGGAACAATTTAATATGAACTTAGTGCCATTCCCAGTTTCTTCTATAAGAATGAAGCTTTGAATCTGATTGGTTGTTGGGGGGGGGGGGTGCAAGGTATCTGAGATATATTTCTTTTTTTTTTTACATTTCAAATATTTCTTTTAACATGTTATGTATAATGCCAAATGTGATGTAAGTAGGGGAACCCTGGAGAGTCCCCTCCTTAGGTCCCAGGCTATAATTCATTACATTTCCCACCCAGTCACCAAGGGGTAGCCTGTACTTTTTTTTTTAACCTGGTCAATATAACAATGGTTGGTGTAAAAATTATTTTAAATGTTAAAAATTAAGCTCATTAAGCTGTCCCTGGTTTCATCAGCACCACAGATGGCACAGAAATCAAGATTTCAGGCTGCCTGACATATTTTCATACAATTTAAAACAAACTGTGCTGCACTAAACAAACGAAAATATAGTGACTATTCATAACCAAAGAAATCAAAATGAGAGGGAAGAGTGTCCTGTAAGATATCATGAATGAGTGTATCCACCACCATTAGGGCAAACCATCACCAGGAATAAATATTTGGAGGCTTACCGAAAATCCATGACCTCCTAAATTAATAGAAAGGTCATATCACGCACGTAAACAGATTCCTTGACAATTAGTAGTGCACATCACTTGGTAGCAGATCAAATGTTAAAACACCGAAATATGTCAGGTGGACCTCCCAATGGGGTTGAAGGGGACCCTTAGGCTACTGGACAAGACCTCCTCAGGCACCAAACCTTCAGGTAGTTGGCACTCAAAAGGAAACAGAAAGGAGACCCATGCTCCACATAGTGTGAACCAGATTACAAAATGTAATAATAATTAAAATTGCACTTGCAACAAAGATAAAATACAGTGCTGTTAAATCACATCCAAATACTAGATCCAAATTGCGATGATGTCACGTGCGAGGCCACTGATGGTTTCATCAGAAATGACGGTCTCAAAGGACTCGTACTTTCATGAGAAAAAAATGTAAAAGGAAGAGATGATTAATTGGAGAATTAAGAAGTGTTCTAATGCAAATTGTTTTTGTTTTTAACATAAACATTTATTGATTACCACTGTTTGTTGATTTTTAGAGTGTCAAGTCCATGGGTTGTAAAACATTTCTTAAACTAACAATAACTAGTGCAACACATTGAACATGAAACATAAATAACTGAACCTACCATAGTAAGCCTTTTTTGTTTTTATAGGGAATTCCAGGAGTAGCTGGCACCCCGGGAGCTAAGGTATGATTCATAAACTGCAAACTCAAGCCATTTTAAATCTGTATTATAAATACACCAGGGCCATCTTTAATATTGACTGTACCATGGGCAAACATTTTCTTGGGCCCCCTATTACATGCAATTTCGCTTTCCATCTGCTCTGAGACATACAATAAATAGCAGCTAGACTGAAAATCAGTTTTATTGAATCAGATCAGGCAGCGATTGCGATTGGCTACCAGAGGTTACAGTGTATCATTACCACTCTCTGACTGGCTGCTAGAGGTTACAGCACACATTATGGCTCACTGTTTATTTTCTAGACGTTACAGCACATGACTTCTGCTTGTTGATTGGTTGCTAGAGAATACTGTACATCAATACTGCTCACTGATTGATTGCTAGAGGTTACTGGATATCTATACCACTCACTAATTGGTTACTAGAGGTTACTGCATATTTTTACTGCTCATTGATTGGTTCCTAGAGGTTACTGCACATCCTTACCGCTCAATGATTGGTTGCAAGAGGTTAGTGCACAGCATTACTGCTCACTGATTGGTTGCTTAAGGTTACAGCACATCATCTCCTCACTGCCTGCACACCATGGACTGGGCAGGTGAGGGGACCCTTCAATAGACAGAAAACTCCTAGGGATCCTAGGACTCATGGGATCAGTGGCAATGCTGGGGGAGGGTGTGATCAGTGGCAATGCTGGGGTTGTTGATGGGATCAGTGGCAGTGGTGGGGGGGATGGGATTAGTTAGGAGGCAGTACACTGTGGAACATTCTGAATCATGTACAGCAAAGCTGGAAATCTTTGACAAGTATATAGTGGGGGATTCTACCAATGTAATGGGTAATTTACACTGACCACCAATGTGAGGGGGGATTTGCACTGACCATCAATGTGAGGGGGAACTTGCACTGACCACTATGTAATGGGGAATTTTATACCACCCACCAGTAGAAAAGAGGGATTTCTACACTGACACCAATGTATTAAGAGCATTTACACCAACCACCAGTGTAAGGGGGAATATACAATGACCTCCATGTAAGGGGGAATTTACACTGACAACCATTTTCATGGAGATTTATACTGACCACCAATGTAAGGTGACACTTCTACACCGACAGCCAATGTTAGGGGGGATTTACACTGACCACAAATGTAAAGGGGGATTTACACTGAACACCAGTGTAAGGGCAATTCTGCCCTTACCACCAATGTAAAGGGAAATGTACACTGATCACCAATGTTATGAAGAATGTAATGGGGGATTTTACATCAACAGCCAATAAAGGGGGATTTCTACACTGGCCACCTATGTAAGGGGGATTTACACTCACCACCAAATTAAAGGGGGCTTCTAAATGGACCACCAAAGTAAGGGAGGATTCGAAACAGACCACAAATGCAAGTTTGAATTTTTTTAACGATTACCAATATAAAGAGGAGTTTCTACACTGGCTACCAATGTAATGGGGATTTACACTGACCACTAATGTAATAGGAGCATTCACAGTATCCACCAATGTAAAGAGGGATTTACAGTGACCACTAATGTAAGGGAGACCTTCACACTGGTCACTAGTGTGAATAAAAGGATTGTACACCAAGCCCCAATGTAATGAGAAGATTTACACTGACCACCAGTGTCACATTTCTGTGTGTCGGGAATACATGCAAAATCGCTTTCCTGACACCACAGAAACATGCTGCCCTTTAGCAGATACACAGCAGTGCCATTAATTGTTAATGTAACCCGAATGCATCGGCTGAGATGTGCGTATTCACATGCACCAAAATTAGAGAACAGAACAGGCTGATGTTAGGCTTAATGACTATAGTTGTAGGCAGGACTTTCAAGCATGCTCCTTTACCTCCCCAGTGGGCAGCATTCAGCAGAAGTGATGGTAGATATGACCTCAGGGGGACATGATATACATATGAATGCCGCCTTTATTTACATATGAATGCCGCGGCCTGTGACTATTTACACATTAATGCCATGGCTATTTACATATCAATGCAGGTTATTTACATGTAAATACAGGGTCTGCAGGTGGGTCATCTGTGCATGGCAATAGGGCAGAGCTGGGCAGCAGCAACAGAACTTTACACTGAGATATCGGGACACAGCACGGGACTAAAACTTCAAGGGATAAGGGAATTTAAACTGGGATAGTTGGCAAGTATGAGGCAACTGCTTTGGGCCCCACAACAATGATGGGGCCCAGGGCAGCTGCCCATTTTGCTCTGCCTTAAAAATGGTCCTGAAATACACTACCAAAAAGCTTACAATTGAAACTGAAACAAAGCTTTAATTTTTCCAGTGATACAAAAACAATATAGTTGTAATATTATGAAATTAATGTCATGTTATTTTATAAAATTTAACAAGATCTGATGATGATGAAAGTATGTGGGCAGCCTTCTCAATGAGGTACTGGTATTGCTACAGCATACAAAGACATTTTAGGCATTTGTATACTTCTACCCTTGTAGTTAAAGTTTGGGGAAGGCCCTTTTCTGTTCCAGCATGACTGTGTATCCCTGTGTAACCCCGTGTACCCCTGTGTACAAAGCCAGCTCCATAAGGACAAGGTTAGATAAGTCTTTTGCAGAGGAAATTGAGTGGCCTGAACAGAGCCCAGATCTTTTTTCATCCAACATCAGTTACTGCCCTCACAATTATTCTTTTAGCTGAATGTTATATAGCCACACTACAAAATCTTGTGGAAAGCCTTTCCAGAAGAGTCAAGGCTGTTACATCAGCAAGACAAAGGGCAGGTCCATATTAAAGCAGTTGTATACTCATTTTTGTTATTTTGACCTACAGGTAAGCCTATAATAAGGTTTACTTGTAGGTAAAATGAATATCTCCTAAACCTGTACAGTTTAGGAGATATTCATTTTGCTAAATATCGCTGCCGGACTTTGCCGACTCCGGCCACATACAACGCAAACCCGGAAGAAACGCAGAGGGAACATGTCAGCTCCCTCGGCGTGGACCGGGATCAGAAGCCAAGGCCTCGTTCTAAAGTGAGTATTTAATAATGAGCTAGTATGCGGTGCATACTAGCTCATTATGCCTTTGCCTTACAGGTTTTTTTTTTTTGTTTTTTGTTTTTTAAGTAAAATTTCCAGTGCGGGTATACAACCGCTTTAATGTCCAAGGTTTTGGACAACAACTTCATATAGGTCAGTTATCCACAAATGTTTTGCAATGTAGTGAAACTGTGAGTGCTACTAGTAGTTGTTTCACAAAATGAAAGTAATTAATTGTTGTTAAAATATATTATAAATTTATTTCTTTTGTAGGGGGACCGTGGTGAGATCGGCGCTAGAGGTGAACAGGTATGTACGTCATTTCCTATGATAGACTTAAGGAGACACAAGAGGGTGCAAACTATGCGCAACAAGTTAAACTTTATTTAAAAAGCAAACAATTGGCCACTCACATAGTAGTAGAACAAACAGAGCTTATAGATAACATCCAGTCTGTCTTCCACTAATCTGAACTCTGCAGTCAGCGTATGAGCGAAAAGGAAGAGACATCCAGCAGTTAGGAACCACTCACAGAAGCAGGAAGGTGCCCTCAGCCCTGGCATACACTTTAACAGCGTGGGAAAGCCAGCAGGTGATGCCAGGCATCAGAGATATGCGGGGGGGGGGGGGGCGTGGCTGTGTTTTTTTAAACCCCTTTTGGTCTGGTGCTTCTTTGTTTACTGCTGTGATTTTAGTCACCTCCACGATGAGAGCAGCAGTCCTAAGGTAGCCATACCCTTGGTTGATACTTTGTTTCTATATTCTTTTAGTTTAGGTCACCTCCATGACGAGATCAACAGTCTTAAGCTGGTCATATCCTTGAATTATACTTTCTTTCTAGATTTCTATGGTTTAGGTCACCTCCATGATGAAGTTAACAATCTTAAGGTGGCCATACCCTTGGTTAGCACTTACTTTCTATATTCCTATAGTTTTGGTCACCTCCATGATGAGGTCAACATTCTTAAGCTGGCCATATCCTTGAATGGTACCCTCTTTCTAGATTTCTATGGTTTAGGTCACCTCCACAATGAAGTTAACAATCTTAAGGTGGCCATGCCTTTGGTTAGCACTTACTTTCTATATTCCTATGGTTTGAGTAATTGCCAGGTACCCATCAAGAGAAGCCTTGTTGTATGAAAGCTGCTTTACCAGATCTAGTAAGCTTTTTGAAAAAGTTTCCCTTTTCTTGATTGTATGAATAAGTCCAAGAGTCTCTTTAATATGCCTTTCTTGAGCTTATTAAGGAGGGAAAGCTAAAATATACTAACCATGGATCGGACTCTTACTGCTGTATGTGTGTGATTACATTAACCACTTGCCGACCGACTCCTGTACATATACGTCGGCAGTTTAAAGATGGATATCTCGGTAACGGCAGCAGCTGCTGCCACAACCGAGGTATCCATCTTTTGAGCCGGCGGTCCTGTTTGCGATAATGGTGGTCTCTGCAGCGGATTCGCTGCAAGATCACCGTTATCGGCGGTGGGAGAGGTGCCACCCCCCTCCCACCGCTCTCCCGCGCCCTTCGCCGCCTACCAGAGCCGTTGGCAGCGGCAGAAGCGATCGGCCCTGTCCGTGGCTGGGTATGAAGACGAGTGAGGGGAAGATGGCCCCCACCCGTCTCCATACTATAGCACGGCGGAAGGAACGTCAAAACGTCACTTCCGCCCATACGTCTTAAAGGGCCATTTTTCTGTTGTCATTTTTTCAAATGACAAATTTTTTTTTTTTTTTTTTTTTATTGCATTTAAGTCCAAATATGAGATCTGAGGACATTTTGACCCCAGATCTCATATTTAAGAGGTCCTGTCATGCTTTTTTTCTATTACAAGGGATGTTTACATTCCTTGTAATAGGAATAAAAGTGACCCATTTTAAAAAAAAAAAAACAGTGAAAAAATGAATAAAATCAAGTAAAATAAATTAAAAAAAAAATTGTAAAGTGCCCCGTCCCGACGAGCTCGTGCGCAGAAGCGAACGCATACGTGAGTTGCGCCCGCATATAAAAACGGTGGTCAAATCACACATATGAGGTATCGCCACAATTGATAGAGCGAGAGCAATAATTCTAGCCCTAGACCTTCTCTGTAACTCAAAACATGCAACCTGTAGAATTTTTTAAACGTCGCCTATGGAGATTTTTAAGAGTTATGCCCCGTACACACGGTCGGACTTTGTTTGGACATTCCGACAACAAAATCCTAGGATTTTTTCCGACGGATGTTGGCTCAAACTTGTCTTGCATACACACAGTCACACAAAGTTGTCGGAAAATCCGATCGTTCTAAACGTGGTGACGTAAAACACGTACGTCGGGACTATAAACGGGGCAGTGGCCAATAGCTTTCATCTCTTTATTTATTCTGAGCATGCGTGGCACTTTATAATAAAAGTGTACACTGCGCTAAATTGAAAGAATATATGGTGCGGAGCAGCTACTTACAAGGTGACAACAACCAAAGAAACATGTGAAAATGAAATAAAAAGTAGCGCATAAATGGTGCCAAAAGTCTTCAATCAAGAAAACAACTGAAAAAAAAACAAAAAAAAAAACAAATGTCCACAAATAATAAACATAACAGTGAAAAAACTTGTAAGTCTCTCAATATAGGTGAATAAAATCCTGTCGGTGAGTGGGAAACAAATGACATGGAATGTCCCACTGAAAACCATGCATGGATGCAGGGAGACAGAAGTTAAAACGCAGGTGAATCAACAAATCATCCCCAAGTTGTGTCTCTCAACAACATGCGACTTGGTAAAGGTGGTGTGTAAGAAACTCTTACCAGATATGATGGACTCCCTTGTCAGCGACAGGGAGTCACTCGAGCGGGTTGCCTCTCAGGGCCAGTGAACGGGCATCACAGCTCTGCGAACCTTCTGGGTCAAACTCTGCGCGGATCTCCCGGGGTCGCCAGGTGGGTCCTCCCAAAGGATGGCCAAGGTGCGGATCAGAGGGAACAATGCGTCACGTACAAAGGCTGGAGTGAAGGCTGGTTGAATCTCTCAGTAAGTATGTGGAGAAAAAATAAACAAGCTCCACATAGTGTAGAGCAAAAATAGGATTTTTATTGCTAAAAACGCCAGGTAACAATAAAATGTGATCACAGAGTATAAAATCGAAAATGGGCAACAAGGAGGATGCTGGAAGCGCCCGAAGCTTTTCGATCAATGGATCGTCTACTGTTTTCTTGATTGAAGACTTTTGGCACCATTTATGCGCTACTTTTTATTTCATTTTCACATGCGTGGCACACGATCGGAATTTCCGACAACGGATTTTGTTGTCGGAAAATTTTATATCCTGCTCTCAAACTTTGTGTGTCGGAAAATCCGATGGAAAATGTGTGATGGAGCCTACACACGGTCGGAATTTCCGACAACAAGGTCCTATCACACATTTTCCGTCGGAAAATCCGACCGTGTGTACGGGGCATAAAAGTTTGACGCCATTCCACGAGTGGGCGCAATTTTGAAGCGTGACATGTTGGGTATCAATTTACTCGGCGTAACATTATCTTTCACAATAAAAAAAAATGGGCTAACCTTACTGTTGTCTTATTTTTTTATTAAAAAAAAAAAGTGCGCTTGTAAGACCGCTGCGCAAATACGGTGTGACAAAAAGTATTGCAATGACCGCCAATTTATACTCTAGGGTGTTATTAAAAAAAATGTATAATGTTTGGGGGTTCTAAGTACTTTTCTAGCAAAAAAAAATTGTTTTTAACTTGTAAACACCCAGTCTGAAAAAGAGGCCTGGTCTTTAAGTGAAGATTGCAGCAGATGGAATCCAGAAGTTTTAATAGCTGTGATGGTTCTTGAAGAGTATAGCGGACATCTCCAGAGCATTGTAAAGTAGTTCGTGAAAGGAGTCTTAACTTATCAGACGAAATCCAAATATGAGTTATAGGTGGACTGGTTATATTTAATGGCAGACATTTCTGAAGGCGCACTTACAAACCTGTATTACTTTTTTGAACAGGGAAGACCTGGTGAAATCGGACAGAAGGGTGAGGCTGGAAGTGCTGCAGTAAGTATTAGGGAGTGAAAATATTTTTTTTTTTTAAAAAACAGAACTCTGGTGTAGATAAGAACTTTTACAGCACAGTGTCCAATACTATAGCTGTTTAGATTTAGTTTTTTTTATTGAGTTTTTGCATTTGTTTTCCCATAACAATACAAAAAGTAGCACAGAACAGAACAACATACAACATATACAAACCATTTACCAATACAAAATATAAAGGATATCCTGAACATTTTACAAAAAAGTGTAAAACAAGCATAGCATGAAATATCCGATACAGCCAATGCACAGGTGTTCTACAATAGGGAACATACTGCAAAAGCATCCTCCTCAAGGTCACAAGGTGAGCACCATCACACCTCATTTCTATTAAAAAAAATTGTAATTCCTTTATTTAACCAACAGTTGCATTATACAAATTAATGTATGGGTAAAGCTAGATACAATGACGTGCGTATGCTAGAAACAAATATTAAATATCCGCATCAGCTTCAAAGGCAACTCAGCAGATTCAAAGCATACACATTGGGACTAATTCCTAATTCTATAAATTTGAGCCAGTAAGCTGAAGTTGTGAAACAAATGTCCAAATTTGTTGGTTATTTGTGCCTTGCCTGTTTTAAAGAGACCCTGTAGCCAGACCAGTCATTTCAAAAACAATCTTCTCATAAGATTAATGTACATTTAACATATTTTTTGGATATTATTTGCCTGTAAACATTTCCCTTGTGTAAACACCAAAAAAAGCCCTGAGACTGCTGCTGGGTGCCGCCATCTTGGATGTGACGTCAGCAGCCACAGCAGATTCTATAGTATTCCCTTTCACTCCTCCCTTTGCAACTACATATAAGGTTATGTAGAGAGGTGCAGGGAGGGGCAGAGGAGCTGGATCAGCTCAGACAATATTTAGACACTTCTAGAAGAGGAGAGGGCTGCGACATGCAAGAAGTGAGGGAGCTGTGCTAGGGAATGGAATTCAATGGAATGGAAGTGTAGTAAGTTGAAAGGCACATTGCAAATAAATACATCATAATTTATGGAAACAAAAAAGTATTTTTTTGTGCTTTTACGTACAATTTTTAAAGTTGGTGACATTGTCTCTTTGAGGACACTGGAAGTTTTGGAAGGTCATGCATGCCTATGGGGGGGGGGGGGGGGTCATCAAATAACTGTGATTGGTCTACACAAGAAGAGAAGCTATTTTTGGTTCCTTCTTGAAGCTTTCATGTTTGTGATTTAGACCTGCTCACCTTGGATAGACTGAGGAAGGTGTATTAGGTGTGTAAGGTCCATCCATACCATAGATATTAAGTAGGTAGAATTATCTTTTTTTGATGGTTATGTATCTGCCATATTTCTGGGATTATGTTGTGAAACCAGGTTAGGTGCAAATAGGCAAAATAGTTAAAGTGTACCTCTAAGAAAAACTTTTTTTTTTTGTTTTGGATAGAGTAGGAAAAGGTTAGACCCTCTGTAAAGTGTTTTATTGCTGTGTGAGCCCTCATTGGGGAAATCAACTCTTCTATTTAAGAAAAGAAGGAGAAATCCCAAATTTTAGAGTTGTCCCCAGAAGTAAGGGGACATCTTCCAATGCGGACAACTGTTCTGGGGCCAACCAGGAGGCAAATTGCGCTCATTTTGGGAGATATCCTCTAACTTCCTGTTGCTTTTTTGGGACAGAAAGTGAACTGAACTGAAATTTCCCCAATGGCACACAGACAAAATAATAAACCGATGAGGGTTATAACCCTTCCCTAGTCCAGTTAAAACAATACCAAAAGTTTTTGCTGTACGTACACTTCTAGATTGGGGATTTGTATCTTTATATCATAATAACCATCTCACTGTAAACTCAGTTTACTGAACTGCATGTAATAATTATCATCCAATGACTCTTCTGATAACCTTTTTTTTTTTCAAAATTTATTTCAGAACGTGGAGAAATCTCTTGGCCTTTTAGGAATTAAGGTAAAAAAAGCTTTTCTGTGCTGAGTTTTTCATATTTGGAGGATGTTAGAAGTAATCAGAGCTACCCAAAAAAGAAATCAGACCCAGCATTTGAAAAACATGCATGGTGCCTCATTGATAGGGCTTTACAAAATCTGTTAATATTTCTAAATTGACAGCACATTTTAGAAGGCCAGATATCGGATATTTTTTTTTTTTAATGTGAATGTATCTTATTGGGATTTTATGTGATAAACCAACACAAAGTGGGACATAATTGTGAAGTGGAAGGAAAATGATAAATGGTTTTTAACATTTTTTACAAATAAATATGTGAAAAGTGTGGCGTGCATTTGTATTCAGCCCCCCTGAGTCAATACTTTGTAGAACCCCCTTTCTCTTCAATTACAGCTGCAAGTCTTTTTGGGGATGTTTCTACCAGCTTTGCACATCTAGAGAGTGAAATTTTTGCCCATTCTTCTTTGCAAAATAGCTCAAGCTCTGTCAGATTGGATGGAGAGCGTCTGTGAACAGCAATTCTCAAGTCTTGCCACAGATTCTCAATTGGATTTAGGTCTGGACTCTGACTGGGCCATTCTAACACATGAATATGCTTTGATCTAAACCAGTGGTTCTCAACTCCAGTCCTCGGGACCCACCAACAGGCCAGATTTTATGTATTACCTTGGGGAGTTGCAGACTAGAATACTGCAATCACTGAGCAGCAAGTGATATCACCTGTGATGTATTTCAGCTATCTTGCAAACCTGGCCTGTTGGTGGGTCCTGAGGACTGGAGTTGAGAACCACTGATCTAAACCATTCCAATGTAGCTCTGGCTATATGTTTAGGGTTGTTGTCCTGCTGGAAGGTGAACCTCCACCCCCAGTCTCAAGTCTTTTGCAGACTCTAACAGGTTTTCTTCTAAGATTGCCCTGTATTTGGCTCCATCCATCTTCCCATCAACTCTGACCAGCTTCCCTGTCCCTGCTGAAGAAAAGCATCCCCACAACATGATGCTGCCACCACCATGTTTCACGGTGGGGATGGTGTGTTCAGGGTGATGTGCAGTGTTAGTTTTCTGCCACACATAGCGTTTTGCTTTTAGGCCAAAAAGTTCAATTTTGGTCTCATCTGACCAGAGCACCTTCTTCCACATATTTGCTGTGTCCCCCACATGGCTTCTCGCAAGCTGCAAACAGGACTTCTTAAAGCATTCTTTCCACAATGTCTTTCTTCTTGTCACTCTTCCATCAAGGTCATATTTGTGGAGAGCACAACTAATAGTTGTCCTGTGGACAGATTCTCCCACCTGAGCTGTGGATCTCTGCAGATCCTCCAGAGTTACCATGGACCTCTTGGCTGCTTCTCTGATGAATTCTCTCCTTGCCCGGCCTGTCAGTTTAGGTGGGCGGCCATGTCTTGGTAGGTTTGCAGTTGTGCCATACTCTTTCCATTTTCGGATGATGGATTGAACAGAGCTCAGTGAGATGTTCAAAGCTTGGGATACTTTTTTATAACCTAACCCGGCTTTAAACTTTTCAACAACTTTATACCTGACCTGTTTGGTGTGTTCCTTGGCCTTTGTGATGCTGTTTGTTCACTAAGGTTCTCTAACAATTTTCTGAGGGCTTCACAGAACAGCTGTATTTATACTTAGATTAAATTACACACAGGTGGACTCTATTTACATTTAGGTGACTTCTGAAGGCAATTGGTTCCTCTAGATTTTAGTTAGAGGTATCAGAGTAAAGGGGGCTGAATACAAATGCACGCCACACTTTTCACTTATTTATTTGTAAAAAATTTTGAAAACCATTTATCATTTTCCTCTCACTTCACAATTATGTGCCACTTTGTGTTGGTCTATCAAATAAAATCCCAATAAAATACATTTACGTTTTTGGTTGTAACAAAATGTAGAAAATTTCAAGGGGTGTGAATACTTTTTCAAGACACTGTAGGTGTATTTCCTATGACCGTCAGCTCCATCTAGTGGCCCTAATAGCTGATTGCAGTATTTCAGTAAGATACCAAATTATGGACACTAGATGGAGCTGATGATCATAGGAAACACGTATATTAGACACAATACAGAGATTTTTTGCGATGACTGTGTGAGGCTAAAGCACTTACAGCATCTTTGCATCTTGTGGCTATCAAGCCCCCACAAGCTTAACATTAAAATCTTGGCATTCTATACCTAGCCCGTGTATTTCCTTCCTTACACTCCTGTTAATTTTTCACAGGTTTCAGCCCTGAAAGATGTCACTGAGATGTTTGATGATGGCTCTGGCCAGCGAAAGATAAAAGGAGAGCCGGGAGTGTCTGGAGAGAAAGGAGCCCCTGGTAAAGATGTATGTATATGTATATCCTTCTACATTTGCTATGATAAAGACAGTGGGATTAATTTACTAAAGGAGCAGAGCATATTAGCTTAGTGAATGTGGTGAAAATTCACTTTGCAAAAAAATACCCAATTACGTGCAAGTAAAATAAAAAAAACTTACTTACCAACAAAAGCTGCCATTCTACCTTTTTCTGTCTGCTAAGCAGACCATTTCTCAGGCCTGGAAGAAACCAACAGTCTCCTTTCAAGGAGTGAAAGATTATATGACCACCTAATGATTAACAAACAGCTGTCTAGCATCTTCAAGAACTCCCATTCTAAGTTTCCCAAAATCTGGGAACCTTGGATCAATTATTCCTTTCCTTCCTTACATCCGGCCAGCTTAGGCCCTTTATAATACGGTGGCCGGGACAGTCCTGAGTCCATGGTAATTCACCCCCCATCCCTATTTCTCTACCTACTCCTACTGTCATCTTTATCTGTCTTCTCTTTGGTTTCCTATACCCTTTTGGATGTAAATATTATCAGGAAGCCTGATCTCCTGGCATTTATTGAATTATGAATCCTCAGTAACTGGCTCAGACTCCCAAGCAGTTGACTATATTTAACCGTGCTGATGTCATTCTTGGTTAATTTGTATGTTTGCTATTTTCTGTAATTGCTCTATCCCCCTAAGTGGGCAAACTTGGAGCTTGTTATACTTTGAAAACAAAATAAAAATATTGAAAATAAACATTTCTATTGACGTAGGGCACAGTTGGATTTCCTGGAGAGAGAGGCCTGAAGGGAGACAAGGGTGACCAAGGCCAACAAGGACCACAGGGACCAATTGGACGAGCTATTGGAGAAAGAGGCCCTGAAGGTCCACCGGGGCCACCTGGAGACCCTGGGAAACCAGGAATTCCTGGAGTACCTGGCAGGGCAGGAGAACCAGGAGAGCAAGGGAAATCAGGAGACAAGGTGAGCAACCATATTTTAAGGAGGGCAAAGCCTCATGACAGTCACACGTGCTACTGTTGCAATGTTTGTTAGTTATTGTCTCTTTTTTTTTTAATCAAATCCTTTTTATTAGTTTTTCAGGTTGTACATTATTCACCATAAACAATATAAAAAAAACATTCCTTTATATATTACCCCATAACACAGTCAGAAACATATTATCTTACCCATGCTTTTTTCTTTACCCCCGCACCCGCCGTCCCACCCCCCACCCCTATCACCCTATTACCCACCCTCCTCCCCAAACAGTTGCTTCTATTAAAATAGCCATATCTTAATCTTGGCAAAACTTGTTACCCACTTAGAGACTCAGTGCTTAATGCTTATTCCCTCGTAAATCAAATCCCTGGTACTTATATTCCTACCCTCAATAAGGTTTCATATTTCATTATTCATTCCCTGACACCACAAGCCCCATATCCTTATGAACTTCCTATAACTTCCCCTTCTAGTATAGATTATCCTTTCTATTCCTACCACTGAGTTCATTGTACTGACCCATTCTTCAGAAGTAGGAGGCACTGCTGATAACCATGCTTTCGCGATCAATTTCCTCGCCTGGTATAAACAACGTACAATTGCTATTCCTATATGGCCTTCCGCAATATTCTTACTAATTAGCCCCAGCACACACGCCTTAGCCTCATGTTCCAGTCTTATCCCAAACCTAGCATCTATAATGTTTAGGATCTCAGTCCAGTACCTGACTAGTTTCGGGCATCTCCACATTATATGTGTAAGATCGCCCGTCTCTAAACATCTGGGGCATTTATTGTCTGGTCTTCGACCGAATCTATGCAACCTCTTGGGGGTATAGTAGGCTCTGTGCACCAACAAGAGGTGCGAAGCCCGCTGTGACGGAGAGAGAGACACCAGTGGACCAAGCTCAAATATTCTCTCCCACTGATCATCGCTCAACTCCCCCACATCGACCTCCCACCCCTCCCTTGCGCGCGAGAGTGGAACTAGTCTACTCGCCCTGGCCATTAATTGGTCTTAAATTCCTGATATTAGCCCCTTAAGGCTAGATACACTTACCACCTTGCTAAGCAGCGACGCACTACACCATTCCAATGCCTTAGTCTTAAATTGTTTATCTAATGCGTTAGTTATTGTCTCTGACATCATAATTTTCTTTAGATATTCTAACAACTGTATTGTTAAATGCCATGAAAACAATACTTCTCCCATTCTTTATATATATGTTTACATTTTAGGGAGAAAGAGGAGAAAGAGGGGAACGCGGAGAGAATGTAAGTTGCACACTAATTATCATATTACCTGTTTTATCGGGAACATGCATATTCAAATCCTGATACGCCCGTGCAATGATTTGCCAATTTCTTCTAATTGGTCAAGTAGTGACCATATCTTGTTAAACACAGGTTATTTTGAACATTAGTGGTCTGTGTTTTCATCGATTATGTCTCTGTTCAGAGTCATTTTCTTTGTGTTTCTTCTTTAAATATTGTGTTTAATTCAGTATGATCTGAATTGCATACAGTACTTACATTGGTCCAACTTGGAACAAATGCAAGTATGCATATCGCATGCCGCTGTGGAAGCTGAAAATCAATGTAGCAATTGGTGGTACTACAGTGATTGCAGCAATCATCCAAGTCTTGTGCCAAGTGGTGGTCCTACTGCACACTGACCACAGCGGGTCACTCACTTTGCACTGCCGACATACAAAATGCCTTGTATATTATTGGATAAATACAGGGCATTCTCTGATTGAACAAGGTGAAGAGGAGGGCCTGTAACGCCACAATCTCCAACTTGTATATACTGAAAAAAATACTAGGATTTCTGCGAGTGGTGGCAGTGCCGAGCCGTTAACCCCCTGTGGTCAGTGTACAGTGGTGCAGCCATTCGGCACAGGACCCAGAAGACTGTGGGAAACAATGTTGTATTACTGACTGCTACAGCGAGTTCCAGCTTCCCCAGCTGCCCCTTAGTTGTGAGTTATGCATACTTACTGTACATTACAATCAGCTTTACTGTAAACATTCATTCTAAGCCTAATAATAATCTTATTCATTTGCCATGATTTGCAAAATTTGTATTTCTTTTTTATAGGGGAAAGATGGTCAGAGAGGACCAGTTGGACCTTCAGGGCCCAAGGTAACAAACTTATTTCAAAAAACTTTTCATAGTAAGAGAACACTGGAGTCTTGTAATCAGTGTTATCTTTTTGTTTCATTGTTTATCACAATAAGTGTCTTACATTGTGTTATGTGCTTCCATTAGGGAGAAATTTTAGAAATTATTGCTGCTGGACTTCCTGGCGAAAGAGGAATTCCAGGACCAAAAGGAATCAGGGTCAGTACACTTGTCATAAAAAAATAAAATATTATTTTTCACATTAGACCAACCATTCTTAACCAGGGTTCAGTGCACTCCCAGGGTTCCCCCAGAAGTTGCTAGGGTTTCCTTGAGCTGTGACTGTCTGACCTCCCATCTGATGGTGCCTACATAGTTGAGAGGTCAGTGTCATTTGGCAGAGTCAGCATTTGGTGGCATTGTTCCCACTAGCCACCAATGTAAGGGGCATTGTTCTCACTAGCCACCAATGTAAGGGGCATTCTTCCCACTAGCCACCATTGTAAGGGGCATTCTTCCAACTAGCCACCAATATAAGGGGCATTCTTCCCACTAGCCACCATTGTAAGGGGCATTGTTCCCACTAGCCACCAATGTAAGGGGCATTCTTCCCACTAGCCACCATTGTAAGGGGCATTCTTCCCACTAGCCACCAATGTAAGGGGCATTCTTCCCACTAGCCACCAATGTAAGGGGCATTCTTCCCACTAGCCACCAATGTAAGGGGCATTCTTCCCACTAGCCACCAATGTAAGGGGCATTCTTCCCACTAGCCACCATTGTAAGGGGCATTCTTCCCACTAGCCACCAATGTAAGGGGCATTCTTCCCACTGATCACCAAATAAGTTGGTTTTTGTAAGGGTTCCTTGAGACCTGAAAATTGTTTCAAGGGTTTTTCTGGGGTAAAAAGGTTGAGAAATGCTGGATTAGACAATATATTAGACAATGTAAGAATGGAGCATATTATTCTAATAATCAGATTCAGAAAGCCATAAGTAACATGTTCTGTGTTTTCCTCATGACAGGGAGACCCAGGAGAAGACGGAGGGAGAGGACCCAAAGGCGATAAGGTCTGGTTGTAGTAGTAAGTCTACAGAGAGGTCTTCTACCACCTGCCTGTCAGTTGACTCAGACTCTTTACTGCTCTCTTATCCTTAAAGTAATATTAACCCCCTCACGGAATAAAGTATTTTCCCTCTTAACTTTTGTTACAGTTAACAGTTTGAAGGCTATTTAGTAGTAATATGTCCCATAGAGCTCTCTTGCCAGCTGGGTGATGAAGACGCTGCGCTCCTGCTGGCGACTTGCAATCTGTACAATTTTTGGCAGAAAGGGAGCACCACCGCTTCGATCCATCTAACACACGTATTAGTAAGGTTCCTCCTAGCATATTTTACTGACTCTGTTCCTGGTCTTACCAAGAACAGGATCACAAAAGTGACAGAGGCCTGAACCTGGTTTGCAACCTTTTCCTGGTATGGATAAAGAAGTGGTAACACAAAGACTGAAACACTTACCGTTCCTCAAGAAAATGCTGCTTCTCAGCCCCCTCTGTGTCCGTCATGCAAACAAACAGCCTGGGCATTTGGTCAAGTGATAATGACTCACCCTTGTATATTCACTACCAAAAAACACAAAGTTGTAAACCAGAATCCATTTTTAATCAAGTTCATATCAATAACAGCATCTCAGTTGAAATTTCAGATCAGGATGACAGTTATGCCGTGTACACACGGTCGGACTTTTCGTCTACAAAAGTCCGACGGATGCCGACGGACCAAGTGCCGGTGGACAATCCGATCGTGTGTGGGCTTCCCCGGACTTTCAGTGGACTTTTCCAGCCACAAATGTGATGGACTTTAGATTTGAAACATGCTTCAAATCTTTACGTCGTAACTCCACCGGACCCAGAAATTCGCTCGTCTGTATGCTAGTCCAACGGACAAAAACCGACGCTAGGGCAGCTGTTGGCTACTGGCTATCAACTTCCTTATTTTAGTCCGGTGTGCGTCATCACGCACGAATCCGTCTGACTTTTGTGTGATCGTGTGTAGGCAAGTCCGGTGGTTAGAAAGTCTGTTGAAAGTCCGCCAAAAGTTCGTCGAAAGTCTGTCGGACGGACTGTCGGACTTTTGTAGCTGAAAAGTCCGACCGTGTGTACGCCCCATTACAGTGCCTTGCTGCTTAAGTAAGGAACAAAGGTAGTCTCCTGGAACTTCAGCTTAAACAGCGTCATACCATTAGTAGGGTAATATTTGTAGCCACAGAGTTCAGACACAGGTCAGCATGCAAGAGAAGTCAGAGTTGGGAATTCCTACATAAATAATTGTAGCCTCAGAAAAGCGAGTCTCATTCTGTAGGATCAATCTACTTTGTAGTATGTTGATGGTGAGGGATTCAAGGACACCTACACTAAATCGATCTATTTTACTGCATGTCCCCTTATCTTCTCTTTTGCAGGGTTCTCTTCCCACTTTTTGAACCAGTTTTGGAAAACGTAATCAACTTTGCTTTTGTTTATTTTTTTCCAGGGAGCTGCTGGGCCCAAAGGAGACAAGGGTGAAACTGGAGAAAAGGGCAGAGATGGACTGTCGGTAAGAGTTTCATAATATGGTTTAATGATAGCTACAGTTTGAAATCCTTCTGCCATTTTGGGCATGGGGCTCACTTACCTTCGTCTAATGTAGAGTGCTGGTGCTTGATGAGTGGCCCAGTGTTAAAACATAGGAGTACAGTACAGCGTCTTCAGTCTTTTGAGCGCTCACAGATATAACACTGGGCTCCTTTTCTTGCTGGGCTCCCAATAGCAGCATCAGGGGAGCAAAAGGAAGGTCAGTAAGTGCTAACTTACTGACCTTCCCTTTGCTCCCCTGATGCTGCTATTGGGTCTGCATTGAAGAGAACCTGTTGCTGTGATCTGCATGTGCAAAATACAGGTTCACTTTAAATACAAGTATTACCAGACTGACTGCTTGATCCTCCTCTAGAATATAAAGCTCCTCAATGTATATACCTAGGCTAGCTGAAAGTTGCAGTCAAGCTTTCATAGGGATTGCCTGCTTTGGAAACAAATAGACAGTAAGGAGAACTTCTTTGGTGGCTTACTAAGAGGAGCACACTTGGGTTGGACCATAATCTCCACTAGTAGACCAGGTTGAAGTAGAAGCAATGTCCCTTAAGTCCTAGAGGTTGATAAACGTGTACATTTTCCTGTAAAGAGAAGTTCTTTGGTGGCTTACTGAAGGGAGCGCACTTGGGATGGACCATAATCTTCAGTAGTAGACCAGGCAGAAGTAGAATCAATGACCCTTAAGACCTAGAGGTTGATAAATGTGTACATTTTCCAGGAAAGAGAAGTTCTTTGGTGGCTTACTGAGTGGAGCGCACTTGGGGTGGACCATAATCTTCACTAGTAGACCAGGTTGAAATAGAAGCAATGACCCTTAAGTCCTAGAGGTTGATAAATGTGTACATTTTCC
The DNA here is from genome assembly GCA_037952835.1 of Lithobates septentrionalis. Classification (NCBI taxonomy): domain Eukaryota; kingdom Metazoa; phylum Chordata; class Amphibia; order Anura; family Ranidae; genus Lithobates; species Lithobates septentrionalis. The sequence continues at coordinate 1,816,393 of JBBDGP010002253.1, forward strand.
AGGAAAGAGGAGTTCTTTGGTGGCTTACTGAAGGGAGCGCACTTGGGGTAGACCATAATCTTCAGTAGTAGACCAGGCAGAAGTATAAGCACTGACCCTTAATACCTAGAGGTTGATAAATATGTACATTTTCCAGGAAAGAGAAGTTCTTTGGTGGCTTACTGAGAGGAGCGCACTTGGGGTGGACCATAATCTTCACTAGTAGACCAGGTTGAATTAGAACCAATGACCCTTAAGACCTAGGTTGATAAACATGTACATTTTCCAAAGAGCATTTAAAATATAATTATTTAAAAATCATTACACTTACTGATATTTGTTCAATGTAGCATACTAAATTTATGCCATTCTTCCTGTAGGGTGCTCCTGGAGAGAGAGGGCTGGCAGGGCCTGAAGGAAAACCGGTATGTGATGTTACAATTATCTTTTATCAATTCAAGATCAGTGTATATGGCTTTCCAGCACCCACATCCACCAACACACCAAAACCAGCAAATATTTTCCTCTTCCATCAATCCATTTCAGTCAATTCCACTGCGTTGCTTCCACTATTTCAGTAACCGATTCAAAAAGGGTGTCTTCGCAAAGCCCCTTTTAGTAAAACATTGATCAAAATCATCTAAAATTTCATGTACAAAAACTACTTCCACCATGGCAATTACTTGCATGGTTCACAAACCTTCACAGAAAAGGAAAAAAAGGGTTTTTTCCCCATCTCATTTCCTTAAAATGTTTTTCTATTTGAGGTACTTATAAAATGCCAAAAATTTACACAGCACTTTACATACTGTACATTGATATAATTTTCTGCCCCCAAGGAGCTTACAATATCAGGTCCCTTACTCACATATGTACACACATCGTAGGGCCAATTTACCTACCAACGATGTCGTTGGAGTGTAGGTGGAAACCCATGCAAGCACAGGGACTTCAGAAAACTCTATGTAGATGGGGCTATTGCTGGGATTCAAATCAGGGACAGAAATGCTAGCCACTAAGCCACTGTGCTGCCCTACTTCATCTGCACCTTCAGGCCTCTGCAAAACACCCAATATAAATGTTGAATGAACTCAACCAGATAGAGGCTACTGTATTAAACACTTTTTGGCTAAACAAATCAGCAAGAATGTATTAACGTAACATAATTACTATCACTTACATATCACTTACATATCAATTACATCACTTATTCAGTACCGTATAAATGCCCTTCATGTTGAAGATCTATCGAGGGTTTGGAAGGACATACTTGCTCTTGTAGGAACCTGATTCCACCCACTATTTAATAATCAGTGAAGAAGATTAGGCAGTCCATACATGGCTAGTTTGTTAAATGATTGATAATGATATAGTCCCCCACCCAGAAGAAATTTAATATTTCAAGTTGGATCTCAAGCACACACCTGTAGGCAGTGGCGTAGCGTGGGTTGTCAGCACCCGGGGCAAGGCAAGTAATTTGCGCCCCCCTAACCTGCGGACTTTTAGCTATCCCTGAGTCCCTTCAAATACAATAGTACTGACCTACCTGATTCCTATACTGACCATTACACTGAGAACTACACTGTCCACTACACTGAGAACTACACTGTCCACTACACTACATTTTCCACTACACTGACCACTATACTATACTGTCCACTATACTACACTGACCACTATACTGTCCACTACACTGTCCACTATACTACACTATACTGACCACTATACTACACTGTCCACTATACTACACTATACTGACCTCTATACTACACTATACTGTCCACTATACTACACTGACCACTATACTACACTATACTGACCACCATACTACACTGTCCACTATACTACACTACACTGACCACTATACTACACTACACTGACCACCATACTACACTGTCCACTATACTACACTGACCACCATACTACACTGTCCACTATACTACACTATACTGACCACCATACTACACTGTCCACTATAATACACTATACTGACCACCATACTACACTGTCCACTATACTACACTACACTACACAGACCACCATACTACACTGACCACTATACTACACTAAACTGACCACCATACTACACTGTCCACTATACTACACTATACTGACCACCATACTACACTACACTGACCACTATATTACACTATACTGACCACTATACTACACTACACTGACCACTATACTACACTGACCACTATACTACACTATACTGACCACTATACTACACTGTCCACTATACTACACTACACTGACCACTATACTACACTATACTGACCACCATACTACACTGTCCACTATACTACACTGACCACTATACTACACTATACTGACCACTATACTACACTGTCCACTATACTACACTGTCCACTATACTACACTGTCCACTATACTATACTGTCCACTATACTATACTGTCCACTACACTGACCACTACACTACACTGACCACTATACTACACTGTCCACTATACTACACTATACTGACCACCATACTACACTGTCCACTACACTACACTGACCTCAATACTAAACTACACTATACTACACTATACTGACCACCATATTACACTGTCCACTATACTACACTACACTGACCACTATACTACACTGTCTGTTATACTACACTGTCCACTACACTACACTGTCCACCATACTACATTATACTGACCACCATACTACACTGTCCACTATACTACATTACACTGTCCACTATACTACACTATACTGTCCACCATACTACACTATACTGACCACCATACTACACTGTCCACTATACTATACTGTCCACTACACTACACTGACCTCCATACTAAAGTACACTATACTATACTGACCACTATACTATACTACACTAACCACTATACTGACCACCATACTACACTACACTGACCACTATACTACACTATCCACCATACTACACTGACCACCATACTACACTACACTGACCACTATACTATACTGACCACCATACTACACTACACTGACCACTATACTATACTGACCACTATACTACACTACACTGACCACCATACTACACTACACTGTCCACTACACTATACTGACCACTATACTGTCCACTACACTAACCACTATACTACACTACACTGACCTCCATACTAAACTACACTATACTGACCACTATGCTAACCACTATACTGTCCACTATACTACACTATACTGACCACTATGCTAACCACTATACTGTCCACTATACTACACTATACTGACCACCATACTACACTGTCCACTATACTACACTACACTGTCCACTACACTGCCCCCCATACTGACCACTACACTACACTGACCTCCATACTAAACTACACTATAATGACCACTATACTAACCACTATACTACACTGTCCTGCCTACAGTCTCTCTCTCTCTCTCTCTCTCTCGACCCCCCCTCCCCCTCCCAGTAACAAGACTCTCACGAGAGAGTCTCACTAACCTTCTTATCCTGGCTGCATCAATCCAGATGAGGAGGAGAAGACAGTGGCGGCTCACATTCTTCTCTCCCCTGCGCTCTGCTTGCTGCCATGTTCAGTGTCCAGCGCCCTGTGATTGGGTGTATGGGGGGTCATGTGTGGAGGCGGGACTTCAGGAGCGATCGAGGACAGGCCAGCCCTACGCCTCACATGACCCCCATACGCTCAATCACAGGGCGCCGGACACTTAACATGGCGGCCGGAGCCCGGGGACACAGGAATTAGAAATTAGGATGAGGCAGCCAGTGACACATACTGGCGCCCCCCTAAATGTCGCGCCCGGGGCCATGGCACCCCCTGCACCACCCACGCTACGCCACTGCCTGTAGGATACCATTCTCAATTATAATCAGATTTTGGTCAAAAATTGGTCAAGATAAATTGACCAGTTTTAAAATATACATAATACTGGAGGGAATTTATCAAAACTGGAGCAGTGCAGGGCAACCGGTCAGCTTTTATCTTTCATTTTCAAAGCTTAATTGAACAAGCTGCAAATACAGAAATTTAAAAAAGTGAGTAGGATTGGTTACAGACAATCATTAGATGAAAAGGCAGTCTTCATTTTCCCCTATTTTTATTAAATAATTTGACTCTCCCTCCCACTCTGCTTGTCATTACATAATAATTGCTTAATTGAATACTGTATATTGTAAAATTATACAATTGTAATGTGTATTGGGGGGAGGGGGGGGGGGCTACATTTGGAGTCAGATTGTATTAAGCATTGATTTATAAACTATGCTGGTTACAATTGTTTAGATATTAAAGGCACATTAACCTATTTGTATTTTTTCTTGTAGTTGTCTCCCATGCAGGAGGATGTATACCTGGGCTATAGTTTTGCATTGCAGTACACTTTGTACCTTATGCACCATGCTGTACATTACATAATGGGGTTTACTGCTCCCTTTACATTGTGCTGTACTCTACATACTCCAGGCCAGTGTTTCTCAACTCCAGTCCTCAAGGCGCCCCAACAGGTCATGTTTTCAGGCTTTCCATTATTTTGCACAGGTGATTTGATCAGTTTCACTGCCTTAGTAATTACCACAGCTATTTCATCTGAGGAAAATCCTGAAAACATGACCTGTTGGGGCGCCTTGAGGACTGGAGTTGAGAAACACTGCTCCAGACCACTACACTCTATACCTGGAACACGACTCTCTGTACATCGTGCTGTACATCATTACCTACACCAAAGAGATGCGCTTTCTATGCTGCACTTTACATTCCTAGGCTACTAAAGTGTGTACACTGTGGGGTTGATTTACTAAAGACAAACAGACTGTGCACTTGCAAAGTGCAGTTGCTCCAGAGCTTAGTAAATGAGCAGAAGCTCTGCTGACTTCCATCATCCAATCATGTGCAGGCAAAAATGCTGTTTCTTTTTATTTTCTTTGCACGTGATTGGGTATTCTTTGCAAAGTGAAGCTTTACCCCATTTACTAAGCTCTGGAGCAACTGCATCTGCTAAGTGCAACTGTACTTTGCAAAGTGCACAGTCTATTTACCTTTAGTAAATCAACCCCTGTGTTGTAAATTCATTCCAGTTGGAATTTTATTAGAAATTGAGAATACCATCCTATCTAATGAACAAGCATAGGTTTGCTAGTTTTGTAAGACAGAAATACTCTTCAATGATATATGGAATCCTAAAAACAGACTCACACTAACACCTTTATAGAAATCTTAATCCCAATTGAACTTTCAGATAAATTAGCTAAATACATTCCAGGTGCATCAAAACCAAAGATGTTCAATGATTTACAGTTTTTTTTTTTCTAAAGCAGCCACAGCCTACGTTAAAAAGCCTTTCCCCTGCCAGTACACTACAAGCAGTGGCCTCTCTGCAGAGGTCCAACAAATCTACTATTGAGTCAGAGCCAAAGCTCTCCAGTCAGCATGAACTTTGCTGGTTGGTCTGACTCAATAGGTGGCTTGTGGGACCTCTGTAGTGAGACCACTGCTTTCACAAGGGTCCTTCTCTATAGCATGCTGGCAGGGAACAGGCTTTTTTACTCAGCCTGTGGCATTTAGGACTCATTCACATGGGGATTACTACAGTGTATGCTGTAGTACGCCCCATGTCAAAGAGGCCTTAAGGATAACAGTTTATACATTTGTCCTTAAATGTTGTTAGCTCAACAATGTTGTATGTAAAGGTTTATATGCCTTAAAAAGTAAATGTGACCTGTTTGATTCCTTCCTGTTCTGTTTCCATTCCGTTCATTATAGGGCGAGAGGGGCAATAGCGGGCTTCCTGGCCCAGCTGTAAGTAAACCCTCACCCTCTTGGCCGTAGTTTGGCCCTTTGGCTTGAGTCGGTTGTTGGAGCCCTCATACTTGCTTTGGTCTGTCGCGTTGCACGGTCACTTTTAATGATTGAGCCGGGTTGTGGTTAACTCATCTTTCCTTCTACTAATGATTTAGCTTGAATTAAATATATCCGCAGGGCATGCCGGGCTTCCCAGGAGTCCTTGGACGACCGGTAGGTGTTCAGCTTGCATGTGGCATGTTTGTTTTACATTGTGAAAACTTGTTGTTCCAGCAAGACCCAACTATGCTCCACAGCATCTACGATCAATGCTAAATAGCAATTACTCATTGGAAGATAACTTTCCCTTGTGATTGTCCCTTAATGGTCTTCATTTTTTTTAAGTTTGTACAAGAACACCATTGTTGCTGAGCTGCAGAAGATGTGGTCCTTAATGCAACGCATTGCAAATCTGTAGGTTTGGGTATGGCCAGTACCATTTCTCTGCTGTGGGTGACAACCCACGTTGTTGAGATGATAATATTGTCAGTTCCTGCCCACAAATAGACAGTTATTTTTATGCATTGCACATGGCTTAAAAAAAAATATATTCTTTTTATCCAATAAAATAGTCCCTGCTGACATTTTTTGTGCAGACGCACAAGTGTACACATTCGAATACGAACCTGACCTGGTCCTAAACATATCTAAAGTAATACCAGAGCTATAGTGCAGGTACAAGGTGCTTGTTTTAGTTGACTGTTCCTATGGAACTCCTCAGGATCCTAAGCCTCGAATGTGCATAGGGTCTCAACCTTTGCCGAAGTCAAGATTAACCCCCACCCCCAGCTTAATGCTAAATTGGACAAATGTCCAGGCCACATGTGCATTCTAAGCCTGGGAACCAATGATGGGGAACCATTGGGGCCTCAGTTTGAATGCTAAAGTTGGCAATACACCAAGCTAATTTCAGCCACCTCCTGAGGAACTGTCTGAAATGTATTGATCCTGACGGCCTGCTCTGTTCAACAAAAGTCGCCTGACTCTTGTCTATGTAGCCTACTGGAAAACCTTTGGAGGAATAAGCACTGCATCCAATCAGATGCGGCCACTGTTCCAGTATACAACAGCTTAACAGGTTGATTTGTCCATCAATGCTGCTTAGCATGGATGGAAAAATCTGTTAGATTTCTTTCTAAATAAACCTAACAGTCTATGGCCACACTTTATTTTCATGCTGTGCAAGGTGCCTACACTTCAGCATTGTTGTTAGATTGGAAACATTTTCGGCCAGGTCAGGTTCTTTTAAATTTAAACATTTTAGAGCTGAAAGATAAAACAGTTTGAGCTAGATGTCTTGTTCTGGAGAGCACTGTACAGTAAAGTAGGAGTCTCATTACATCTTGGTATAAGGTGCAATTTATTGAATGTATGAAGATGTAGCAGTTGCTCATTTAGACAAAAAAAGAACAAATTAAAGGATTTTTCCAGGTTCTGTGAATAATTCTTGGAAAAAACTTTAAAAGTGATACTAAACATACGATATGGAGCTGTCACATGACCCAGCTCTCTCCCAGCCTGTGTCTGCAGGGAAACATAAGCAGGAGGAACTTCTAGACCTCTGCTGCTGGTCACATGTTCAAAATAAAAAAAAAACAGCCTTTGCAATACAGAGTAAAAATAAATAAATAATACCAATAAACTGTTTATATTGGCATACAAAAATATATTTGAAATCAAGCCTTTATAATTTTGTGTAAATAAGGCTGTCGGTCGGTCACAGGCTGTGTCATGCCCCTCCCCAGTCTGTAGTGCTAGAATATGAGGGAGGTGAAGCCACCATCAATCTACATGTAATATCCAACCCCCATTGCATACCTCCCAACCGTCCCGGATTGCCCGTGAAAGTCCCGCTGTGGGAGGTCTGTCCCGCGTCCCGGGCAGCTTCATTCCGGGACAATACAATGTCCCGGAATTGCCCCACTGGCCGATCTGATGCCCCCCTAAAAATTGCCGCATTGCCGCTGTCCCTCACTGCCTGCTGTACTAGTTTTGGCCGCGACCGCTTCATTTCACCCCCAGACGCTGCCTGGCTCACTGCCAAAACAACTGGTTGCTAGGCATGGCCCGCCTGGCGTCTAACAACCAGTGACGTCACGACAAGGAGGAGAGTGGAGACCCAGCATTTAGCCAAAGGAGGAGTCCTCTTCGCGCCTAAGCTCCGCCCCCGGCTCCGCCCCTAACTCCGCCCCCGACTCCGGGTCTTCCCTGAGTGGAGCCCCAGCATTTAGCCAAAGGAGGAGTCCTTTTCGCGCCTAAGCTCCGCCCCTGACTCCGCCCCCGACTCCGCCCCCAACTCCGGGTCTTCCCTGAGTGGAGCCCCAGCATTTAGCCAAAGGAGGAGTCCTCTTCGCGCCTAAGCTCCGCCCCCGGCTCCGCCCCTGACTCCGCCCCTGACTCCGGGTTTTCCCCGAAGGCTGTTCCTGCGCTGGAATAAAGGTAGGAGAAATGCTCCCTGCACTGCCCTGACTCTGAGTACACTCATGGTAACTCTGCTCCCTCCCATACACTGCCCCTCTCCAGTCATGCTGTACAGTCCCCCCATACTGCCCTCCACTACCCCCCCCCCATTATACTGCCCCCCTCCCATTTTACTGCCCTCCACTACCCCCCCATATACTGCCCTCTACTACCACCCCTCCCATCATACTGCCCCAATCCCATCATACTGCCCCCCCTCCTATTATACTGCCCTCCACTGCCCCCCCTCCTATTATACTGCCCTCCACTGCCACCCCTCCTATTATACTGCCCTCCACTAACCCCCCCATTATACTGCCTTTCACTGCCACCCCCACCCATCATACTGCCCCCCTCCAATTATACTGCCCTCCACTGCCATCCCTCCTATTATACTGCCCTCCACTAACCCCCCTCCCATCATACTGCCCTCCACTACCACCCCTCCCATAATACTGCCCTCCACTAAACCCCCTCCCATTATATTGCCCTCCACTACCATCCCTCCCATCATACTGCCCTGCACTAACCCCCCCTCCTATTAAACTGCCCTCCACTACCGCCTCCTCCCATCATACTGCCCTCCACTACCTCCTCTCCCATCATACTGCCCTCCACCCCATCATACTGCCCTCCACCCCATCATACTGCCCTCCACTGCCTCCCCTCCCATCATAATGCCTTCCACTGCCTCCGCCCCCAACATACTGCCTTCCACTGCCACCCCTCCCATCATACTGCCCTCCACTGACACCCCCTCCCATCATACTGCCCTCCACTGCCACCAACTCCCATCAAAAACTGTAAAAAAACTCTAAAAAATAAAATGGATAAAATATAATGGTAAAAAATAATAACAAAAATAAAATAACAACAATAAAAAAAAACTACTGATCCTGTTCACTGCCCTACTGATTATGTCTACTGCCCTACTAACCACGTCCACTGCTCTACTGACCACATCCACTGCCCTACTGACCATGTCCACTACCTTACTGACCACTTTCTCTGCCATACTGACCACTTCCACTGCTCTACTGACCATGTCCACTGCCCTACTGACTGACACCATTCACAGTCCACACTGACACCACTGGCGGAACTACCAGCAAAGGTTGCACTTGCAACTAGGCCCTGGCCTTCTGCCCCCATGGCCGGGCCCAATCTGCTGTGGGACCATGAAGGGTGATGGGATCAGTGGGAAGGGCTCTGGGCTCGAAGGGAATGGCCCATGCTGGAGGTCGGGGGGGCCCTTCATGGTTTCTTGCACCAGGGCCCCTGAAGGTTCTAATTACGCCTCTGCTGCACCCTGTATACAGCTCATCCAGTACCCTGTGCCCTGTATATAGCTCGTCTCAGAACCCCGCACCCTGTATATAGCTCATCCCAGAACCCTGCACCCTGTATAAATCTCATCTCAGAACCCTGCACCCTGTACATAGCTCATCACAGATCCCTGCACTCTGTACATAGCTCACCCCAGAACCATGCTCTCTGTACATAGCTCAACCCAGAACCCTGCACTCTGTACATAGCTCAACCCAGAACCCTGCACTCTGCATGCAGCTCACTCCAGAACCCTGCACAATGAATGCAGCTCACCCCAGAACCCTGCACTCTGAATGCAGCTCACCCCAGAACCCTGCACTCTGAATGCAGCTCACCCCAGAACCCTGCACTCTGAATGCAGCTCACCCCAGAACCCTGCACTCTGAATGCAGCTCACCCCAGAACCCTGCACTCTGAATGCAGCTCACCCCAAAACCCTGCACTCTGAATGCAGCTCACCCCAGAACCCTGCACTCTGAATGCAGCTCACCCCAGAACCCTGCACTCTGAATGCAGCTCACCCCAGAACCCTGCACTCTGAATGCAGCTCACCCCAGAACCCTGCACTCTGAATGCAGCTCACCCCAGAACCCTGCACTCTGAATGCAGCTCACGCCAGAACCCTGCACTCTGAATGCAGCTCACGCCAGAACCCTGCACTCTGAATGCAGCTCACACCAGAACCCTGCACTCTGTACACAGCTCATGCCAGAACCCTGCACTCTGTACACAGCTCATGCCAGAACCCTGCACTCTGTACACAGCTCATGCCAGAACCCTGCACTCTGTACACAGCTCATGCCAGAACCCTGCACTCTGTACACAGCTCATGCCAGAACCCTGAACTCTGTACACAGCTCATGCCAGAACCCTGCACTCTGTACACAGCTCATGCCAGAACCCTGCACTCTGTACACAGCTCATCACAGATCCCTGCACTCTGTACATAGCTCACCCCAGAACCATGCTCTCTGTACATAGCTCAACCCAGAACTCTGCACTCTGTACATAGCTCAACCCAGAACCCTGCACTCTGCATGCAGCTCACTCCAGAACCCTGCACTCTGAATGCAGCTCACCCCAGAACCCTGCATTCTGAACGCAGCTCACCCCAGAACCCTGCACTCTGAATGCAGCTCACCCCAGAACCCTGCACTCTGAATGCAGCTCACCCCAAAACCCTGCACTCTGAATGCAGCTCACCTCAGAACCCTGCACTCTGAATGCAGCTCACCCCAGAAACCTGCACTCTGAATGCAGCTCACCCCAGAACCCTGCACTCTGAATGCAGCTCACCCCAGAACCCTGCACTCTGAATGCAGCTCACCCCAGAACCCTGCACTCTGAATGCAGCTCACGCCAGAACCCTGCACTCTGAATGCAGCTCACGCCAGAACCCTGCACTCTGAATGCAGCTCACGCCAGAACCCTGCACTCTGAATGCAGCTCACACCAGAACCCTGCACTCTGAATGCAGCTCACGCCAGAACCCTGCACTCTGTACACAGCTCATGCCAGAACCCTGCACTCTGTACACAGCTCATGCCAGAACCCTGCACTCTGTACACAGCTCATGCCAGAACCCTGCACTCTGTACACAGCTCATGCCAGAACCCTGCACTCTGTACACAGCTCATGCCAGAACCCTGCACTCTGTACACAGCTCATGCCAGAACCCTGCACTCTGTACACAGCTCATGCCAGAACCCTGCACTCTGTACACAGCTCATCACAGATCCCTGCACTCTGTACATAGCTCACCCCAGAACCATGCTCTCTGTACATAGCTCAACCCAGAACCCTGCACTCTGTACATAGCTCAACCCAGAACCCTGCACTCTGCATGCAGCTCACTCCAGAACCCTGCACTCTGAATGCAGCTCACCCCAGAACCCTGCACTCTGAATGCAGCTCACCCCAGAACCCTGCACTCTGAATGCAGCTCACCCCAGAACCCTGCACTCTGAATGCAGCTCACCCCAGAACCCTGCACTCTGAATGCAGCTCACCCCAGAACCCTGCACTCTGAATGCAGCTCACCCCAGAACCCTGCACTCTGAATGCAGCTCACCCCAGAACCCTGCACTCTGAATGCAGCTCACCCCAGAACCCTGCACTCTGAATGCAGCTCACCCCAGAACCCTGCACTCTGAATGCAGCTCACCCCAGAACCCTGCACTCTGAATGCAGCTCACGCCAGAACCCTGCACTCTGAATGCAGCTCACGCCAGAACCCTGCACTCTGAACGCAGCTCACGCCAGAACCCTGCACTCTGAACGCAGCTCACGCCAGAACCCTGCACTCTGAACGCAGCTCACGCCAGAACCCTGCACTCTGTACACAGCTCACGCCAGAACCCTGCACTCTGTACACAGCTCATGCCAGAACCCTGCACTCTGTACACAGCTCATGCCAGAACCCTGCACTCTGTACACAGCTCATGCCAGAACCCTGCACTCTGTACACAGCTCATGCCAGAACCCTGCACTCTGTACACAGCTCATGCCAGAACCCTGCACTCTGTACACAGCTCATGCCAGAACCCTGCACTCTGTACACAGCTCATGCCAGAACCCTGCACTCTGTACACAGCTCATGCCAGAACCCTGAACTCTGTACACAGCTCATGCCAGAACCCTGCACTCTGTACACAGCTCATGCCAGAACCCTGCACTCTGTACACAGCTCATGCCAGAACCCTGCACTCTGTACACAGCTCATGCCAGAACCCTGCACTCTGTACACACACAGCTCATGCTAGAACCCTGCACTCTGTACACAGCTCATGCAAGAACCCTGCACTCTGTACACAGCTCATGCCAGAACCCTGCACTCTGTACACAGCTCATGCCAGAATCCTGCACTCTGTACACAGCTCATGCCAGAACCCTGCACTCTGTACACAGCTCATACCAGAACCCTGCACTCTGTACATAGCTCATGCCAGAACCCTGCACTCTGTACATAGCTCATGCCAGAACCCTGCACTCTGTACATAGCTCATCCTACAACCCTGCCCTCTGTATATAGCTCATGCCAGAACACTGCACTCTGTATATAGCTCATCCTACAACCCTGCACTTTGTACGTAATGCACTCCAAACACTGCATTCTTTTATCCTTTTTTTTAAATGAATGTGCTGGGATATGTATGTATCCATGAGACTCTTGCTTGTGCAACAATAATAAAAGCATATTTTATAGATACAAGGAAGCCCAAGTTTTGTTTAATGATGCCCATTAAGCTCCTCCCACTATCAAAAGTTTGACCACGCCCACATTTGCCGCAGCGCGCTATGCAAGGTTACTTCCTTCCTCAAGTGTCCCTCATTCTGAAGTTCAAAAGTTGGGAGGTATGCCATTGTGTTTGGCTGGTTAGTGGGCATGGAGGAGGAGGGAGTGGGCTGTCATTTACCACTGTGTATACACCCACATGTGTTACTCTATAGTCACATGGGCTGCTCAGATGTGATAGGGAGGAAATGCTCAGCATCGAAACTCACTGAAAACTGAGCATGTGCAGAGTTGCCGACACTGCTCTGCAAAATCCCTAGCTGAATTGGGGACATGGACAGAAGAGGGAGATAGAGAGCAGCAGGACCAACCAGGTTTTTTGCAGATTACATAAGACAAATCTCATAGTGACTGAGTGAGTATTACCAGCATCTAATGCACCTTTTATTGATAGTTTTTTATGACGTGGGTTTAGTGACACTTTGAGTCCAAAATAAATAACTTGGTATCTGTAAGCCAGGAACTTCTATCCCCAATTTTTATCAACATCAGTACTCTGTAGGTAAAGAGTGTATAAAACACGGACACATTGAGAGTTCCTTTTAGTGGCTAATCTACAGAAAATGGCAAGCTTTAAAAATAGCCAAGTAGTTATGACCACCTACCATTGGACCTTCTCTCCATCCTATTCTACAGTAGTAGACAGGTTTATTCTATGCCAGGGGACTCTAAACTTTCTAAACAAGGGGCCAGTTTACTGTCCTTCACACTTTAGTGGGGCCGGACTGTGGTCATTGGGAGTAAAAAAGCTCTTGACATCAGTGAGAAAAAACAATGTCCTATCTTTGGTGTCATTGGGAGGAATTGTGCCCCATCATTGTTGTCATTGGGAGGAATTGTGCCCCCTCGTGGGTGTCATTTGGAGATATAAACAAACAAGATATTTGGAGGGCACACCCTAAAAGATGCATTAAAGATGGTGCAGCCATAAGACCGTACAGTAGAAGAAAATATTACAGCGCACACATGCAAAAAAGACATTTACCTCCAGCAAGGCTAGTTTAAAACACCTAAACATTTTCAAAAAAACATTATCAAAAAATATGGGGATTTGGTCACACCATATTGCTATATGGTGCTAAGCCCACTTACTGCGACAAAGTACCCCATGATTAGTGGGTCCTACACTTTCCATAGATTGGGAGATCCTGCTTCTCTAAACCATGAGAGCAATACACTCTTCTAATTTGTCGCAGTAAGTGGGCTTAGCACCATATAGCAATATGGTGTGACCAAATCCCCATACAGCATTTTTTGATAATGTTTTTTTGAAAATGTTTAGGTGTTTTAAACTAGCCTTGCTGGAGGTAAATGTCTTTTTTGCATGTGTGCGCTGTAATATTTTCTTCTTCATTGGGAGATATTGTACCCTTTCACTTGGGTCAGTTGGGGGAGGTGGGGGCTTATGCCCCATTGCTGGTTTCAGTGGATGAAAGAGTGCCCAAGGGCCCCGATAAAAGCAAATAAAGGGCCGCATGTGGCCCCCGGGCCACAGTTTGGAGACCACTTTTCTATGCCATCACTTATACAAGTACTGCCATACAGTCTAAAGTCAAGTCTTTTACTGGACCTGGAAAACCTCTTTAAAGGAAACCTGTCATGAAAGTAACTTAACATTGCTGAACTCTTCTTCTGAGAAATGCTTGCCACCTGGCTGTTATGTAATCTTCATATATCTCTCAATGCAGGTCTACTTAAAGCTAAACATATACTCTCATACTAACCCTTTACTGACCCTCTAAACAGTGCATGTTGTATGTATCTTGCCAGAGCATGCCATGAAAAATGACAGGGAAATAGCAATTATTGTTACTGAGAACATGTGTTAGAGCATCTTAACTAGGTCTAAAATGAATTGCACCATAAAGATAAAAAAAATAGCCAGCACATCAAAAATAGCAGATCTCCATTTTTTTATTTATTCTTAGTACATAAAATAGACAGAGGTCCGTTTATTAAAGTGAGAAGGTGAGAAAGTCCTCCACCCTGAGAAAGGGGACCTCCAAGTCTTTGACACATTGCTAGCTTTTACTGCATAAGCTACATTTTGCTATTAGCGTCTCTGTAGAAATTTGAGGTATGCTAATTTTGGTGTGCAAGCCGATTTTTATCTTTGGTTTTATGCTAGTTTTTTTTTTTTTTTAGTGCTGTCTGTGTCCCCATTAAGAAGATTCGCTTTTTCTAACTGAGTGACTTGATCATCAATGTCACCGGGAATGAAAGTGAGGGGTAAATCCAAAAGTCTGAGTTGTCACCAGAACCGAAATAGAGGGGAAATCATTCAATGGGGCTCTTTGTTGCAAAGGCAACTAAGGCTCCCTTCACACTTGTAGGACTCCCAAGTTGCGCCAACTTTGGAGTGCACCTTTGGTGCAACTTTGATGCAACTTTAGATGGGTGAAACTTGCATAAGACTTTGGCTTTGACCAGTGATAATGGACAACTGTTGCACACAAGTTGCATTTTATAACATTTAGGTACGACTTTCGTGAAACTTCTGAGGGTTAACATTGAAGTCTATGGCCCTCGAGTTGCATGAAAGTCAGACCAAAGTAGTGCATAAACTACTTTAAAGTTGCTGCAACTTTAAATTGGCGCATATATGAATGGGTATCATTGAAAAACATGGGGAATGACTTGTCATGCAACTTTGATGTCCAAAGTTGCATGACAAGTCGCACAAGTGTGAATTTCCTTCACATTGGAAAGCAATCCCCTTACTTCCTGTTGAGTCCAAAGGACAGGACATGAAGAGAAATCTCCATAATGAGACACAGATGACAAAAAAAAAAATATCTGACTGCAGTTTTAACCCTCCACTCTTCTATTCAAAATATAACAAAAGTTTTGCCCTTGGGTATACTTTATTTAGTGCAAGGAGCCAAGCACCAAGTTCAAAGTGTAGTAACCCATGGTAACTAAGTTGACAAATACGGAGGCCAGGTCATCCAAGATCGATTCTGAGCAGATGCTATCAGTAATGCACTTTGAATTTTGCATTTTGCATCTTCCACCCTTGTACTGAAAAAAACTGGGCAGACACGGATCAAATTTTGGCCGATTCCTGTGAATCAGTCAAAATTCGAGCCCTGGGTGGTCCTGCCAACGCCACCAGGCTCGACAGACTTCAATTGAGAAATCAAAGAAGCCGAGCAAAATCGGTTGCAGCCACTGTTCAGGTATTCTGAAGGCACATAAGGGATGTCTGTGGATGAAAACAATCTGTGCAACTTTGAGCTTGCTATAAGTGTTGTCCATTTACATATCTCATGAAGCTTAACTGAAAATCTCCTAGAGATTGCATCTCCCTGTCCAGATTTGTTGCTAGGATGTTGCTAAGACACTCCTAGCTTCACCATCACAGGAGTGAGCTTATTTCTCTGATTCAAACCCCTTCACATGTCCTTTCTCTCCTCAGACATTGCAGCTCTGAGCTCAGTGTTTGAGAGTTCAGTAAACAGTTGGGAGTCTCTTAGCAACATCCTAGCAACAATGACGGACAGGGGGATGCAATTTCTGGGAATTTTTCAGTTAGGCTTCATGAGATATGTAATGGCCAACACCTATTGCAAGAGCTTTATTCAGCTTTCAAATGTGCAAAAGGAAATTGCTCTCAGAGAACCTAAATAGCCGCCAGCCCATCAATAGACATAAGTTGATAACACAAATGAATACATACATAAGTGCAGCACTAGACATAAAAACTGAATTAGCAAATGCAAATTTGATTATGATCAAAGCATATGCAATTAAGAGGCAGTGATAAATCTCAGATCCTCTTCCTTGTGGGGATCACCATATATCAGACCATATAACGCCCACTTCTCCCGTGAACCATCACCATGAAAGAGGGGCAGATGCACCTACCAAATGGAGTGGACTCCAGTACCATAAGTATGGAGTCAGTCACGCTCTATATGTCTGTGTTGTCGAGATCGAAAAAAGCAGGCACCCCTCACCTGGGAATGGTCAGAATGGGCAATACACCATCAGAGTAAATCCGGTCACACATATAAGATTAGAGCCCATAGCAACTCGGCATCATCAACTGATATCCATCCAGGGGCGGACTGACCATTTGGGCACTCGGGCACTGCCCGAGGGCCCCATGCCACTAAGGGGCCCCATCAAGGTTGCCAGCCTCAATAAAACCAGGGACAGTATGTAAAAATCTGTGTTTTTTTTAAAAAAATCCCAAGATTATAGCTACCCCGCCTCTCCGGTACCTTTTCAGTGTGTGTATGTGTATTCTGTGTATACTGTGT
The DNA here is from genome assembly GCA_037952835.1 of Lithobates septentrionalis. NCBI lineage: Eukaryota > Metazoa > Chordata > Amphibia > Anura > Ranidae > Lithobates > Lithobates septentrionalis. The sequence continues at coordinate 1,833,530 of JBBDGP010002253.1, forward strand.
GTGTATATTGTGTGACTGTGTGTGTATACTGTATGTGTGTGTGTATACTGCGTGGCCCCATAATCTATTGCCTGGGGGCCCCATAATCTCCTATTGCCTGGGGGCCCCATAATCTCCTATTGCCCGGGGGCTCCATGAGTTGTCAGTCCGCCCCTGCTGATATCGATGCAAGAAAATGACAATCCTACATAGTGTAAAACTGTAGAACAAAGTTTATTTAAAAACCTAAAATGAACACTCACATATGATGAGAAATCAAGGGCATGTGTGAAACAATCAACCCAGGATAGCTATACAGTCCACTTACTAGTTTGTAGTGACGTCACACAAGCAAGGCTCCGCCCAATGCATTTCATCATAAATTACATCGCCCGGGGCTCAGGAGCCCTGCCCAATCAACTTTCAACTTTTGTCAAAGCTGCACAGTTTGCTTTTATCTACAGGCATCCCTTACATGAACAGCCATTTTTTTGGTAAAAGTGAATTTACCCTTTCAGCCTCCCAGTCTCAGAGCAAATCACTGTCTATGGCAGCATTGCCTTATAGTCACTTATCAGATTGTGGCTTGCACAGAAAAAGGAAAGCCGGGGAATAAATGTGATGGGCTGCTGTGGGACAATACAGTCTGAGACAATCCTACCTTCAAAGACTTATACTTGGTATAGTACAGAGCGTTATTAACTGGGAAGCAGAGGACAGTGCATAGGGGAAGTGATGTATTATTACTTGACATAGAGGATTCTCTACTAGTCCGGAATAGTAATTCACCAGAGCACAATCTGATCCTTGTACTTGATTTAGTTTTAATCAAGAAATATGTAAAATGGTAAATCTGCAACAGTGTATATCAGGGGTTTCCAACCTGTGGCTCATGGGCCACATAGGGCCAGAGACGGCTATGAATGTGGCCCAACACGAAATCGTAAACCTACTTAAAAATGTTGATTTTCTTGGAATGTTTTTGTAAAAATGCGTTCGGCTGAAGAAAAATTTGACAATGGGGGTTATTTACGAAAGGCAAATCCACTTTGCACTACAAGTGCAAACTACAAGTGCAAAGTTCACTTGAAATTGCACTGAAAGTGCACTTGGAAGTGCAGTCGCTGTAGACCCAAGGGGGACATGCAAGGAAAATAAAAAGCAGCATTTTAGCTTGCACATGATTAGATAATAAAATCAGCAGAGCTTCCCCTCATTTCAGATCTACCCCTCAGATTTACAGCGACTGCACTTCCAAGTGCACTTTCAGTGCAATTTCAAGTGCACTTTGCACTTGTAGTTTGCACTTGTAGTGCAAAGTGGATTTGCCTTTCGTAAATATCCCCCAGTGTCTCTTTACTGGACTTAAATAAGTTTTAGATTCTCAAAGAACAATATCCCACTCTTCACAATCATGCCTCATTCATGTCATCAATTTTCGATAACAACTATATTTGTGAGCATCTATTTCCAAGGATGAAGCACATGAAGGGCAAAAATTAGAACCAAAATATCTGATGAACACCTTAAGAATTAATTGAGAATTGCTACTACATCCATCCATCAGATATCGATGCATTAGTTTAACAAAAACAAATATTGCACTAGTTTTATGTTGCCCTCTTTTACTTTTAAAATAAAAAAAAATGAAAAAAAATAAGTTTTGTTACTCAGAAAGGTACAATATCTATGTCAGTAAACTTTAACTTATGATCTGCCTGACTTTTTCTGCTCATCAGCTATCCTTATTGTTAGTGTACTTTATGTGTGGCCCAAGGCAATTACTTTTCTTCCAATGTGGCCAAGGAAGGTCAAAGGGTTGGATACCCCTGGTGTATATGTTGCCTTTACCACAGTCAGGGGAGGGGACCCTCGCCTGACAATTCTGCAATATAACTGCGACGTTCCTGGCTTAATAAATACGCGTCACAGATGTGATTACAATGTAGCAATGTAACATATTTATTCTGTATTATTATGTACTTGCAGGGTACCCCAGGAGAGCCAGGTCAGCAAGGACCTTCTGTGAGTTTTTTGTTTTTTTCTATGTTCATCCCTTATATCTGTATTTACTTAACATGGATTTTAAAAAAAATGTATTCATGGATATTTGTTTTGTTTATATACAGGGACCCCCAGGACCTGTTGGACCAAAGGTAAGTAACGGCATGGACAGAGAGGACTTCCAGAACATATCTGGCCAATCAGTAGCTAGGGAAGTGTTTCTCAACAAGAGTTCTGTGGAACCCTAGGGATCCTCCTGAGGTTGAAAGGGGTTCCTTGAGCAGTGAGCAAAGGTGGCTCCTCACTACACTGACCACCAGTCAATACACTGCTCTCTCTCCTCAACGAGGAGAGAGCAGTGTTTCTCAAACTAGGGATCCATCTAACCCTAGGGTACCTTTTGAGGTTGCCAGGGGTTCCTTGAGCAGTGAGCAAAGATGGGTTGATCTCCTCACTACACTGACCACCAGTGCATGGAATCAATTTTCTTCAACCAGAAGAGTGCAGTGTTTCTCAAACCAGGGTTCCATCGAACCCTAGGGTTCCTCTTGAGGTTGCCAGGGGTTCCTTGAGCAATGAGCAAATGTGGGTTGATCTTCTACCTACGCTGGCCACTAATGCAAACAGGCAATTTTTCTCTGTCTGTATCTCTGTTTTGCAACAATTTATTTCAAGAATATTACTGAAAATAATTTTGTAGGGGGTTGGTAAAAAAAAAAGTATCTGCACTCGGTGTCAAATACGCTAAGTATGCCACATGAATTTTTTTTTAAAACTTCTTCAAATGATTGATCATGCTAAGCTGTAGGTATTATCTTCTTTTGCAGGGGTTCCATGAGAACCCGAAAATTATTTCAAGGGTTCCTCGGGGTAAAAAGGTTGAGAAGGGCTGAGTTTGGGATTAGTTTTAAATAAAATAGATGGAAGCGCGACAAAGTTCCACAAGTCCAGAAACAGTCCTTCATCAGGGCTAAAAGTGAAATGAGCTGAAAAAAAAAAAAAAGAAACTCAATTACAAATATTACAATTGCTATGGTAAATGCCATGATGGGTGAAGATACAATACAAAGCAATTTCCAAAGAGGTACCCATGTGGGATAGTGTATATATGGGATCGGATTGTCCTATTTTAGATCAGAATAGGAATGTGCAGAGTGGAAATTGCAGGTACACCCACAGGGAAAGATGGAATTGTCTCTTATAAAATATGACTATTAAATATTGTATATGAGTGAAAAACATGCACTTAATGTTTTAGAACTGAATGGTCTGTAGGGAAGAGTTAGAACATAGTGGTATCTACTGAAGCTCAAGTGTTGGCAGCAGTCCTCATACTTTATTATCTACAAACAATAAAAGAACTGTAAAGCCTTCTTTCCATGAATGAAATAGTTCATATCTATGAAAATGATGATCATTGTGTTTACAGGGCAGTGCAGGAGAGCCTGGTCCCAGTGTGCGGGTGAGTTGTGCAGGCATCACTATTGTTTTCCTTTATATATTAACCAACTGAGTTTTTTTATGCTATTACTCTGTACAGCTAGACATACAGTAAATGCTTTATTTTGTTGTGTTGTACTGCTCTTTTCTGAGAGGTGAGGTGGGAAACAGCAAAATTAAAGCCAACAAAATAGTTTTTGTTTGGTTATAAACACATGACTTAAAGCAGGGGTGTCAAACTCAATTTAATTGCGGGCCGCATGAGCATTATGGTTGCCCTCAAAGGACCTGTTGTCTCTGTAAGACAAGATGTCCAGAGCACCTCACCCCCTCCTTACATGAGATGTCAAGAGCATTAAGCACAGAGCAGGAGAAGCCACATAGCATAATATTGCAAAGGAATTTTCATTCAATGTAAAATGCGCTATCAGGAAAACATATGCGGCTTACAGAAAGCACAAACTAACCAGGTGCTCTCATGCGTGATGAGGGCTCTGGGGCGAAGCTAGAGTGTGACATCATCACACAGGAGCATGCCAGGTGGTACCGAGGCTGTGTACCACTAAGGAGGCCTTTCTCGTTCACATCAGTGCCTGACCTCAAAAATGCGCTCCTGGAAGCATGGTCAAACATTCCCATAGACACACTCCTAAACCTTGTGGACGGCCTTCTCAGAAGAGGTGAAGCTGTTATAGCTGCAAAGGATGGGCCAACTCAATATTGAACCCTACGGACTAAAACTGGAATGCCCAATACGTTTAACAATATAGCGTGTGTGTGTATATATATATATATATTCATGGATTTGATGGTCCACTTGGCACCCCTCTTGGGTGCTTCCATCAATATACAGCTTCCTCTAGTCTGGAACCAGGAACCAGGTATTATAGCTGAATATTGCACCCAAGGACTAGATAACACTAGCTTAGGTGCAAACTGGAACTGACTTTATTGTAAAGTCACACAGAATATGTACCATGCAAGATCAGGTAAGAGCTTGATCACATTATCCTAGACAATTATCACATCTAAGGAACAGCCAACATAAATGTGCACAATACGCTAATTAACAAAAAGCCTTGATTAGTCAGGGGTGCCCAGACGATCCGGCAACAAGCCCACAAACATAAGTACATTACCATAAACTCAAACACATAAACACCCCACAATGGTTTGATAACAAAGTAAAGTAGATACAAGACTAATCCCATTATGTAGGAACCTCCAGGAGGATAAGCCAACAGACAAAAACAATAGTTGTATAATAAACAGAGGGCAATCAGCGCAAACTAAACGTGATTTCGGATGCAAGCTGAACACTAAAGGATTCACCAACCTCAATAACAGATTACTAAACAAAAGCAAGTGCAGCGCAAACTGGTAAGAGAATTAACTTAAAAGTCCATAAAGTAAAACATGTATTAAAATCTTCTTGTCACAAGCAGGCTGGTCCCTTTTCGTACATTTCAGATGTCATGTACAGAATCATATAGGTACGCTTACCGGAAAGGGTGGACCCCTTAATTACAGGGGGTCTGACAAGCCTGGGTATATATCAGGTGGACAGCTGCACTGGATCTCGTCTGCGATGGTCGGTCTTCAGTAGTCCTGAGATAGAGCCGTAACCTTCAATGCAGGATGGAGGACAGCAATCCCCAAGAATAAAAAAATATCTAAGTGTATACCGTAAAAAACTGTTTTATTCAATAAGAATATCAATACAAAAAGTTCGGTATAAACGAAGTAATAAAAGCGCTTCACGGCACGACAAATACAAAAAGCACAGGTCAGCTACAGACAGCCTATTCGCGTCCGAACGGCTGTGAGGCATGGGATGGCAGCGGGTGACGTTGAACGTAAAGCTCCTCCCCCGTACGCTGTGTTACGTCCACAAGGACTTCGTCAGCGAGGGTGGAGCCTACCTGTCACCCTAGGAGTAAATATACCCGCTGAGTGTCTGCAAGGAGTGTCTAATAACCGGAAGCAGGAAAAAGGAACTGGAATTCATTACGATTATTATTAGGGGACATCAACCAAGGACAGATTACTAAACAAAAGCAAGTGCAGTGCATTATTATTAGGGGACATCAACCAAGGACACAAGCTGAAACAGCTTATGTCCTTGGTTGATGTCCCCTAATAATAATCGTAATGAATTCCAGTTCCTTTTTCCTGCTTCCGGTTATTAGACACTCTTTGCAGTCCACCCTTTCCCGGTAAGCCTATATGTAATATGTAATACCTATATGATTCTGTACATGACATCTGAAACGTACGAAAAGGGACCAGCCTGCTTGTGACAAGAAGATTTTAATACATGTTTTACTTTATGGACTTTTAAGTTAATTCTCTTACCAGTTTGCGCTGCACTTGCTTTTGTTTAAAAAACAATGTAATTCAATTAACAATGGGAATTCACACCTAGGAGACACACAATGGCAGAAAGACACTTAAAGCGGAGGTTCACACAAAAAATGAACCTCCGCTTTTCGGAACCCTCCCCCCCCTCCGGTGTCACATTTGGCACCTTTCAGGGGGGAGGGGGGTGCAGATACATGTCTAAGACAGGTATTTGCACCCACTTCCGGCATAGACTCCCACGGGAGTCTATGCCTCTTCCCGTCCCCACCGCGCTGTCTGCTGGGACACACACGGGTCCCAGAGACAGCGGGGACCAGTTAGGAAGCACAGCGCGACTCGCGCATGCGCAGTAGGGAACCGGGAAGTGAAGCCGCAGCGCTTCACTTCCTGATTCCCTTACAGAGAATGGCGGCGGCAGCACCTGAGGACCGAGGGATGTTTCGGTCTCGGGTGCCGACATCGCTGGACCCTGGGACAGGTGAGTGTCCTTATTTTAAAAGTCAGCAGCTGCAGTATTTGTAGCTGCTGACTTTTAAAAAAAAAATTTCGTGGGACTCCCTCTTTAACACATAACACCTTAAACAGATTATAACAGGAGACCCAGCATCAGGTTGTTTTGAGCCCATTATATTAACATCTATTCTGAGTCTAGGAGTGGAGAGGTGAAACAGTCATTGCTGGTTTGGGCACAGAGGCCCCAAATCTGTATCCAGGTCCTAGGTTCCCAGAGTCTGTGTGTTTAGGGGAGACATGAACTTGAATCTGAAGTAAAACTACTCTAGAGGTCCCACAGGCACACGCCTCCCAAAGAGTAAAGCTCCCTAAAAAGCCAGGGCCCATATTCAGTAGGCAAGAGGCCACCTTGCAATCCCCTCCAAAAGCCTCTGTCCCGGTTGAGTCTTTCACAATGGACATGCCCTTTTTTAATGCACTGACCCACAATGCACAGAGGGGGTTCATTATTTGCTGAGCTTAAGCACATGTGTGTTGTGGTACTTTGTGTAGGTGCATTGGGGTGCCATTCAAAATGAATGGCAACATACCACACCATTAATCATGTATTACCCGAATGCATAGTGTGCATAGGCTCATTGTTTTACCTTCTTCCATTTTGCCCTACTCTAACCAAGTGTTGGTTAAGAGTTCCTAATTTTTTGGCGAGGGATCTTGATAGATATGTTTTCTGTTTTTTTTTACTTTATTAACTATGATTAGGAGTAAGAGACTATTACATTTGTTAACAGGTATTTCAAATCTTATCTGGCTACAGATTAAAAAGGGCAATTTTTAAACATATTTAAACACATCAGAAAAATGCTTTTCTAGCAGTTACCTGTACAGCTTTTAATGGTACTGGAACTTTCATTGAAGTATAACTCATGGTTTCCCAAATTAGTTACAGAATTATGAATCTATTAAATCCACCTACTGCATATACTGTATGTGTTCATTCAGTTTTCGTTTTACAGGGATTGCCAGGTCCACAAGGGGTTGCTGGACCTCCGGGAACTGCTGGTCTTGCTGGACAAGTGGTGAGAACATACATATACCAGTAAACCTTTTGTTCAGCTGTATTGATAAGCCCAGTTCAGACTTAAATTATTAATAATCTATTTTCATCCCCAGGGCCCACAAGGACCTCCAGGAGTTGCTGGACTAGTGGTAAGTCTTGGGATCATTGCCCCAACAGCTGTGCCATGTATATCTTTCTGTGGTGAGGAATCCACTTTCTATTAAGCATATCCAAATGAAAGGCATGTTGTGTTCTTTTTACAGGGCGAACCGGGAAAGAATGGGCAGCCTGGAAGAGATGGGTTACCAGGAAAAGACGGGGAGCCTGGGCTTCCTGGGAAGATGGTACGGTATCTACCAAGGTTTACAAATCTTGTCTTTATCTCAGGTTTGCATTGTGACAAAAGAGAAGCCAACTCAATTCAAAATAGAACACTGCTAGACTAAATGTTCTTATGTATCTCTGAAACTCAAGTTGGCCTGCAAGGCCTCATCATGGTAGTCAAACAATTCTGGATTTGCCTAATATTTGTGCATTTGATATTATGGGGAACCCCTCGGGAGAATGCGACTCTATTGTTTGGCTTTGTGATGGACATAACCATTGGCCATAAATAGGAAATCTCAGGGGTGGGTCTCACTGTTACTGTGAGTCTTGGATATACTGTACAGTATATAAGAATCCAGCAACTGATTCAACTTGCCATCAAACTAGATTATTCATTTGGGGTTGTATTGGAAGTCAACTTAAACAATTTGAGCAGAGAGACTCTAGTTAAATATGAGAAATGTTTACTTACCTGTGTTCCTTCATCAGTTTGACACCTGATGTCCCACATAATGCATTCTGCTACCTGTCTGCTCTGCTTTGGCAAAGGGGGGGTAGGGAGGCGCAGTCAATAGGATATTATACGTGGCTGAAAGGACTCAAAGATGATACAGTACCAGGATAAATTGTTTGCTGTATCAAAGGTACAATACCAAAGAGCAGTCAGTCACCAAAACACCAAAATAGTGTCCAAGTTTTAAAGAAAGGGGATATTTATGGACCCCTTAAAATACGTTGGTTTGTCCAATGTCGTCTTTCAGCAAACTAAAAATTAATATTAACAGCTTTTGAATTCTCAGATCTCATTTAACGCTACAATTTGACTTTGTACAATCAATAAATATCTGACAGGCGTTCTAATACACTCATCCAATCCAATAGATCTATAGATGTTTTTTTCATTTTGGTTCTCTAATATTAAATAAATCTTTTCATATAAAGATCTTACACAAGGAATATCAGTTAATGAGTTAGTAAATATTAATAAATAAATGAAATTAACCAAAGACAATTGATAGATTCTTTCCTAATGTGTAACCAACATTAACATTCTTATTAGAAGTCTTCAACAAGAATATTCCAAACTGTCAGCTTGTTTGGAAATGGTGCTACAGGTGATCAATCACTTTGACCAGGTCACTACATACATCTATGTCTTTACTATTTAGATGTCATTTTATCCTTTTAGGGTATTTCAGGTCCACCTGGTCTTGCCGGAGTCAAAGGAGAACCTGGAGAAGCTGGAGTTCCAGGAGAGGTAAATCATCAACTGGCCAACACACTTATCTCCTTGCTAATGTGGAACAGCACTAAGCTTCTGTCTTTTCTGCATTATTGGTATAACAATATGAAAGCATCGAAAATACCAGAAAAAAAAATGGCCAACCCAACCAAAAGGAAGGGCTAAGCCACTGGAATTAGATATTAAAGGGTTGTTTTTTTAATAAACACTTCTCTTTCCGCTGAAACCCACCCTAGTCTCACTCCTCTATTGAGCCGTTGGCCTGTTGGAGCCCTTGGAAATGCTCGTTGTTTCAGAACATTGGGGAGCCCGTGACCTTCCCCATAGCTCCCAAGATGCAGTGCAATACAACCATATGAAAAAGTGGAGAAAGTTATTAAAGTGGAACTCCAGTATTCCCCCTCCAATATATCTTGTACAGAGTTAGACTCTGTGCTCCCACAGATGGATGGGGGAGGCCAGAAACATGACAGATTTTCCGACGGGAAATGTTGAATGTGAGCTTGTTGTCGGAAAGCCCGACTGTGTGTATGCTCCATCGAACATTTGCTTTTGGACTTTCCGTGAACAAATGTTTGCTAGCAGGTTCTCAAATTTTCCTGCAACAAAACTTTGTTGTCGGAAAGTCCAATTGTGTGTACACAAGTCCGTCGCACAAAAGTCCACGCATGCTCAGAAGCAGAAGCGGTCAGTCTTGTAAACAAGCATTCGTAATGGAGAATTACCGTTCGTGACGTGGCAAATTAGGAAATCTCGAAATGCAGCGCGCAATTCTCTTCTTCTTTAATGGGATAATAATGAAGCTGCTTTGCTGGTGATACTGATGAAGTTATTGCAAATGAATTTTCAAAGGCTTTTTTTTTCAAGTGATATCAAGAATAATAATAATAGCGCAAAATAAAAAACGCAAAAAGAAAAGCGCGAATCAACACTCACCAAACTTAAAATTTAAAACTTAAAATTAGCAGAAGGAGCCCAAAGGGTGGCGCTAAAGAGCTGAAAAACCATGTAGTACGTCTAGTGCGTCACTACGCTCGTAATTGTTGGCCAACATTTGTGTGACCGTGTGTATGCAAGACAAGTTGAAGCCAACAACCTTCGAACAAAATTCCACGGTTTTGTTGTCGGAAAGTCCGATTGTGTGTACGGGGCATTAAAGTGGGGGGGGGGGGGGCACATATCTCTAAGGTTATAGATGATAAAGTCAGCTAATCTTAAAAACATAAACGATACACTTTAATATAACATTTTCACCTATTACCTAACTAAATATATTTGGTAATACAGTTATGTATGTTTTAATTCTTAAAAAAATGGATGTCTTCTTTACATACAGACATCGGAATATTCATAATCGGTCTAAGGCCCTGTTCACATATAGCTAAGGCAAAGTGTCACGGTTTTAGCGTGTTCTTCAATATGGGTTTTTTGCTGCATTTTTGGAGAGGTACCATTCATTGGAATTGGCTGCTCTGTGCTTCAAAAATGTGCCAAAGTAGCTCTTGTAACTTTGGAACTGACTTTGGCGTGATTTGGAAAGCACATTTTTTTTTGCGTTTCCTGTGTGTTTTGTTGCATGGCCTGTTTCTTTTGCATATTTGAGGTGCCATTAACAATAATGGCACCCCCCCTCCTCCCCCAACATCTGAGCCCGGCGGGCCACTCTGTTGTCAACCTAGCACTCCATCTGTCTTTGATAGTTTAGGATTGGCCTTTGGGCCTACCTGTACTGACCCGTTTATGTTTTGGTCGGTATACACGCCCTTTGGGTTGTTCCTAGCACCCTATGGGTTGTGCATTAATGTTATGTTTTATTTTTTGTGCTCCCACATATTATACATGTCCTTTGGACCACATATTTTTACATTCGTGGCAATGTTCAATGTGACATGTTATTTTGTCCTAAATAAAGATTTTATATATATATATATATATATATATATATATATATATATATATATATATATATATGAAAAAACAATAATGGCACCCAAACAAACATAGGGGGTTATTTACGAAAGGCAAATCCACATTGCACTACAAGCACTTGAAATTGCACTGAAAGTGCACTTGGAAATGCAGTCGCTGTAAATCTGAGGGGTAGATCTGAAATGAGTGGAAGCTCTGCTGATTTTATTATTCAATCATGTGCAAGCTAAAATGCTGTTTTTTATTTTCCTTGCGTGTCCCCCTCGGATCTACAGCGACCGCACTTGCTGTAGTAAAAAGTGGATTTGCCTTTTGTAAATAACCCACATTGTGTACATTCCAGAAACACGCAGTTCTTCCAGTGATTCTAGAACGCCCGCATGTGAACGGGGCCCTACAAAAAAAAAATGTAACATTTAATTGACACCTTACAGAACTTGAGACTGTTAATTGTATTTCACTATTTTGCTATAAAGTAAAATAACTTTGTGTTTCACTCTTAGTTTACTGTCGGAACTCCTGGGTCTAAAGGAGAGAAGGTAAGAAACATACAAAGCAATTATTCAAACAACTAAATGCAAAATTGAAATATGAATATGTGAGTTGTCTAACCTTTCATGATATTTTATACTTCTGTTTAGCCTCTGACATTCCCACTCTCAGTTTGAAATATTGTTTGTAAGGATTAAAGGAAGGTCATGTAAAAAGAGATTATAAATTGTGACTAGTGGACAATATCAAAGTGAAGAATCACTCCGATCCCAGTGCTCAAATGGATATAAATTATTTGACGCACTTTTAGCTGCTGTTATAAACCAAAGCCTATGTTACCATTAAAGCGGGGGTCCACCTTCATCAGCCTAAAAAAAAAAATATTAAAAGCCAGCAGCTACAAATACTGCAGCTGCTGACTTTTAATACATGGCCACTTACCTGTCCCAGGGTCCAGTGATGTCGGCAGGCGACGCCGAGAACCTGATCGGTTCTCGGCAGCTGCCACCGCCATCCTAGGTGAGGGAATCAGGAAGTGAAGCGTTGCGGCTTCACTTCCCGGTTCCCTACTGCGCATGCGCGAGTCGTGCTGCGCGTCCCAAGTGGTCCCCGCTCTCTCCTGGGAGCTGTGTGTTTCCCAGGAGACAGCGCAGAGGGACAGGAAGAGGCATAGACTCCCATGGGAGTCTATGGCGGAAGTGGGTGCAAATACCTGTCTTAGACAGGTATCTGCACCCCCCTCCCCCCTGAAAGGTGCCAAATGTGACACCGGAGGGGGGGAGGGTTTCCGAAAAGCGGAAGTTCCATTTTTGTGTGGAACCCTGCTTTAAATGTATACTTTCTTAAAAAACAAAAGTATTAACAGCGCTCATGATGAGTGTTCATTCATGCAAATGATAAAAAAATATATAATTTGCATGAATGAACACTCATCATGAGCACTGTTAACACTTCTGTTTTTTTAAGAAAGTCTACATTTAATTATAAATTGTGACTGTTGCATTTTTAATTTACATTTTAATAATTTCTAAATGAATACATAGGGTGGGTTCTGGGCCCTCACTGACCTCTGTTGCTGCAGGTGCTGCGGAGTAATTCATCTTTAAAATGTACAAGGGAAGCACTAGTCTAAGTCAGCTCTGTTTACCCCGATCCCCCTTCGTAGCAGTAACATACCAGCTCAGTCCACTTTACCCTGCTTCCCATTCCAAGCAGTAGCTCAAGAGCTCAGATCATCCGGCTTCCCCTACTAGCAGTTCCTCAGCAGCTCAGCTCCACCGCTAGCAGTGACTTAGTAGCTCAGCTCCTTCTGCTTTCTCTGCCAGCTGTGATGCAACAGCTAAGCTCCTCTTGCTCCCTCTACTTAACAGAGATGCTTTAGCGCAGCTCCACCTGCTTTCCCCATTCCAGGAGTGACTTAGAAGCTCAGATCACCCTGCTTCCCCTCCCTGCAGTGACCCAACAGCTTTCCAGTATGCTAATTAGACATGTGAGGTTTGTTTATTCGGACAAATTTTTTGTTATTTGGAGATTTGGATCTATCGGAATACTCGAATTACAATATAAACAAATTTTACCGAATGCTCCGAATAACGTAATGAAATTCGTCTGAATTTCAGAAATTCGGATTGAAATTCGAATCGAATGTTACATTGAACTTCAAGAGGAGTTCCACCCAGGGGGTCCAGTAAAAAAAAAAAAAAAATTAAAATTCAGCAGCTACAAATACTGCAGCTGCTGACTTTTAATTGGACACTTACCTGTCCCAGGGTCCAGCGATGCGGGGGATCGAAGCCCCGCTCGTCCCCCCCTCCGTTCAGTGGCGCCAGCATTGCAACTGTGGGCACCGGGCTGTGGCTTCACAGCCTTGCACCCACTTCGCATGCGCGAGCGGCGCCGCGCGCCGTGATTGGCCGCTCAGTCACCTGGGACCTGTAATGGGTCCCAGATGATTGACAGGAGGGAGGGAGCAGAGCGGAGCCCTTCCTGTGCCGAGGGGGAAGTGATGTCACCAGCTAAGGCACTGGAAGGGGCAGACTACGAGGGATCCCTAGCAACAGGCATTTAGAGGTGAGTAAAAAAAAAATATCCAAATTTTTTTTTTTTTTTTTTTTTTTTAGGATTTTTCATGTATTTTTGTTTTTTTGGGTGGAACCCCACTTTCAGTTGAATTCTAACTACACATATTGCTGAAATCAAAGACTGTGTGTGTTATTAGAGTACCATTTCGAAATAATGATGTTTTTGTTAAGCCAAAGGTGATTTAAAGAGTCATTGTAATCATTTGATGACGATTTTTCTTTTGTTTGTTCACTTTGCTGCATTCAAATGGAAAACAATATAACATTTTTGTTTTGAAACCGATTCGAAAATGTATCGATTTGAACATTTCGAATCGAAAAAAAACCCAGTAAATTCGAAGAAAGTTCAAAAATTCAGAATACGAATTGAACGAAGCAACCGAATTGAACTAAAAGAAATAACTAGATTAACAAATCAAAACGAAACAAAACTAATTTTTTGTCATGCATATGTCTAATGCTAATTAGGAGCACAAAGAAAGGGGAACAAGGTGATGTAACAAATAATTCTGACTGTAGTATATTCTGTATTACGTTGCTTTTTAGAATTGTCTATACATATGTAAAACCTAAAGTTATTGATGACATTTTGTGTCTTTTAATTTGAATATTTTATATTATCAGGGAGCTCCCGGTGACCAGGCTGACAGATTACCAGGTGAACGGGTAGGTTCCTATTTTTACCAAAAGCTTTCAATTATCCTAAAAATTTCTAGATTCCAATTTCCTGCATCAATGTCCATTAGGTAGACATACAAGGAATTTTATATTCAAATAAATATGACAACATTAAAGTGATTGTAAATGATCGCCTTCTAAAACAATCCATTCAATTTAAAACTGACATGAAAGACAAAACATTTGTGTATATAAAAAAAACAAACATTATAAATACCCTTTTTCCTCTTTTTTTTATAAGTGATCACATTCCCTCTGTTCTCAGCTGCATAAGAGCTGGAGGGGGAGGAGAAGCAACAGAACACTGAGCTTCCCAGTGAATGGCTGTGCAGAGGGGGCTTGTCAGGACAAGTTTGATCATTGGAGGAGAGCAGGCTGAGTTCCAAGCAGAGCTAGAGAACTGAGCACGGTGTGTTCTCCTGCTTAGTGTGGTCAGTTTTTAATAGAAAAGCAGAGGGACTGGCAAGAACACCAGGGATTTCACATATAGGAAGTAGTACAAAGAGAACAGGATAGGTTTTCATACAAGTACATGGTACAGCAGGCGCATATCAGGAATATAAGATACTGGGGTAACAAACTTGTTAAAGAGGTGTTCCACCTGGGGAAAAAAAATTAAAAGTCAGCAGCTACAAATACTGCAGCTGCTGACTTTTAAGATATGGGCACTAACCTGTCCAGGGAGCCCGTGATGTCGGCACCCCAGATGATTTTTAGATCGGGTGCTGCCGCCGCCATCTCCACTAAGGGCAGCCGGTAGTGAAGCCTTTCGGCTTCACAGCCGCTTCCCCATTGCGCATGCGTGAAGCGCATTGCGTTTTCTAACTGGCAGCGGAGGAAGGAGGAGGGGGGCCGAACTTCCGAGGGACGGCGCTGTGGCGCAGTCTTCCGGCAGTGGGGAAAGGTACCTGTCAGAAATAGGTACCCATTCCCCCCTCCCCCCTGAAAGGTGCCAAATGTGGCACCGGAGGGGGGTGGGGAATAAGATAAGTAGAAGTTCCACTTTTGGGTGGAACTCCACTTTAAGCTCAAAAAGAAACATTACAGCAAATGAACCAGTGGTTACATTGATTTGCCAGTTTCCTGCTAGCAATCTCTAGAATTGTTACATTGTATTTTTTTGTTACAAAGATGTATGTATTTCCTTTGCTCCTCAACTCCACCTAATGGCCATAATGTGGTATTTTACTACTTCCCATAAAAAAGGAACATTTATTCAGAAGAGAAAATAGCCTAAAGAATATATTTTTTTGCCCAATTCTCACAGAGCAAATGTACGTGCAGATTCGCTGGATAAATAGCTATGCATTTTTTTTAAAAATAGACCCCTTAGAATCCTCTGAAGGAAATTGGGGGTCTCTACATGTCTGTCTATGTTCCTGAGCTTGCAGAAGCTTCTAGACAGTTCTGAAAATTGGTTTGCACAATGATTCTTTTATATGACTTTTTCTTTTATATATCCATTCTTTCTGTCAGTGCTGTCTTATTACCAAGGGTATGTAAGTAATTCTATTCCATGTTGTATTGTAGGGTGAAAAGGGAGACCGAGGCCCACCAGGTGGACGAGGAGAGAGGGTAAGCAGTAAATGATAAATCCCACTTTAAGGTATATAGAGTACTAACGTAAGAGGATATGTAATAGGTGTTAAATTAGAAGTCTAGCCAAGCTTTAAACAGAGTGGAAAAGGATCTATTGCTCGAAAGGGTTTGAACACGTATAGGATTTCTTGCTGTCTGTGGACCTGGTTGATGAGATCCCCTCTCAATTCCTTTTTCTTCTGTCCATTGCTGATCTAAGGAAAAATATATTGGCTTTTCACCAAATTTGCTCCATTGTGGGAACATATATGTGTGCATGTCTGCAGTAGGGGCATTGGGGGTTATTTACTAAAACTGTATGGCGCATAATCTGGTGCAGCTCTGCATAGAAACCAATCAGCTTCCAGGTTTTATTGTCAAAGCTTAATTGAACAATCTGAAGTTAAAAGCTGATTGGCTATCATGCACAGCAGATTTTGCACTCTCCAGTTTTACAAAATCAACCCCATTGTAAGATCGTTTTCTTTAGTGAGTAGGGACTGATGTGAAGGTTCACCATATCTTTCATGACCCCTTGAAGAACATGTTGGCTCTACAGCAGTGTTTCACAACCGGGGTGCCACAAGACCTTAGGGTGCCTAATGGTCTTCTCAGGGGTGCTGCGCTGCAGCCTATATTTTTTCACAGTATCGTGCATTTCCATAATGCAGACAGGCTGGCTGAGGACTCTGATGTGAAAGTAGGGCACTGGGGACTCTGATTAGAAGAGGTGGTGGCTGAGAACTCTGATGTGAAAAGGGGAGACTGAGGACTCTGATTTAAAAAGGGTAACTGAGGACTCTGATGTGAAAAGGGGAGACTGAGGACTCTGATTTAAAAAGGGTAACTGAGGACTCTGATGTGAAAGGGGGTCTGAGAACTCTGATGAAAAAGTGAGGGATCTAAGACTCTGATGTGGAAGGTGGGACTGAGGACCCTTATGTAAAAGTGAATGGGAAATGAGGACACTGATGTGAAAGAAGGGGGAAGACTGAGGACTGTGATGTAAATGGAGAAGTCTAGTGTGGAAGGGGGAGGACCCGTGATGTGATGTAAGGACCCCATTTAAGACTAGGTTGTCTAGAGATTTTGCAATTTTTTAAAGGGTAATGTGACTAAAAAAAGTTTGAGAAACACCGCTCCACAGTATAGATTTATCATGCCTTTTTCTCCCCTTTGCCGCTAGGGGGAGCCAGGGAAAAAAGGAGATTCAGGAGATCCCGGAGAAAATGTAAGTTGAACTACCACAGAATAGGGCAAATTTTCAGACAAGTCTGTGGTTTAATGTGTTTGCTTTTCTTTCAGGGGGCCAGAGGACCTCCTGGACTAAAAGGAGATAAAGTAAGTTCTAGATCTCTGCCATGAGGTCAAATGATAGACCCACCACTGTACACATTCTTAAAAAGGTAATCCATGCTTAACTTTCAGGGTGAAATTGGAGCTGGGTTGCCTGGACCTGCAGGACAACCGGGACCACAAGGTTTAAAGGTATGTAAAAAATTATAGATTGATTTTTTTAAACCATCATTCCATATTAACTTTTTCTTGATCAAGAACCTTCTTGGGTCAAGAGAGCTCCCATAACTTTTACATGAACAAAACTTTTTTTTTGTCAAAAAGGATTTTTTTTAGATAAAATATAATAAGCATACAAACAATGCAGGTTCCAGCAAAAACTTTTTGTCACATGCATACATGCAAAAGCACAATATCCACAAATTACAATGCAAAACAAATCCCCCCCCCCCCCCCCCACGTGTCAAAGCAAATGCATCATTATATTGCCGTGCAATTAATCAAACCTCTCAGAGTACACTGACATGTGGGTTAAAGAAGCAATCTATTCAGAATTAGGTCTATCGGAGATAATCCAGGGTTGTTCAACCTTGGGAACCACATCAGATCAAATTTACCACGACGGCCCCGATGTTGAAATATATATTTCTCCAATCTCAGGGTAGCTCACATATGGGTTATCCATTCCTGTAGGGTAGAAGGCTCAGTCACCTCCCAGTGTCTAAGAATGGGCTTGAAAAAGAGCCCTAGCAATTGCCTTTTTTTTTTTTTTTTTTTATATAATCTTTATTTTATTTTATATATTAAAAGGAACACACAAACATATAGTCTATGGTCATTCTTTCCACAATACAGTGCAATTCTTACAGTGCAGACCTAGACGTTCCAGACAAAAACAAGTTATCAAATCAATCACAAGACAGATTATAAAACGGAGGGGTAAGGGAAGGAGGGGGAAGGGGATGAGGGATTAAATCTTCTCCAAACTGTATTGCACTGTGAAACAGTCAAAATGAGTCCCAGGGGGGGACCCGCCATGGCAACTTCTTGGCCGGACCCGTCTTAAAAGCCCTCCATTCTGTACTGGAGGGGGGGTCTCGTCCCTGCTTTAAGGTCCCGAGATGCCCACCGGGCGGGTCCCTCGGGAGGGGGCCACATGCCTCCAACTAACCTCCACCAAGAGGGAGGCGCCCCACGGGCATCCCCTGGGGCCAATGCCTTTGAAAGGTACCTGTGTCGCCAGGCGGAGCCCCTATCCCATAAGTCTGCCTCGGTAATGACTTTATAACATTTAATAAGGGAGATACAAAACTTGCCTTTAAAAAAAACTAAAGACGCCTAGCGTCTTATATGAGCCTTCAACTGAAGACCTTGTGAACCATGCATAAGGAAAGAAAAGGTCTACACCCGGTGCAACCAATAGGGCGGTGAGACATGCCATTCAGGTACGCACGTCACCACACACAGGCCTCCTTAGCTTCAAGGAGGGCTCCGCTAACTCCAACAGCGCGACTTCCAGGCTAGAGGACACAGGATTAGTATCAATGGTGTATCTCCGCCACTGGGCCCAGATACTATCAAAGCGCTCACTCCTATCCTTGCACCTCGCCACCCACTCCTCCGCCTCTCTGATATCTTCCACCTTCTGTAACCATTCTTTTAAGGTAGGAATCCGTGGACTCTTCCAGTGGAGAGGTACCAGCCTTTTAGCAGCATTTAATAGATGAGGAAGGGCGCTTTTTTTGTAATGGCTCAGAGGGAGGGTGGGGAGGTGCAAGAGAAAATGCTCTGGGGAGAACGGGATCTCAATCTGCAGAGCATTTTTAATGGTGGCCTGTACTTCCGTCCAGAACGGCCTAATTACTGGGCATTCCCACCACACATGAAGGAGGGTGCCTTTCTGACCGCAATCACGCCAGCAGCGGTCAGAAACCGAGGGGTAGATACGTGCTCTGACGGCTGGTACCCGGTACCAACGAGTTAGAAGCTTGTAGTTAGTTTCCTGCGTTCTGGACTCTATGGAGCTAGAATGTGCTAATTTATACATGTGTAGGCGCTGTTCTGGCGAGAACTCTATCCCTAGGTCCCGCTCCTATTCTCTTATGAAAGCCGGCTTGCCAGCAGCGGAAACTGAACCCAGTAGCTTATATAACTCAGAGATCAGATGGGGAGTTGGTTCTTCTTCTATGAAAAATCTTTCTAGTGTGGTAATGGTGTCTAGCCCTCTCATCGAAGCCCCCTCTGTTGCAATGAAGTGTTGGAGTTGCTGGTGTCTCCACCAATCCATGGGGAATCTGCCATGGCTAGTCCTCAAGGCATCTAGGGGTATTAGACTACCCTTATCTACAAATTTGTCGCAGCTATAATTACTGTCTGTAACCCATGTACCAAAAAAGGTCCTTTGCTCCCCAGGAGGAAACCACCTGAACCCCCCCAGCGGTGCCAGTGGGGAGCCCGGGGGCACCAAAGCGTACAAAGCATTCGTGCGATCCCAGACCCGCAGGATATGTGTAGTTAGCGGGGAGGACGTTTGTGAGAGTCCTCTGTATTCACGAGGTAGCCAAGGCGCATAAGACAAGTCCCGGCCTGCCAAGCTCTTCTCCAAGGAGACCCACATTTTTGAACCCCCATGATGCCGCCAGTTGAGGATATGTTGGATCGCAATGGCTCTGTAGTATCGCCTTATATCCGGGAGGCCCAGGCCTCCCATTTCCTTGGCCTTCTGTAGTAAAGACGCAGCCAGTCTTGGCCTTTTACCATGCCAGATGAAATTAATCATTAGGCTTTGAAGCTGTGTAAAGAAGCTCCTGGGGAGAGGGACTGGCAGCATTTGTAAATAAAAGAGCACCCTTGGAAGGATGTTCATCTTGAGTATGCTAAGTTTGCCCAGCCACGTGAAGGAGGTCTTGGCCCAATTCTGAAAGTCTCTACGCACCATGCTCAAAAGGGTGGGAAAATTAGCCGAGTAAATATTATCAAATCGATTGGTAAGTTGTATACCCAGGTACTTAATAGATGTTGTAGCCCAACTGAATGGGAAAGCTTGTTGTAAGTCATTAGCCATCTTCGCAGGGATGGTGATGGGTAGGATTTCGGATTTCGAAAAATTTATTTTAAAATTGGACACCTGACCAAAAGTTTTTAGTTCCCTCATAAGGTTTGGCAGTGACACCAAGGGCTGGGTCAAATGAAAGAGCACGTCGTCGGCATAGGCCGACAGTTTGTGTTCCGTTGACCCCACCGTCACCCCTCTGATGTCAGCACTTGCCCGTATTGTTCGAAGCAGTGGCTCCATAGCCAGAGCGAACAAGAGGGGGGAGAGGGGGCACCCCTGCCTCGTGCCATTCCGTATGGGGAACCCCAGGGATAGGTGGCCATTTACCTTGACCTTCGCACTGGGGGTCGCGTAAAGTGCCATGATCCATCTAAGCATATGAGGGCCTAGTCCCCAAGCCTCCAGCACCGCCTTAAGGTATGACCAATCTATTCTGTCAAAAGCCTTTTCGGCATCCGTGGACAGAATAAGGTATGGGGTGGAATTCCTATGGGAACATGCCCATTGTATAAGCTGCATGGCCCGGATGGAGTTATCCCTAGCTTCTCTACCTGGGATAAATCCCGTTTGATCGGGGTGGATAAAGGAGGGCAAGACAAATTTAAGTCGATTTGCCATGATCTTAGCAAAGATTTTTATATCGACGTTAAGAAGTGATATTGGTCGATAGCTTTGTGGGAGAGTAGGGTCCTTGCCCTCCTTCGGGATTACGGTGATGTGGGCCAATAATGCCTCAGGGGGGATCTGGTGGTTTGTGGCTAAAGAATTAAAATACCTACACATATGATTTTGTAGCAAAGGGAGAAATTTTACATAGTACGCTTTGGAATATCCATCCGGGCCAGGGCTCTTCCCATTAGGTAAGGCCTTCACTGTCGAGATGATCTCCTGAGGGGAGACGGGGGCGTCAAGGTCTAGCTGCTGTTCGGGTGTCAGGGAGGGGAGTCCGGCTGAGGCGAGGTAGTCGCCATTAGCTTTCATTTTCGCTGTCCACCCTGTGTGGGAGATCTCCTTATCTAGGTGATATAAGTCCGCATAATAATCTCTAAAGATGGAGGCAATCCCGGAGGAGTGTAATGTAGCCGTACCGTCAGGGGACCGGAGAGAGTGCACGTGAGCTGTCAGTCTTCTCTGCCGGAGCGCTCTAGCGAGCATTCTACCACACTTATTTCCCTGTTCGTAGTATTTATGTGAAAGGTAGCGTAGTTGTCTGCGCGCTCGACGGTCAAGGAGGCGTGAAAAAAGTTCCCTCAGTTCGATCAACCGATCATGGGCTTGAACATCTCCCTGACGTTTGTGTTTAAGTTCTTCTTCCTGCAAAGCTGTCAGTACCCTCTGGAAGTCTATCTGCCTTTCCTTTTTAAGTTTAGAGCCTAGGGAGATCAGTTCACCCCTGAGTACCGCCTTATGGTTTTCCCACACCACTCCGTCTGCCATATCCTCAGACACATTCTCTGTGAAATAATGTGTAATGGTCTCAGAGACCCTAGCCACTACCGAGGCGTCGTCCAGGAGGTTTTCATTGAGCCTCCAAGACCAGGCCCTCTGTGTTTCATCTGGGATTCGTAGCACGGCCCACAGCAATTGCCTTTTTAGGGTTATCTTCAATTGGTAGGTCATCAAGGATTCCCAATGTACACGGTTTGGGGTCTTTTGGAACATTGACCTGAAATACGTTATTAATTGTTGTAATGACTCCCGTCCAGTAAGGGGGTAGCTTTGGGCAACGCCAAAGAAGATGGATGAGGTCCCCATGGTCTCTAAAGCACCTATTACATTCAGAGCCTTCACCTATACCCATCCTATACAGCCTTGCAGGCGTAAGATGTACAATGTATAACTGGGACAGCCGTTGTGTCGTGTTGAGAGAGCACAACTGTATAGCCTGCAATACCTCCTCAAATTGGTCCTCCTCAAATGCACCCACATCACTCTCCCAGTTGGTCATCACTTTGGTAGGAAAGCTAGTTAGGAATATGGATAACAGTGTAGCGTACGCCCTGGATATAAATCCCTTAAAGTGGGACACCTCAGTCATGTAATGATAAACAGGGGCCGGGAACTGTGTCCACAGAGCAGTACCTGTTTGTACATTAATCGCATGCTGCAGCTGAAAACAAGGGAAGTACATTGATTGGGGCAACCTAAATTTAGCCAGTAAGTCTACAAAGGAGCATCGTTTATCATTAGAAAAAATATGAAGCAGGTGTGTAACACCATGAGATTTCCACCTCCCTGTACATGTCAGGGATTGCAATTCCTTATAGTACTTATTGTTCCATATAGGGCTATACCCAGTGAAGCCATTAATATCCTGTAACTGTCAAACTTTATTCCACACTTTTTGCATCATGACATATGCAGGAAAGAGTTTGTTAGATTTGGCAAAAGTTAAAGCCTCTCGTTGCATGGCTACACTATGAGTACCTGTGACATGCCGTAGAAGGGCTGTAATTGGATCTTCAGCAACCCCCTTACCATGAAACTCCTTGGGCATAGCTCGGGCAATATGTTGCAGCTGGGCAGCCAAGTGATAAAGCCAGGGATTGGGAAGGGCCAAGCCCCCCGCCTCCTTAGGTTTCTGAAGTTGCTCCAACCTGATCCTCAGGGGTTTATTAAGCGAGATGAAGGCATGGAGTAGGGAATTAACAATACGGAATATTTTAAGCGGGGCTACCATGGGGGTATTGTGCAGAATATAAAGAAGTTGTGGCATAAAAATCTTGATGAAGTTTACTCTGCCTACTAATGACATTTTCAATTTGGACCATATTTTAGTTTTGTCCCTAATACAGCCTAGTAATGGAGAAAGATTAAGGGATACATATTCACGTGGCTGCGGAGTGACATAAACTCACAGATATGTAAACTTAGAGGACACTGGGATGTCATGGAGTGTAAGGTCCTGATCCGGGGCAGAATCTAACAGCATAATCAAGGATTTGCTCCAGTTGATCACCAATCCCGAAAATATTCCAAATCGTCTGATAACTGACATGGCTTCGGTTAGGGATACTGAAGTGTCTCCCAGTAACAACATAGCATCATCTGCATAAAGCATGAGTTTTTCATGTATCATATATAAAGCAGTTATTAAAGGGTTAGAGCGAATCAAAGCGGCCATGGCAAAGAGTAGGGGGTACAAATGGCAACCCTGTCGGGTCCATCTATGTAACGGAAAAGGTGCAGATACATGACCTGCTTCTCTAATTACCGCTGTCGGGGAGCTGTAGATAGATAGATAGATAAGATTTATTATCATTGTAAAACAAATCACAATGAAATTACATATCTGCTCCACACATTATTCATACATCATAATTTTCAACCATGCATTTACCACATAGGATTTAATTATACCAAAAAGTGTATAATATATATAAATATATAAAATTGTTCCCATATAATAAAGGTATAAAAAGTGCCCTCATATAAAAACAAAAAACTAAACAAGACAAAAAATTGATAGCCTTAACAGCCCTGGGAAAGAAGCTCTCTTTAAATCTCTTTGCCCTGGTTTTATTCACCCTAAAACGTCTCCCAGATGGCATTAATTCAAAGAAATGACAACCCGGATGAGTCGGGTCTCTCACTATTTTTCCTGCTCTACAAAGGCAAAGAGTCTCATATATTTCTTCTAGAGAAACAAGTTCACACCCTACAATTTTCTGCGCTGTTCGAACCACTCTCCTTAGAGCATTTTTATCTGCCTGTGTACAACTAGGATACCAAACTAGAATACAATACGTTAATGTACTCTCAATGGCAGAGCGATAGAAGGTCTCTAGTACCTTCCTTCCCAAGCCATTCTTCCTAAGGAGTCGCAAAAAATATAAACGCTGTTGCGATTTCTTAATAATGGCTTTAATGTTGACTGTCCACGATAAGTTTTCAGAAATGCATATTCCCAAAAACTTAAAGGTAGAGCCCGGCTCCACGCACACACCTTTAATAAAAAGTGGTGCTGGTTCAGGCCTGTTCCTTCTGAAATCTACAATCAGTTCCTTTGTTTTCCCTGCGTAAAGTAGTAGCCATGAAAGAAATATGGGTCCAAATCCAAACATGCGCATTGTAGCCCACAAATATTGCCACTCGATGCTATTGATTGCCTTTGGGCATCCAATGATAATAACGCCCCTATCAACCAGGTTGTCAGCCGCCTGGGACTGTATATTAGGAAATAGTCAACGCAAATTAATGGCCGTGGACCTCTCTGGTATGAAGCCAGATGGATCCAGATGTATGATAGAAGAGATTAGCTTATTAAGTCTTAAGGCCAGCATCTTCCCTAAGATTTTTATGTCTATCTACAAGAGTGAGATCGGCCTATAGGAGCCTGGATCCAAAGGATCTTTCCCCGGTTTAAGCAGTAAAACTATATTGGCTTGTGTCAAAGAATCCGGGAGGCACAACAGCTTTCCCTAACTGACTTGAGCTTTTTAAGCAATTGTGGCAATATGATATCCCCATACTGTTTATATACCTCAATTGGTATGCCATCATCCCCAGGGGCTTTAGAGTTAAGGAAGGAGTTGGCCACTAGGTGTATCTCCTCAATAGTTATGGGGGCATCCAATAGGCAACTCTGAGGCCCAGACAAGCAAGTGAGTATGTCTGTTTAGATTGGTAGAGGTCAGAGTAAAAGTCCACCAGCTCCTGCATATAAGGACAAAACTTTAACTCGTGTCTCTTGATCAACTATAAAATTAAACACATTTAAAAAGTTAGGTAGTATGTGAAGTCTTGGACTAATGAAATCATGTTTCAGGGTGATGTTGGATTGCCGGGACCACCTGGGCCTCCTGGTCTGCAGGGCACAGCAGGAAACCCTGGTCCTTCAGGTCAAAGAGGAGAACCTGGACAGTTGGGACCACCAGGAGCACCTGGGGAGAGGGTAAGAATTGCAGCTTGTATCAGGGGGAAATAGTAAGAACTGAAACTTGTATTGTGTAAATTTAATAAAACAGGTTTTATGTAATATCATAAATGTCCTTTCCTTAGGGTTTGATTGGCTTTCCTGGAAGAGAAGGGAATCCAGGTGTGCAGGGACCAGCAGGGACAACTGGTGCAGCGGTAAGAAGTTTTGTCACCTGTTGACCAGGATGTAGAATATAATATTCATTAACTGGGCCCATTGGCTGTAACTAATATTAATGTTTTATTCAAGGGCCCCCCAGGACCTCCAGGAATTAAGGGCGATAAGGTACAGCTGTTCTTCTCTAACCCTAAGTAAAATTTCTCATTGTCTGTTCCCTTTCTCAATGTAATGCTATATTCAGTCTTAGGGGGTCATTTTTATTATAAATCTTCAGGCAAAGAACGTTCAGAGTTTCCAACCCCTAAGTTTCAAATTGAGTGGTCCTGTCCAGGAGCACATATCATAGGGTGCCTACTGTAATCTGTGTCAATTTGAAAATCGTCTTCTGTCTGCACTATAAACCCTATTGACAATCTGTATTTTTTTAGAAAAACCCTACCTGCATTCCATTCCACTATCCAATTAGAGCACCTAAATGGCCAATTATGGTGCCCTTGTTGGACAGTAGGACTAGAGATGGGAAGAGCTTCCTTCCAAAGCTGAAGAACTCAAGTTCCCTCTAAAACCATCTGTTTAGGACCCACTCCCAGGGCACACAGTTTTCAGGTTAATAAAGGTCTCTTTTTACCTAAATGCACATAATATGCCTGGATACTAACATTTATAGGTAATAATACCAGGGGTCGTTGATCCAGGAGATATCCAGTTGCCTTCTGGGGACAAGGAAGGAATCCCCCCCCCCCCCCCCACTGAAGCACATTGGATAATGGCCTTTTTTTGGGGGGTCTTTTTTTGCCTTCCTCTGGATTAGCTGTGGGTATAGGGTTATGTATATGGAGTTTTTCTATTTATTTTTTCTATTGGTTGAACTAGATGAATTTTTGTCTTTATTCAACTTGATTAACTATGTAACATATAGACAGATTCGTATCACTTCACTCAATCTGTAGTCTACAGTACGTTTTACAAATATTCATATAATTTGTATTTTTTTTTCAACAGGGTGACCAAGGAATTGGTCTGTTGGGCCCAAGAGGAGAGAGAGGCGATCCAGGAACCAGAGTATGTCTCACTTATTATTATGGTTGAGTTTTTTGGTAATACTGGACCAATCATTAGACCGGGTACTGGTATTATTTTAAAGCTGAAATCCAGCCAGAAAACTTGTACTGAAATGCGTTCCTCAATAGCTATAAAGGATATTATCCAAGCCTGTGTACATCAAACTCCTTTGCAAACCCAGATATAACAATGGTAAAGGGATTGTAAAGGTAAAACATTTTTCACCTTAATGCATTCTATGCATTGAGGTGAAAAAACTTCTGACAATACCGCCGCCCCCAGCCCCCCCGTTTTACTTACCTGACCCCTCGAAAGTCAGCTGCTCGCTCCCAACATCCATTTCGCCGCTCAGCCTGGCCGCTGATTGGCTACAGTGGATGGATTGAAAGCAGCGCAGCCATTGGCTTGGCTGCTGTCAATCACATCCGATGACGCGGCGCCCCGGGGGGCAGGGCCGAGTGATAAAGTGAGCGGCTATAGCCGCCGGCTGTATCACGGGAGCGCGCCCGCAAGAACTAACCACCATGCGAGAGAACTCGCATTAAGGTGGTTAGTTCTTGGGGGGAGGAGCTGAAACAGCCGCCGAGGGACCCCAGAAAACCAGGTTCGGGGCCACTCTGTGCAAAACGAGCTGCACAGTGAAGGTAAGTATAACATGTTTGTTATTTAAAAAAAAAAAAAAATTACCTTTACAACCCCTTTAATGTAGCAGTGACATAGACGCTGTTTTTTACAATGCTTGTGCGGAGAGCAGAGCTGTGGGAGGGGCCCAATAGGCCCCACCCACTACAGGCTGCCTATAGAAAACTACAGAAGGAGGCAGATACAAGACCAGTCATCCTTCACAAAAAGACTGATCAGTGGTGGCCAGTCTGTGTTACAGGAAGCTGCTACAAACTCAAAGCGCAAGAGTTGTTTCCTGCTGGATTTCAGCACAGATCTGGAAGAAGTACATAAAAGACACCAATAATGCACATGGTTCTTGTATTTAGACAATATACGCCGGGATTTCAACTTTAATGGGTTGTTAAACCCTAACAATGAATATCTCTTATTTGCTTCCTTTCTGGTACTTTAAATTTACCACTTAGGGCCAGTTCACACCACATGCAGTCCAGTGCGTTTTTTTTTTCTGCATCAAAAAACGCATGGGAAGTAGGTTATATGGTTTCCAATGGCAAAGTTCACACCAGTGCAGTCAGTTCCAGGGCGTTTTAGTTCCAGAAAAGAAAGTAGAACATGCTGCATTTTTTCCTGCACTGGACTGTGCTGGAACGCAGTAAAATGAATCAAAAATGGGGGGCGTGGCCTGGACATGGCTGAGTGAAGACACTTTCTTCTTGAGCTCCCGGCCTCGTCCAGAAAACCCTGGCATACAACACCCTGCTTAAGGCATGCAATCGGCCAAAAGACATAGAACAAGAGCATCTACCCGGGGGACACCCATTAGCAAAAGTCCCAGTGAGATCCGCCGCTACTTCCTGCAACTACAGGGCTCGTACCCCGGGACCACAGTTGCGGCACCACGAGGCTCCCCACGAGGTGAGAGACAGAGGGCCCCAGGACAGTCTAAGGCCTGCTCCTCTGCGAGTTCCCAGACTGCACAAGAATACCCTACTGACACTTACAAGGGCACTCATCAAATCACGATGGAGTCACCACAACCACCGGACCCGGCTCTATTTGAACAAGACATTAGAAGCTTACTCCAGGCTCTCCCCACCAGATCAGACATTGAGGCACTTATCCTCAAACTGGAAGAAACACACCGACGTGACATACAAGAAGTCAGAGGAGAGGTCTCAACTCTGACGGAGCGGGTGTCTTCTGGGGAGACTTCGGTCACTTTACTAACAGACCGGGTAGCAGCACTGGAGCAGGCCAGAGACCAACAGAGAGATGCCGCCATTACCCTGCAGCTGCACCTGGAAGACGTGGAAGACCGCAGCCGCCGCAACAACTTGCGGCTGCGGGGGATCCCAGAGACGACTTCACAGGAGAACCTCGGGGAAACAGTACGAGAGATCTTCCGCACGGTGCTAGAGGAGCCCAACCTGGAGATCGAGCTAGACAGGGTCCACAGAGCCCTGAGCCCCAGAACTGAAGACCCGACCAGACCGCGTGACGTAGTGTGCAGGCTACATCGCTACACCCAAAAAGAGAGTATCCTCCGGCGCGCCTGGGAACACGGCGATGTGGAACTGGAAGGCACATGAACAAAGATCCTACCGGATTTATCCAGAGCAACCCTCAAACGAAGAGCCCTCCTACGCCCACTATTGGACCTGGCGAAACAGAAGGGACTCACGTACAGATGGGGTTACCCTCTCTCGGTGCTGTTCCGCGGAGCGACGGGATCCTTCTCTCTCCAGCGCCCAGACGACCTCCCTGCTCTCTTCCGCTTTATGGAAACGGAACCGGTCCAGGTACCAGACTGGCTTCAGTTTCTCCCTCGTCCATCCAGCAGATCGGGCCCTTTGAGGCCACGTGAACCCCTGCCACCGCGACAGCAAAGGAACAGGCGCAGGAGCCGGTCGGCCTCGGGAGGAGAGCCACGTGAGTAGGCCTTTGGCCAACCGTCTCTGTTCAGATACCATCCCTTGCAGTTTTGGGGGCAACCCCACCCGTTTCAACAGTTAGACTATGTCCTCTGACCACTAAGCCCATCGCCATAGAGTTCTGACAAGTTAACTGATGGTTCCCTGGACGCGGAGCTACCCATGTACCATACGTGTCAGACTCACCGCCCCCCGAACCGTCCAGCACCAATATCCCCATACCTATCCCCCTTGGGTGTTATAATCAGGCAGAGGGAACTTTTATTCTGTTTCCGAGGGGTTCCACCCGGTCCTGGGCACTGTAAGACTGATAACATATGAAGCGCTTGGAAGTGGTCTCCCCCACAGGAACTCACCATGAACTCCTCCTCCCCCCCTCCCCCGAAGATAGAGACCCCTTACTCCACAGGAATAAGAATAAGGAATGACATCTTTGACAACAACCACCGTTTACACGCATGACACTCCTGCTGGAGAACAGTTTCTTTTCACACCACTAGGGGGGGGGGGTGTGAGCAATTTCGATGCTCAATCCCATGGGCCGGAAGGAGCTTCATTAAATACAATAGGGGAAATGACAAGATATGTTATTCAGAGCCTCTGAGCTTTAGCCCCCACGGGACAATTATTACCCGAGGGACAACCTGCCCACTCTTTAGCTTTAGTTACCTCTAACTTGTTTTAATATGTTTTAGTTTATTTCATGTTTATTTCACTAGACCTGGTGGCATGTTCATGGTCTACACCCCCAGCGCATACTCCCCTATGATGTGGCTGTGGGTGTGGTCTCAGTTATGTGTGACCCTGGATGGAGATGGGATGATAGCCCGCACTGTTATACTTGTCGACATCATACGGTCAGGGTACCCACATTGGTGCCTACTTATACATGCACAAGTTCAAATGTCTGATAACTTTATTTGTTTTTTCCTTGTTTTTACCTAAATGATTGCTTGCCTTATTACCAGTAATATGTTATATTTAAATGACAACCTTAGATTGCCGGGGATGGATGGAGAGTCACGGGGACTCTTTGCCCGGCCCTGTCTATCCTTCGCCCCAATTAGGTTCGCGCTCCATACACGGCATTTGTCCGAGGAGCGTAACAGCCGTTTGGGCTACATTAGATTTTCTCGCTTAGCGGCACACTCTAGTGTCTGCTTCCTTTTCTCCTCAACCTCTTCTGTAACCTACTAGAAACTCGTTTCTTTCTTATTCACTAACCTCTCTCCCCCCTTTACTTACCCACTTTACTCCCCCTCCCCCCTCCTTCTCTCTCCTTATCCCAATTTCTTTCCCCCACTCCCACCAACATCTCACAGAGATGGACACACTGAATATAATCTCCTTCAATGTAAAGGGCCTAAACACACCAGAGAAGAGACGAATTTTGCTGCATGATATGCGCCGCAGAGGTGCTGACATTTTACTTCTCCAGGAAACCCACCTTAGAGAGGGGTCCCTACCGACACTTCAAAATAAATACTACCCGGTTGTTTATCACTCGAAATACAAAGAAGCTAAATCCAGGGGAGTGTCGATCTTGATCTCGGCAAAAATCCCGTGGACACACACAGATGTAAAACTAGATAGGGAGGGGAGATCTCTTTTCTAGAAGGGCCGGATAGGGGATGTTAAAATAACCTTGGCCAACCTGTATGCCCCCAATACACACCAAGATACATTTATAAAAAAACAGCTAGACCTACTCCTACAATTCTCAGAGGGACAACTGATCATAGGCGGGGACCTGAATATCCCACTCACACCCACGGAAGACACTTCCACTGGAACGTCTTCGTCCTCCCGGGACCTACGTAAGCGACTTAGCGCGACACTGCACTCTCTGCAACTAATAGACGTCTGGCGTCTTTTTCACACGGGAGAGAGGGACTACACCTTCTTCTCTAAACCACATCAGTCATACTCTAGGATCGACTATTTCCTAATCCCTCACAGACAACTGCAAACAATTAAAGAAACTACAATAGGTTCAATCACGTGGTCAGACCACGCCCCGATTACCCTACGCTACGCCCTCTCTGACCCCCTACGGACTCAGAGACCACCATGGAGACTAAATGAGGGTCTCCTGAAAGACCCAGACGTCTTAGCAGAAGTCACCAAAGAAATAGGTCACTACTTTGCCTCGAATGACACCCCTGACTGCGACACTGGTCTGATTTGGGAAGCCCACAAGGCTGTAATCAGGGGGATTCTCATTAAACATGGCTCACGTATTAAGCAGCAGAGGACTTCACAACTGAACGCACTCCTAAAGACACTAGAAACAATAGAGACTCAACATAAACAAACACCCACGAGACAACTAGAAACAGAATTAAATTTAGCCCGCATGCAAGTAACCGACCTCTTGCGATACAAAGCAAAACCCACATTACAGATTTCTCGAAGGAGAATATATGAGTCAGGCAACAAATGCGGAAGATTGCTAGCCCAGTCCCTTCGGGAACAGAGACTTGCCTCATACATACCACACATCAAGTCTGCTACAGGCCAGAAAATTTCCCTACCCCATCAGATTGCCCAGGAATTTTGCTCCTATTACTCGTCTCTATATAATCTGACTGAGACACAACCCTCCTCAGAGGCAACAACAGAATACATTGCGACTTCCCTCATGCCGCCCCTCCCGGAGGAAGCCAAATCACTTTTGGATGATCCCATTACCTTGCCTGAACTCCAAACTGCATTAAAAAGTTCTAAAACAGGGAAAGCCCCAGGCCCAGATGGCCTCACCACCACTTACTACAAAACTTTTCTATCCTCATTAGGAGGTCACATGATTAGACTTTATAACGATCTGGGCGTAGGGGGTAAGTTCCACAGAGCCACACTGCAGGCACAGATTTCAGTTATTCCGAAAGAAGGTAAAGATCCAGGCCTATGCGGTTCTTATCGCCCAATCTCCCTCCTGAATACAGACCTAAAACTCTTCACAAAAATCATCGCTACAAGACTCCAACAACACCTTCCCTCGCTTATTCATTTAGACCAGGTAGGCTTTGTCCCGACGAGAGAAGCCAGGGACAACACGACTAAAGTCCTTAATTTACTTCATATCGCAAACAGCACTAAAACCCCATGCGTGTTCCTCGGGACAGACGGCGAAAAGGCTTTCGACCGAGTTAGCTGGCAATTTATGTTCGCAACGTTGAGACACATCGGTCTGGGAGACAAAATGTTAAATTGGGTAACTGCGGCCTACCTGAACCCAACAGCAGGAGTCCGGGCTAATGGGGTAATGTCCAAGATTTTCCCAATTACGAATGGGACTCGCCAAGGTTGCCCACTATCGCCCTTGCTCTTCGCACTATCCCTGGAACCCTTCTTATGTCACGTCAGGCTTAATCCCGACATCTCAGGGGTAGAAACCGACAGGGAGCAATTCAAAGTTTCCGCATATGCGGATGATTTGATGTTCTCCCTCACAAAACCCATCATCTCGCTCCCTAGCCTTATGAAAGAATTCCACACTTACGGGCAACTAGCTAATTTGAAGATTAACTTTAGCAAATCTGAGGCGATGGGTATAGGAATCCCCCAAACTCAACTCCCACACCTCCAATCCAGCTTCCACCTTAAATGGACATCTACAGCCCTGAAGTACTTGGGCACGCAAATACCCCCGAAGCTCTCCCAGCTATACAAGCTCAATTTTCCGCCCCTTTTGAATAAGGTTAAACAACTACTAGTCAAGTGGGGCAGCGGTTTACATTCCTGGTTTGGTCGATGTAGCATTCTCAAAATGTCGATCCTACCCAAATTCTTATACATCATGCAAGCCATCCCAATACGCATTCCAGTATACTACTTTAACCAGGTGAGAACAGCCTTCACTCATTTCCTTTGGGCGGGGAAGAAACCGCGTCTACACTGGAGAGTCCTCACATTGCCTAAGCTCAATGGGGGCCTGGCGATGCCAGATCTTCAAACTTACTACAGAGCGACCCACCTGAGTAGACTCATTGATTGGTGCCGCCACACAAACACCAAATTATGGACAAGACTTGAGCAGGCACAAAGTGAGATTCCCTTGCACAGGGCTCCATGGTGTCACGCCTCCCTCCCAACAGAAATCACACGCCATCCGCTAATAGGTAACACATTACGGGTTTGCTCACAATTGATCCATACCACCCCCCACTTCTCACATAACTCACCACTCAGACCCATATTGGGTAACCCTCAGTTCCAACCAGGACTACAAGATAGAAAATTTCTGAAACTGAGAGAAGAGGGTTTGTACCAAGCATCACACTTTAGCACCCTGGGGAGGTGGAAAACGCTCTCGGAACTCACTGATCCAGAAGGACAGTTCCGCTTAGATTTTCTCAGAGCTCTACAGCTACACCATTTTTTAAGTAACCTTCCGCCACCACAGGAGGCTAATCAAACCCTCACAACCATGGAAGTTCATTGTTCAGAGACAGGGGACCTGCCACACGTTCTCTCACTTACCTACAAACTGCTTATTACACCGTCGGGGGATTACAAGGTTCATAGTCTCACCAGATGGGAAAAAGAACTAAATTGCAACTTCATAACCAATAAAAGGCAACAAATCTTAATTTTCACTCACAAATCTTCTATTTGCTCCAAAACCCAGGAAACGAATTATAAAATTCTCACACATTGGTACAGAACACCTGCACTACTTAAAACAATCTTCCCCTCCACGACAGATGTCTGCTGGTGATGCCAGGAAGAAAGGGGTACACTCATCCATATCTTCTGGTTCTGCTCTCGGATCCAGATCTTCTGGAGAGAAGTACGCCAGATAATCCAAAAATTCACTGATCGCGTAGTACCTGATGACCCAGCTTACTTCCTTTTGCACGACACCGATATACCCGCCCGATCCTATAAGAAATCAATTATAAGGCATTTATTGGACCCAGCGAAAGCATGTATCCCTTCATTCTGGAAATCCGCTCAAACACCACCCATAGCCTTTTGGCTTCAAAAAGTCGAAGAAATAAACCAGATGGAGGACTTAATCCTCACTAGCCTAAATAGACAGGAGAAGTACTCCAAAACCTGGCAGCTCTGGAACATTTTCAAATACTCGGAAGAGGGGAAAACTCTTCTTGGCGAATGACTCCATTTCACACCGGATGGTTAGAAATGGAGATCCACAGACGCCAGCCCAACTCCATCTCTGTGGGTTGTCACCCTGACACCCCCCCCCCCCTACTCCTTATTCCCTAACTTCCCCCCCCCCTACTCCTTATTCCCTAACTCCCCCCCCCCCTCCCTTACCTCTCCCACTTTCCCCCCCACCCTAACCCCCCTTCTCCCTCCCTCCTACCTCATTTACCCGTTTCTACTCTGACTTTTCTTTGCTGATAATCTTCTCTCTCTATCTTTTCAAAATATAAAAGGGACAGAGAATCGTTCACGAAAGGAATATTATTTCTAGAAATATCCATATTCTAAAACAGGGTATACAACTAGATAGAGAACAAAAACAAACAGCTCCCTTACTTATGATCTCTGAATATAATATATAAGTTACTCACATTTATACTCTGTTACATATTATACAAGGTTTATAGTAATATTGAACAGCTGATTTTGCTTAACACCTTCGCATTTCATAACTGTATGTGAATAACTGCCATCATTGTTGTTAATACAGCTATACCATGTTATGCATATCCCGGTGAACCGGTTTTCTGACACAAATAAATAATTTTGAAAAAAAAAAAAATGAATCAAAAATGCACTGGAAAGCATCAAAGACGCACCAGACCCCAGTACAGTGAGTAAAAAAAAAGGAAAAAAAGAAGAAAAAAAGCATCTAGAATGCATCCGGAAACGTTAAAAAAAACGCACTGGAGCGCGACGAAAACACGTTAAAAAACACGCATGCAGAAACGTTTCCGTAACGGATCTGGAGTGCATTTTTGAGGTATGAACCAGCCCTTAGTATTCATACCCCTTGAAATGTTCCACATTTTGTCATGTGACAACCAAAAAGGTAAATGTATTTTATTGGGATTTTATGTGATAGATCAACACAAAGTGGCACATAGATGTGAAGTGGAAGGAAAATGATAAATGGTTTTCAAACTTTTTTACAAAAAAATATGTGAAAAGTGTGGGGTGTATTTGTATTCAGCCTCCTTTATTCTGATACCCTCAACTAAAATCTAGAGGAACCAATTGCCTCCTAGTCCACCTGTGTGTAATTTAATCTCGGTATAAATACAACTATTCTTTGAAGCCCTCAAAGGTTTGTTAAAGAAATTTAGAGAACAAACAGCATCATGAAGGCCAAGGAACACACCAGACAGGTCAGGGATAAAGTTGTGGAGAAGTTTAGAGCAGGGTTGGGTTATAAAAAAATATCCCAAATGTGGACATCTCACAGAGCACTGTCCAATCCATCATCCGAAAATGGAAAGAGTATGGCACAACTGCAAACCTACCAAGACATGACCGTCCACCTAAACTGACCGGCCGGGCAAGGAGAGCATTCATCAGAGAAGCAGCCAAGAGGCCCATGGTAACTCTGGAGGAGCTGCAGAGATCCACAGATCAGGTGGGAGAATCTGTCCACAGGACAACTATTAGTCGTGCTCTCTACAAATCTGACCTTTATGGAAGAGTGGCAAGAAGAAAGACATTGTTGAAAGAAAGCCATAAGATGTCCCGTTTGCAGTTTGTGAGAAGCCATGTGGAGGACACAGCAAACATGTGGAAGAAGGTGCTCTGGTCACATGAGACCAAAATTAAAATTTTTGGCCTAAAAGCAAAACGCTATGTGTGACGGAAAACTAACACTGCACATCATCCTGAACACACCATCCCTACCGTGAAACATGGTGGTGGCAGCATCATGTTGTGGAGATGCTTTTCTTTAGCAGGGACAGAGAAGCTGGTCAGTTGATGGGAAGATGGATGGAGCCAAATACAGGACAATCTTAGAAAAAAAACTGTTAGAGTTTGCAAAAGACTTGACACTGGGGCGGAGGTTCACTTTCCAGCAGGACAACGACCCTAAACATACAGCCAGAGCTACAATGGAATGGTTTAGATCAAAGCATATTCATGTGTTAGAATGGCCCAGTCAAAGTCCAGACCTAAATCCAATCGAGAATCTGTGGCAAGACTTGAAAATTGCTGTTCACAGACGCTCTGCATCCAATCTGACAGAGCTTGAGATATTTTGCAAAGATGAATGGGCAAAAATGTCCCTCTGTAGATGTGCAAAGCTGGTAGAGACATCCCCAAAAAGACTTGCAGCTGTAATTGCAGGGAAAGGAGGTTCTACAAAGTATTGACTCCGGGGGGCGCCATACAAGTGTACCCCACACACTTTTCACATATTTATTTGTAAAAAAATGCTGAAAACCATTTATCATTTTCCTTCCACTTCACAATTATGTGCCATTTTGTGTTGGTCTAACACATAAAATCCCAATAAAATACATTTTCGTTTTTGGTTGTAACATGACAGAATGTGGAAAATTTCAAGGGGTATGAATACTTTTTTAAGGCACTGTATGTCTGTTTTATACATTCTAAAAATACCTGTTGGTCCTGCCAGAAATTTTCATTTCAGCTGATAACTTCCGATGCTCTCTACCTGTACTGCTCTGTTATCAG
Source organism: Lithobates septentrionalis (assembly GCA_037952835.1). Classification (NCBI taxonomy): domain Eukaryota; kingdom Metazoa; phylum Chordata; class Amphibia; order Anura; family Ranidae; genus Lithobates; species Lithobates septentrionalis. The sequence continues at coordinate 1,869,799 of JBBDGP010002253.1, forward strand.
TTATATTGTTTTGAGGACAACAGTACCCTGTTTATCTGTATTATGCATAATAGAACAGGGGGAGGTTCCAGTGATCCTGTTGCTGTTGGCCTGATACAGTACGGTGAGTAATTGCCGGTTCACACAGGGGCAACACGACTTGCAGGCCGACTCACAGAGGCGACCTGCACACGACTTCAGCGGCGATATGCGAAACGACTTCTGTATAGAAGCCAATGCAAGTCGCCTGAAGTCGCCCCAAAAGTTGTACAGGAATCTTTTTCTATGTCGGAGCGACTTGCGTCGCTCCTATTAGAACGGTTCTGTAGTACGGAACAGGACGCGACTTGTCAGGCGGCTAAGTCGCCTGACAAGTTGCCCCTGTGTAAACCGGGGCTAAGTGTCGTCCTACTTGCACAGGAAGTATGTTACTGGCAGGATCCCCGGGTGAAAATAAAGAAAAAAACTGAAACACAAAACAAATGCAGCCACTACATCTAAGGACTGGTAAGCTGCAATATATTACATTATAACTTGGATAGTTCTACTTCTAACCACTAGAGGGGGCATTTCACAAAATAAACTACTGAAACATTATAAATTTGCCTCGTCTTTGCTACACATTGCTCCCATTTTACAGCATTGATGCAGCTCAATAATCATTATCTCACTGTTATGCTTTCTATAATTATAGGGGGAAGATGGACGACCCGGATTAGAAGGGGACCGTGGCCCCGCTGTAAGTATTTTTGCATTGTTCCTTTCGTTCATGATTTGTGTCCTGTTTTACGGCAAAGGACATTAAACAAAATTGTTTGGCTAATGCAGCTTAATTATGTCTTATAAGGGCCTTCCTGGAAACAGAGGGGAGCGAGGAGACAAGGTAAGACCTACAAGTTTACAGCTAGCTTTGTGTTCTTCTTGGAAAATGATAATAAGTACAGTATGGGCACAGATTTTGAACAAATATTGTAATGATGTTACTCTGGTTTTTTCTTCTTTTTTCTTTTTTTTTTAATTTGCCGCACCATATTGCCATTATTATATTACTTATACATAATTGTTGGTTTTCCATTTAGTGTGCCACTAAAGGGAGAACCATCAAGTATGTATAAATAATATACATTAACAACTGCTGAAATAAAATCTTTGGTACATAGCAAATCTATTGTAATCGGTGTACAGTATAATACAGTATCAGGTAGACCTGCCTAGTAGACTTGCATAGAGAATAAGGAACATTAAGGCATGTCCACCATGTGATGCTCTTAAACAGCAAAAGCAGAGCTTACATTTGTAATGAGATGAGATGACTGTCCCCATACATACAGTGGGGGAAAATAAATATTTGATCCCCTGCAGATTTTGTAAGTTTGCCCACTTACAAAGAAATGAAGCATCTATCATTTTTTTTCATAGGTGCATTTTAAATGATAGAGACAGAATATCAACCAAAAATTCAGAAAAAACACACAATACAAATGTTATAAATTGAGTTGCAGTTCAGTAAAATAAGTATTTGATCCACAAGAAAAACATGACAAGTACTCGGTGGAGAAACCCTTACTGGCAAGCACAGAGGTCAGACGTTTCTTGTAGTTGGTGACCAGGTTTGCACACATCTCAGGAGGGATTTTGGTCCACTCTTCTTTACAGATCTTCTCTAAATCCTTAAGGTTTCTTGGCTGTCGCTTGACAACTCGAAGTTTCAGCTCACTCTATAAATTTCCTATAGGATTAAGGTCTGGAGACTGGCTAGGCCACTCCATGACCTTAATGTGCTTTTTCTTGAGCCACTCATTTGTTGCCTTTGGCGGTATGTTTTGGGTCATTGTCATCCTAGACAATGACCAAGACCAAGACCCATCCACGACCCATCTTCAGTGTTCTGGCTGAGGGAAGGAGGTTCTCATCCAAGATTTTACAATACATGTCCCCGTCCATTGGCCCCTCAATGCAGCAAAGTCGGCCTGTGCCTTTAGCAAAGAAACAGCCCCAAAGCATAATGTTTCCACCTCCGTGCTTGACTGTAGGGATGGTGTTGTTAGGGTCATAGTCAGCATTTTTCTTTCTACAAACACGAGGCGAGTTAATACCAAAGAGTTCAATTTTGGTCTCATCTGACCACAGAACTTTCTCCCAATCCTTCTCTGAATCATTTAGATGTTCATTGGCAAACTTCAGATGGGCCTGTACATGTGACTTCTTCAGGAGGAGTACCTTGCGGGCGCTGCAGGATTTCAATCAATGGCGGGGTCTTGTGTTACCAATGGGTTGTTTGGTGGCTGTGGTCCCAACTGCCTTGAGATCATTCACAAGCTCCTCCCGTGTAGTTCTGGGCTGATCCCTCACTTTTCTTATGATCATCCTCACCCCATGAAGCAAAATCTACTGAGTGCGTAGAGGTGGGGGGGGGGGGGGGGGCTGGTTGCATAGAGGGACTGAGTGCATAGAGGTGTGATCAGTGAAGGGTGGGTGCCAGATGGGGGGGTGCCAGATATAGGATCCACTCCAGGAGTGCCAAATGCTCCAGGTACGTCCCTGTGTGGACAGGTATCTTTTATATATTTACATAGTTAGTAAGGTTGAATAAAGACACCAGTCCATCCAGTTCAATCTGAGTGAGTGTCTACAATTGTCCCTATCCCTGTACATTGTGTCTCATTAAGATGCTCATCTATTATATCATTATTTATTTAAGGTACCCATATAGCGCTGTCAATTTACGCAGCACTCCACACATACATTGCTCCCTACCCTCAAGGAGCCCACAATCTAAGGTCCCCAACTCACATTCATATACTAGGGCCAATTTTGGACAGAAGCCAATTAACCCACCAGCATGTCTTTGGAGTGTGGGAGGAAACCGGAGTACTCAGAGGAAACCCACGCAGGCACAGGGAGAACATGCAAACTCCAGGCAGGTAGTGCCGTGGTTAGGATTCGAAGCAGCGACCCTTTTTACTGCTAGGCGAGAGTGCTATCCACTACACCACTGTGCTGCCCAAACATAACACATACACATAACGAGCTGTCATTAGGAGCATCATCTTAAATTGACAGGACCACATGAGCACCTACTCTAGCCAGTCTGTGGGAGCTGGAATTATTGTTGGTTGGTGGGGGGATCAAATACTTATTTTACTCACTGAACTGCAACTCAATTTATAACATTTGTATTATGTGTTTTTTCTGGATTTTTGGTTGATATCCTGTCTCTGTCATTTAGCCCTGGTTCAAACCCTTGTGATGCGGGAACCAGCGCGATTCCAGTGTGGGTTCCCGCATCGCATCTTCCTCACAGGCAGTTCACACTGCCCTCTGTGAACTGCTGCCGGGGTGTCAATACAAAATTAATGACACCCCCCAATGGAAACAAAGAAGAATGGCGGCACATCCTGAAGTAAAATCAAAAGAATTTATTGGAAGTCCATAAAATCAAGCGAACATGACAAACATCAATCCAAAAAAAAAAGGTGCTCAGTGGACGCGTTTCACACAGACGCGCTTACTCATCTAATCTAATGACACCCCCAGATCGGTTCACAGATCACGGTGCAAACTGTGAATTCGGACAGGAATTGGATCGCATGGGTGTGAACACCCATGCGATCCGAATGCAGTGCAGGAAAAAAGGTTCCTGCAGCATTTTCATGAAGATCCAATAAGAGTTCCGCCATACTATCTGTATGGCTGATTTCGCATTGCGCAGACATCGCATGTGATCTGCACGGCAGTGCGGTGCGAATCACATGCGATGTCTGTGTTCGCAATAGTGTGAACCCAAGCTTAAAACACACCTATAAAAAAAATTATAGACTCTTCCTTCCTTTGTAAGTGGGCAAACTTAGAAAATCTGCAGGGGATCAAATAATAATTTCCCCCCACTGTAACTACCATCTATACAAAGCAGTAAGTTAAAAATTAGATGGCTGTTTACAAGCTATAATTTCCCTTTAAAGTAGAGTTATATCTTGTACAGTTCATTTCTTATCAAGTGTATTTAACAGAAATAAAATGACTCGTATTATTGCTGTAAGATACCCACCTTTTAAACTGTCAGTTTACAGCAGTTGGAAAATGTACAGAAGCAAGTCTGTCAGAGGCAGCTCATTGCTCTCTACTTTCTCAGAAGCTCATTTGCTTTTCCTGGACCGATGGCTGGTTCCATTCCTGAGTGTGACTATATGGGGTGGTCATCTAGATATACAGTAGCACTGTAGCTGACCAGAGGGATGGACACTGACAGCCAAAGAAAAGTACAAGTGTCTGTCCTTTGCCGGTGTCTTGCCGAGAAAGTTCCCTCGGCGGATAAGGAACCCCCTGTACTGCGCAAGCGCTGCGCTTGCGCAGTACGAATGACTAGGAGCCGCCGAAAATAGCCGAAAAACTCCAATCAGCTGTACACGGCGCCTGCGCCCTAGGTCCAGGTTCAAGCCCCACCATCCAAGTGGACCTAGAGGGGGAATAAAAAAGTGGCGAGCGCAGCGAGGCCATGCCCAAAGCGTGGCGAGCAAAGCGTGGCGAGTAAAGCGTGGCGAGTAAAGCGTGGCGAGCGAAGCGAGCCTGCGAGGGGCCCTCTTACAGGCGCCGTGTACAGCTGATTTCTTCTCTATTTCGCTTTGGCTATTTCCGCCGGCTCCTACTGCGCAGGCGCTGCGCCTGCGCAGTAGAGGGGGGTCCTTATCCGCCGAGAGGAACTTTCTCGGCAGAACACCGACCTGCCCTGTGCTTGGCTTACAGTTCTGTTTATCTCTAGAAATGAATGAAGCCCATCATTTGTACAGGAAAGCTTGTCCAGCTGTTGAGAAGGTGCAGTTTAGTGAACTACACCTTGCAAAGTCTCATCTGAAGAGGAACTCTTTGTGTCACTATGACTATATCCTGTGCTGAACTTTTTCAGGGTGATCCGGGCCCCGTGGGAATTAAAGGAGACAAGGTAAAAATACCTTCATTTCAGTCATCAGATGTGTTCTCCATGTTGTGGGACTCTTCTAATAACCTCTTTTAACCTTTCTAGGGTGACACTCTGACTATTGAAGGACCTGCTGGTGCTAGAGGAAATAAGGGGGAACCGGTAAGTTGATTCATACATCATACATGGATTAGAATTTGGTTAAGTTGGTGTGAAGACATAGAAGTAGTAGATGCCTGTCCGCTCCCGTGTGTGTGATATCAAGAAGAGAAGAAAAGATTGATCGCACACTTGAATTCAAAAGATGCTGTAGAAATGTCTTTATGGTCATGAGCCAGACAAAATTGTAATGGTGATCAGTTGACGCGTTTCACACGAAATGAACCGTGCTTGTTCAAGCACGGTTCTTTTTGTGTGAAACGCGTCAACTGATCGTCATTGAAATTTTGTCTGGCTCATGACAATGAAGATATTTCTACAGCATCTTTTGGATTCAAGTGTGCGGTCAATCTTTTCTTCTCTTCTTGATATTGACTACGGTGATGAGCCGGGATTAGCACCTTGGACCTGATGTGCACCCTGCCTGAAGCGGTGTGTGCACCCCTGTTCTGTTTCCTATGTGTGTGAGCTGTCTCCCTCCCCTCTTCTGCCTCTATTAGTAGCTGGCAGTAAAGTTAAAGTGGTTGTAAAGGCAGAAGGTTTTTTAATCTTAATGCATTCTATGCATTAAGATATAAAACCTTCTGTGTGCAGCGGCGTCCCTAGCACCCCCTAATACCTACCTGAGCCCCCTCTAGATCCAGTGATGTTGCAGGAGTGTCTCGGCTGCCAGGGACTCCCCTCCTCATTGGCTGAGACAGCAGTGCGGTGCTATTGGCTGCTGTTAATCAAAGTCAGTCGGCCAATGAGGATAGAAAGGGGGTGGGGCGGGGCCGGGCCACGGCTCCGTGTCTAAATGGACACAGGGAGCTGCAGCTCGGGTGCCCCTCATAGCAAGCTGCTTGCTGTGGGGGCACTCAACAGAAGGGAGGGGCCAGGAGCAACAAAGAGGGACCCAAAAAGAGGATGATCCGGGCTGCTCTGTGCAAAACCACTACACAGAGCAGGTAAGTGTAACATGTTTGTTATTTTTATAGGAAGAAAAAAAGAGACTTTACAATCACTTTAAAGAAAGATTACTGCCAGCCTCTCTGACCTATCAAGCCATACTACACTGTGTCCAAGTTTGTATAAGATGATGCCTCTAAATATCTTATTTCAGTTTGTTTCTGGCCGGTCACGTGACCTCCGGGTGCTCTCCTTCCCCGATCTACGGGCTACAGCGGGAGGGGCTGTGCAGACAGCACAGCGGTCATGTGACCTCCCCAGCTGACATCAGAGGGGTATCTCGGCCCCTCCCACTGTAGCCATAGCTCCCAACTGTCCCTGATTTGGAGGGACTGTCCCTGATTTAGAGCAATGTCCCTCTGTCCCTCATTCTTCCTCATTTGTCCCTCATTTTGGTCTATATAGTTGTATATAAAATGTACTTTTTATCTTTCAAAAAGTGTTTCCCAGTGCTATATATAAGCCAATATAAAGCAGTAGTGGTAAAAAAAGCCCTTGTAGAATTAATTAACCTTTTTTTTTTTTTGGTTAATTCTCCTATAAAGGGGTGTGGCAGGGGGTGTGTCCTATGCCTACATACATTTGCTAGTAGGTGCCCCTCATTCCCATCTCAAAATGTTGGGAGGTAGCCCGTAGATTGGGGAGGAGAGTGCCCAGAGGTCATGTGACCGGCCAGAAACTAACTGAAATAAGGTATATAGAGGCACCGTTTTATACAAATATGTACACAGTGTAGTATGGCTTGATAGAACAGAGGGGATGGCAGTAATATTTATTTAAGTTTACAACCACTTTAAAAATTATTTTTTGGGCTGCTCCAACTTACATACACATTCTTAAGAACAAACCTACAGAACCTTGTTCGTAACCCGGGGACTGTGTGTACTGTTAGGTGGTGTGTACATGACAGCCGAGGATCACTAGGAGATGAATGACACCTGGGCTGCATACTTCTTCTGGCTTAGTGACTTACTAGGAAGAGGGATCATATACCCATTACCATGTTAAAATATATGATTGTCTTCTATGCGTACTGACTTCTGTGTTTTCCACCAGGGTGATCGAGGAATGAAAGGTTCTGAAGGAGAAAAGGGCGATAAAGGAGACCAAGGAGTGGGAGGCGAAAAGGTAAAACAGAAATGTTAGCTATGGGACTTACGAATAGGGGCGAGATTTTGGAGAGCGGTAGGCTGAATGAGTTAACTTATATTACAAAGGACGTTTCCATGGAGGATCTCCAAAAAATCCCAACCTCTAGCTAAATGCAAGGATAAATTTACACCTGTAGATGGTATACATGTCATTGTGCTATATATGAATTCTGACCTAGCATAGTCTAAAAATACCTAGACCAGCCTTTTCAACCAGGGTGCCTTGAGGTTTCTTCAGGGGTGCCTTGTCAAAATGCCTAAATATTGCCCAAAAACTGTATACAAGGCCACATGTTTTCATTGTGCACCATTACAACCTTCTAGCTTTTAACCTCCTGACAACCAATGACATCATCAGTTGATAAAGAGGATGTCAGTCACCTGTATAGCATCCTTCTTTGACCCTCCCCTGCCTCTCTCCATCAGCATCAGCATTGGGGTCACATTAGCTGAGTGATGGAGAAAAAGAGAAGAAGAGAAACATTGGAATACATTGGAATACTAGTCAGTACCAGTTTGCCCCTCTAACATTGGGACTCTTATGCCGCGTACACACGAGCGGACTTTACGGCAGAGTTTGTCCTGCGGACTTTTCGACGGACTTTACGACGGACTTTCTGAATGAACGGACTTGCCTACACACGATCAACCAAAGTCCGGCGGATTCGTACGTGATGACGTACACCGGACTAAAACAAGGAAGTTCATAGCCGGTAGCCAATAGCTGCCCTAGCGTCGGTTTTTGTCCGTCGGACTAGCATACAGACGAGCGGACTTTTCGACTGGACTCGAGTCCGGCGGAAAGATTTGAAGCATGTTTCATTTCTAGGTCCGTCAAACTTTTGAGAAAAAAAAGTCCGCTGGAGCCCACACACGATCGAATTGTCCGACGGACTCCGGTTTGCCGGACCAAGTATGCCGTAAAGTCATACACGATCAGAAATTCCTACAGCAAAAATCGGATGTGAACTTTTGGTCAGAAATTCCGACCGTGTGTATGCTCCATCGGACTTTTGCTGTCAGAATTCCAGCCAGCAAAAGAGTGAGAGCATGTTCTCAATTTTTCGGTCGGAAAAAGTTCCTATCCGAAAATGCGATTGTTTGTATGCAATTCGGACGCGCAAAAAAAATCACGCATGCTCGGAAACATTTCGACGCATGCTCGGAAGCATTGAACTTCATTTTCTCGGCTCGTCGTAGTGTTGTACGTCACCGCTTTCTTGACGGTCGAAAGTTCAGAGAACTTTTGTGTGACCGTGTGTATGCAAGGCAAGCTTGAGCGGAATTCCGTCGGAAAAAACATCCAAGTTTTTTCTGACGGAAATTCCGATCGTGTGTATGGGGCATTAGAATAGTTTTACATTTTAGCATGGGGTGCCTCAAGGTTGGACATGATTTTGGAGGGTGCCTCGAGATTGTCCATAATTTTAAAGGGTGCCTTACAGTGATGGCTGGTGTTTTTTTTTTTTTTTTTTAAGGGGGGGGGGGGCGGCAAACAATGCACCCACAGTTTTTTTTACTTATTGGTGCATCGCTAGCCCATTCATTTGAATGCACGCCCTTAATACAATGCACATTAACTCACATGTGTTAACTCAATGCATCAAGATGCAAAGGTTTGAATGGGCCCTTCATGTAACATCTTTCACATTCACAAAATCACACCGCTCTGAACAGAAAAGCCAAATGATGAGATAGACGGGGGCACACCTAATCCAGGTACTCTGGCTCAGGATGTCCCTCCCACATCTGGAAACAAACCACAAATGTACATAGAAGAGCCGGCACCACTGGAAAATCAGTCTTCAATTTTATTAGTGTCTTATAAACATGATAAAAAGAACACGCAAGCGCGTTTCGGCACGCAGGCTTTGTTCACAGCACAATCAAAAGTGACACACATAGCATATGTATATATGTACAAGGAAGTTCATCTCTACCAATCAGATGTTATCTTCAATCAAGGTAAATGGGTAACATCCCTGTGTGTGTGTAATCCCTACACAGTGCAATATACATCATTTTCTAAAAAGACAAAAAACAGACAAAAACAGACAATAAAGCAGTTATAATGCAATCTAAAAACAGTAAAACTATTTTATCTGTAGTAAACAAATGCAAAAACAATTAAATAATAAAGAGAAAGAATTATTTCTTCCTTGGAAGAAAATGGATAAAAAAATCCTCAAGAGTAGTCCTTACATGGAACAGCCTATTGAAGGAATAAGTCAACGTCATATCTATTGTTCATGCCAAGTGGTCATTTAAATTTTTGGTTATTTCTTTTGGTGAGAAAAATATTAGTGATATTATTTGCCAATGACTGTGTTTAGTAAGGGCTCGTTCACGCAACAGCTCTTGCACCCCGCTGAAAAGGGATCTGCGGTGGATCGCTTTTCATAAGGCATTTGGCAGGTGGTGAGGAGGCAATATGTCACCCACCTCACTGCATGTTGTAGCCCTAAAAAAGGGCTGAACCACTGCTCTGCAGCCACATGCATTGCAGGGTGGTTGTGGCTTGGACCCGTACACTCATGTGCTTTAATTATTGTCATGGCCAAGGCATGTATACAGCCCTGAGCCAATGCATGTCCTTCTTTAGTTGGCCGGTCAGGGGGCGGTAAAACCATGGCTCTACCACCTGCTTTCACGACCCCTAGCCACCCATGTGAATAATCCCTAAATGTTTCGTTTATAATGGGATATTTTGAAACAAAATTTACATATTATCCTTTTTATTTTATGTCTGCAGGGAGGTAAAGGAGAACCGGGAGACAAAGGTGCGACTGGCTTTGTAGGCGCTCGGGGGCCAGGCGGACAAAAGGTAACAATCACTTCTGACTTCTGCTCTACAGTGCCTTGCAAAAGTATTCGGCCCCCTTGAACTTTTCAACCTTTTGCCACATTTCAGGCTTCAAACATAAAGATATAAAATTTACATTTTTTGTGAAGAATCACCAACAAGTGGGACACAATTGTGAAGTGGAACGAAATCTATTGGATATTTTAAACTTTTTTAGCAAATAAAAAACTGAAAAGTGGTGCGTGCAAAATTATTCGGCCCCTTCACTTTCAGTGCAGCAAACTCACTCCAGAAGTTCAGCGAGGATCTCTGAATGATCCAATGTTGTCCTAAATGACTGATAGTGATAAATAGAATCCACCTGTGTGTAATCAAGTCTCTGTATAAATGCACCTGCTCTGTGATAGTCTCAGGGTTCTGTTGAAAGTGCAGAGAGCATCATGAAGACCAAGGAACACACCAGGCAGGTCCGTAATACTGTTGTGGAGAAGTGTAAAGCTGGATTTGGATACAAAAAGATTTCCCAAGCTTTAAACATCCCAAGGAGCACTGTGCAAGCGATCATTTTGAAATGGAAGGAGTATCAGACACTGCAAATCTACCAAGACCTGGCTGTCCCTCTAAACTTTCAGCTCAGACAAGGAGAAGACTGATCAGAGATGCAGCCAAGAGGCCCATGATCACTCTGGATGAACTGCAGAGAACTACAGCTGAGGTGGGAGAGTCTGTCCATAGGACAACAATCAGTCGTACACTGCACAAATCTGCCCTTTATGGAAGAGTGGCAAGAAGAAAGCCATTTCTCAAAGATATCCATAAAAAGTCTTGTCTAAAGTTTGCCACAAGCCACCTGGGAGACACACCAAACATGTGGAAGAAGGTGCTCTGGTCCGATGAAACCAAAATCGAACTTTTTGGCCACAATGCAAAACGATATGTTTGGCGTAAAAGCAACACAGCTCATCACACTCAACACACCATCCCCACTGTCAAACATGGTGGTGGCAGCATCATGGTTTGGGCCTGCTTTTCTTCAGCAGGGACAGGGAAGATGGTTAAAATTGAGGGGAAGATGGATGCAGCCAAATACAGGACCATTCTGGATGAAAACCTGTTGGAGTCTGCAAAAGACCTGAAACTGGGACGGAGATTTATCTTCCAACAAGACAATGATCCCAAACATACAGCAAAATCTACAAAGGAATGGTTCCCCAAATAAACGTATCCAGGTGTTAGAATGGCCAAGTCAAAGTCCAGACCTGAATCCAATCGAGAATCTGTGGAAAGAGCTGAAAACTGCTGTTCACAAACGCTCTCCATCCAACCTCACTGAGCTCGAGCTGTTTTGCAAGGAAGAATGGGCAAGAATTTCAGTCTCTCGATGTGCAAAACTGATAGAGACATATCCCAAGCGACTTGCAGCTGTAATCGCAGCAAAAGGTGGCTCTACAAAGTATTAACGCAAGGGGGCCGAATAATTTTGCACGCCCCACTTTTCATTTTTTTATTAGTTAAAAAAGTTTCAACAATCCAATAGATTTCGTTCCACTTCACAATTGTGTCCCACTTGTTGGTGATTCTTCACAAAAAATAAAAATTTTATATCTTTATATTTGAAGCCTGAAATGTGGCAAAAGGTTGAAAAGTTCAAGGGGGCCGAATACTTTCGCAAGGCACTGTACATGAAAGGGTTTGCATCATTCTAAAAACGCAAGAGTGTCTGTGCATATTTAAAGCAGAACTTCAGGAAGATACCAAAGAACCACACTGTTTTTAATTAAAATGTTTTTTTTTAGGGAAAAATAAAAAAAAAGCCTTCAGTACACATCTCTGCGATCATTTCCAAAAGTGTTGTTGCTTTAAGAAAGCTGGTAGTACAGAAGAACACCGGTTGATCTGGCAAAAATCCAGGGATCTCCTCACTAGACATGTGCGGTTCATTTCATTCCGAACTGAAATTCGGATGAATTTTTCATCATTCGGATGTATCCGAATTTCTATATTACAATAGTATCAAATTTAAATGAATAATGAATCAGCATTTCGGACAAAATTCAACTTCGAATAGTTTTCAAATCTAGTTTGAATTTCCGAAGAGAATAAAATAGAATAGAAAATAAAGGAATAGAATAGAAAAGAACAGAATAGAATAGAACAGAAAATAAAAGAATAAAATAAAACAGAACAGATGACAAAATAAAAGAACAGAAAAAATTGAATGAAAAAAAAAAATTGAAAAAAAAAAGGGATAGAATGAAAAATAAAAGAATAAGATAAAACAGAACAGATGACAAAATAAAAGAATAGAAAAAAATTGAATGAGAAAAAAAAAGGGATAGAATGAAAAATAAAAGAATAGAGTAAAACCTGAACAAAATAGAATAGAAAAGAAAATACCAGAATAAAATAGAATAAAAACTAAAGGAATAGAATAGAATAAAAAATAGAATAGAATAAAATAGAAAGAATAACCATCTTCTAAAATTTGAATTTCGAATAGAATAAATTTGAATTAGAATAGAAAAGAATGGAATTGAAAATACAATAATAGAATCGAAAAGAATAGAATAAACAATAGAATAGAATAGTATAGAAAGGCGATAACAAAATAAACGTTTTTCGAAATTCAAATTTCAAATAGAATGAATTTGAATAGAATAGAATAGAATAGCTAATAAAACAATAGAATAGAAAAAAAACAATAGAATAGAATGGAATAGAAAGAATATAACCATAATTTGAATTTCGAATAGAATAAATTCAATTTAGAATGGAATTTGATTTGAATGCAATTCGAACGGAATTCGAAAAATGTGAATCAATTCGAATTAGAATAAACAAAACTAATTCTGAAAACAAATTAAACTAATTGATGTAAATAACGAATCGAAACCAAACACATTTTTTTGTTCTGCACATGTCTACTCCTAAATTCCTGTAGCAAGATGACAACGCTGCCTCTGCTGCACTGAAATCCCAAGCAGTGTTGTCATCCCTGCCAAGTCCCCCCCGTAAGGCTACAGAACACCTCCACCTCTCCTCATTTCCATAACATAAAGGGAAGATGTTCTGCAGTCCTTAGAATATAACCATGTGTTTATTTCAGGCAGACTTTCATAGCATTTCATTCTAGGTTACCTCTATTGAAGTATTTATTTTTATGTGTTTATTACAGGGGGAGAATGGAGAACCGGGTGAGCCAGGAGAGTTGGTAAGTACAATATTCTTGATGTCATACACTGTTTTCCTGTTTTATTAGGTAGATAATATACAGTACATTCATGGTTTTTTTTTTTTTGAGTAGCAGAATTTAAAGTGTCTATCTGTGATTGATACAAGATTGTTACTATTATGATTCCTCAAACCAAAACCAATGAACCAATCATTATTTTAGATCAGGGGTGTCCAAACTTTTTTCAAAGAGGGCCAGATTTGATGAAGTGAACATACGTGAGGGCCGACCATTTTGCCTGACATTCTTTGAACCATTAAAATTCGGTCTAAGTGTGTTCGTTCGCGCACTAATACACTGCCCAACAAGAATTCTCTTGCCTTTGTCGCGCTCATTCCCGACACACAGACGAATGCTCTGCTCTTTAGGGGTACCGTTAATTCTTAATGGTACCCCACACATTGGAAAACGTGGGGTGCTTTTGGTGCAGTGCAATTTTTAAAAAAAAGGGACTTCTTTCCCTGCATTTTTGTGGGTAGGGAAGCCCATTGAAATGAATGGGCTGCCCTACACGCAGCACGCAGCCACACAGATGTGAACCAAGGGCTTGTTCACATGTCACTTTGGAGGGGCAGTAAAATCACATGGTTAACCACTTGACATCCGCGCTATGGCCGAATGACAGCCACAGCGCGGACCTGAATTCCTGGGAGGCCGTCATATGACAGCCTCCTGTGTGCATGCGCCCTGCGCGCACCCTGCCGCGTGCACGTCCTGAGCGCGCTATGATCACCGAGTCACTAAGACTCGGGTGATCACCGATCCGAGAAAGGAGCCGGTCCTGGCCCCTTACCATGTGATCAAAAGATCGGTAATCGTTGATGATTACGTGAGTGATAGCGTGAGTAGAAAAAAAAAGCCGATCACCGGCTCAACTGCAAGGGACATCGGTCCCGAAGTGGAAGAGGCACATCTGCCTCATCTGTGCCACCTGCCATTGCCACCTAACTGTGCCCACAGTGCCACCTATATAATTCAGTCTTTTTACATTTTTTTCAACAAAAAATTAAAACCGCAGAGGTGATCAAATACCAAAAGAAAGCTTTATTTGTGTGGAAAAAATGACAAAAATCTCATTTGGGTACAGTGTTGTATGGGGGGGGGGGGGGGGTTTAAGTGCCCAGTAAGCAAGTGTTTAAGCTGTTTTTACCACCCCCAACTTCTCCCCCTTTAGCTGCAGAGGGAGCAGCTGGGGGTGTACACATGCTGTGGCTGCAGCTGGAGGTATACCCAGGCTGCACTGCAACTACCCCACAACTGTGTGCATTGCACGGTTGTGGTATAGTGATGCTGCATTTACGGCCTTAAAACAGGTGTTGAGGAGGCAACATAATGCCTCTTTACCGCCTGTCAAATGCCTCTGAAAAGGGATCTGTGTATGGATTGCTTTTCAGAGGAGCAGCATTCCTGGCTGCTATCACAAATAAGCCCTACACAAGCAGTTCTGATGGTACAGGAATGGGGAGGGGGGTCCGGATTAAAAGTAACATACATACACACAGACACATGCACACATATGCACACACACATACAGACAAATGCACACACACACATACAGACACATGCACACACATACATACAGACACATGCACACACATACATACAGACACATGCACACGCACACACATACAGACACATGCATACAGACATACACACAGACACACATGAATAAAGCCCTTTTTAAACTAATCTAGCTTCTAGCACAGTATTGTACCTTTCCAGCTTCCTAATTTAGCTGGGTACTGCACTGTAGGGGAAAGCAGAGAGCACAGCACACTCCCCTTCACTTTACTTTAACTTTTGAGGCTGACTGAGCTTCTCACAGTGTAGATATACAGTTCGGCAGGGGATCGGGCTCATCTGACAGCCCTGACCCCGCGGCACACTGGTTGAGAAAGGCTGGTTTAGATAACCATGGCCCGCGGGCCGGACTTTGGACATGCCTGCTTTCATACAGTAAATCACTTTTCTAATAGATCAGAACCAGTCTGTTGTCTGTCAGTTATTCCCACAATTAGCCTTTTTAGGGCTCTGACCTCAATGGCTCTGGAGGGTCATCCGATGATTGAAGTGGGGCTGGACTCCAAATCCAAATTCTGCCATAAATCTCATCACTGGTACAGAAAACTTTTCAGAAAAGTTTGGAAAAAAGAACATTGCATTCTTTAATCTTGTCCAGTTTCATGATGAAATGTTCTTCTCTGAGCACCAGCAATGGACCAAGTCACCAAATGGCCAATGAAGCCTGCATTCAATCTACCTTCTAAGTACAAACAATGACTTACTGTGTATAGCAGGGGTGTCAAACTCAATTTATTCGCAGGCCACATTAGAATTATAGTTGCCCTCAAAGGGCCGGGTTTATCTGTAAGACTAGATGTCCAGAGCACCCCACCCTCCCTTACATCAAGTGTCAAGAACCCCCCCCCCCCACTATCAGAAATCAAGAGTCCCCCACCCTTCCCTACATAACAGTGCACCCCCCTTACCTTGTGCTGCTGCCAAGAAAGAGCTGGGAAGTAGAAGGTTTGGAGGAGGACCAGAGGAGGGTTGGAGTCAGCTGCCAGACCAGGGGAGGCAGAGGCGAAGGGGTGCTTTGACTGCATAGAGAGGTGCAGGATCTTTAGAAGGCATTTTGTTCTCCTCTCTGCTGCCGAGTGCTGAGGCGGGGGGGGGGGGGGGGGTAGAGGCAGAGAGTAGCCTCTCCGTGGCTGCAGGCTGCACGAAGAGGTGCAGGATCGGGCGGAGGTGTTCTGTCCTTCTCTCTGTTGCCGACTGATGAGACAAGTTGGGGAGGAGAGGAGTGGGGTCCCGCAGCTGCAGGAGAGGTGCAAGGGCCACATGAAATGGCCTGGAAGGCCTTATGTTTGACACATGTGGTGTATAGAGAGATACAGATGAGGAGTTGCCTTTGCAATACCTGGAACCTTTCCTATTACCTGATTGCTCGTGATATCTAATGGATCTTATACAGTACACCCAAACTTAAAGTCCAGTCCCAGTGGTGCCGAGATAAAATGGAAAAGCATTTCTTAGCGCTGGTCAGGCAGGGAGTGAAGGAGGTTCTTGCTGGCAAGTGCCACCTGAAAACTTTCACTGCAAATGTAAAGCAAGTATTCCCCCATCCAGTCTCTCTTACCTGCAAGTCAAAGAGCTGAGGACCATGTTCTTTTTCTTCTTGGAATAAATCTTGGCCAGAACATTATCTTCATGGAATTAACCTGCTTCTCCTTGTGTTCATGCGGGTTTCTTCTGGGTAATCCCACACTTCAAAAACATGCTGGTAGGTGAATTGGCTGCTGTCTAAGATGGACCTAGTATGTGTGTACAAATTGACTATGCATATGTGTTAACACATTTTTCTTGCTAGTCCCAAGCCCAATCAATTGGGGAGGGTTGGGAAAAGGCTTGGCAACCTACCTTGGAAAAAGAAGGCCAAGACAATTCTTTGGCCAACGACTTTCTGCCAAGGTTTCTGCAGGTTCTCTAATTTTCCGCCAACAAAACTTTGTTGTCGGACTTTCCGATCGTGTGTAGACAAGTCCGTCGCACAAAAGTTCACGCATGCTCGGAATCAAGTACGAGCCGGAAGCGCTCGATTTTGTAAAACTAGCGTTCGTAATGGAGATATCACGTAAGAACGATATTACGTTCTTAATTGTTGGCCAATATATGTGTGACTGTGTGTATGCAAGACAAAATGGAGCCAACATCCTTCGAACAAAAATCCACGTTTTTTTTTTGTCGGAAAGTCCGATTGTGTGTACCGGGCATAAGTCAAACATGAGGAAAACGCACAGGGAGGATTTTCTAAAACTAAAGTGTGCAAAATCTGGTGCAGCTTTGCATAGAAACCAATCAGTTTTGAGGTTTTATTGTCAAGGCTTAATTGAACAAGCTGAAGTTAGTAGGTGATTTGTTACCATGCACCGCTGCAAAAGATTCTGAGTGCTCCAGTTTTCGTAAATCAGACTGAATGCAAAATTCCTGATTTAAAGTTGCGATCAAGAACCCTGACCACTGACCATTATTTGTTACCTGGTATTGCCTTTTTCCCCCTGTTTAGGGTAAGCCAGGTAAAGATGCCCTACCTGGACCTCGTGGAGAGAAAGGAGATGCTGGTCTTAATGGGCTAAGAGGACCAAAGGTAAGAAACTTATGCTGGGTGTCTGGTAGAACCATAAGAGTATTTATTAGTATTTGCAAACAGCCTTTAAAAGATCAGTTATCAAACAGTGATATTTCAGTTATAAATGGAACACGATGAGCAAAATCAGGCTTTTGCTTCTAATATGTCTCGGATATTCCACTAGCAAGGTGATCCTGCTATAATTACTGCCTCTGGTACTGTCTATCAGGGAATTTAGGTGTGTGTCCCCACCGAACTTTGTGTATTCAAGCTCCACCTATTACATTTTTTATAATACTGTATAACATAAATGAAAATCCAGCTGGGATGATGGCAAACCCTCATAATGGGAACAGCAGATGTGCAGATCCAGGAAATCAGAACAGAAGTCCCACCAATAGAGTCCCTGAGAGTTAGAAAAGACTGACAGGGGATTTAATGCTAAAGCATTTACCAAAAACTGTAATACAGTGAAACCTCGGATTGTGAGTAACTCGGTTAACAGGCGTTTTGCAATACAAGCGTTTTTTAAAAAAAAAAAATCCTGATTCGGTTTGCAAGCGTCGTCTCACAAGACGAGCGGGATTCAAGCCTCTGGGTGTGCAGTACTGCATTTGGCCAGAGGTGCGGGGACGCTGGTGTATGCAGTACTGCATTTGGCCAGAGGTGACGGGCGCCGGAGACGCTCGGAAACACTCGCAAACACTCCGTTCTTGAGTGTCTCTGAGCATTTCTTTGTGTCTCCGGCGCCCCCGTAGCTCTGGAAACATGCGGTACTGCATACACCAGCGTCCATTGATTCCTATGGGGAAACTCGCTTTGATATACGAGTGCTTCAGATTACAAGCATTCTTCTGGAACGGAATTATGCTTGTAATCCAAGGTACTATTGTATCTGTTTAAAGTGGATTGACAAGTGGACACAAGCAAGGTAGACAATGACATGTATGCTGAGAAAAATGTTTAACTACCTTGTTCCTTTTCCAGGGAGCCAGCGGCACAAAGGGAGCGTGTGGCCAAGATGGTGAAAAAGGAGACAAGGTTATATTGCCTAATTTGTCATATATGAAATACAACATACTTAGTACCTTTTGGCATTTTGAAACTTTAAAGGAAAGCTCCAATTTGACTAAAAATAACCAGTATAATTGGGAAGGGGGTCATTGTTTTTTGGAATTACATTACATTGCTATTAAGAGTTTCTTCTACTTCCCAAAAGGGCATAAAAGTCCAGGTGTTGGATCACATGTTCTCTGTTGAAGGGTAATAATAGAGTTTTGATTGCCCCATCCTCCATTTGAGTAGGGATCATGTGACCAAATTCCGAGGCTTTTGGTCATGTGACCAGCCCCGGAGCAATATTTTCTCCAGGATAGATAGGTATTACAGAATGTCTATTACTCTTTCTCAGGGCCGGGACAAGGGGTGGGCAGAAGATGAAACTGCCCTGGGCGCAGCGTGTATTGTAGGGATGGAGGTGCCATAAGTTTCTCCTACTGTAAGACTGACAGGAGTAGTGACAGAGGCATCACTACTTCTGTCAGCCCAGCGCTGGAAGCAGCAAGCGGAAAAGAAGATAGTTGGGAAGAGGTGCGGGCTGTGCTCTCTCTCCCACTCCTCCTCATAAGCTTGCACATAATGAAGGGGGGTGGGGGCAATTTGCCATCTTTGCCCTGGGCACTAGAGGATCTTGTCTCAGCACTGCTCTTTCTTTATACTTCCCAACAAGACTTAGCATAGAATTGGTATTGACCCTATTTAATGGATACCACCAGTCTGTGTAGAGTTCATGACCAATTAAGAGGCCTAGATGCTAAGTCAGTAAGTAAATAATTAACCACAATGTGTGGCACACCATTGCAGCCAATTAGAATTTACTGATATAGCTTTGACATTGTGAGGCCTAATGGGAGTTATGCCATGCGACTCTTTGTACAAACTTTTTTGTGTGCCCATCTGCAGCCTGTTCTCTGCCCACCTGCCCCCTCAATGCAGCTCACCATATCTCATGTGAAATCACCGAGCCGTCATCTGTTTCCTCGGCTCTCAGTTGGCAGTCACATACACAGTCCTGCCTCCGCCATCGGCATTGGACCAGCTCCTGTGATAGACAGAACACTGGTCCAATGCCGGTGGCGGAGGCGGGACTGTGTGTGTGAAGTTAGAGCCTAGAGGAGAGCCGAGTGGAGAGGAGATGACGGCTCGGTGATTTCCGGCGGCACTCATCCCTCTCCTTCCCCTCCAAGGTACGATGTTGGCGTATGACACGCACCCTTCGATTTTCCCCCTATTTTCAGGGGAAAATAGTGTGTGTTATACGCCGATAAATACGGTACTTCTTATTATCATTATTATTATTTTTATTGATTCCTCTGAGGAACCAGCATATTTATGCATGCGTTTTTACAATTGCCTATCATCAGACGATTTAGCGCCGAGCTTAATTTAAAGTTTCATTGAACAAGCTGAAGTTAGAAGCTGATTGGTTACGATGCACAGCTGCACCAGATTCTGTGTGCGCCAGTTTTAGTAAATCTCCCCCTTTTGGGTCCTCTCCAACCCTCTTCTTCCTCCAGTAATGGGCAGATCCCAATGCTGTAGAGATTGGCTCCACGTAATGACATGGCACCACTCTCTGTCATATTCCCTTGTGAGCCCAGGGCAATCTTGAGGCCTTGGGCTCACAGTAAGTGGGTTGAGTGAAGATGGGTGTCATTAAACCTGGAAGAGGAGTGACACCACAATCCTTGATGAGTTATGCCGCGTACACACGATTGGACTTTACGGCATACTTGGTCTGGCGTACCGGACTTCGTCGGACAATTCAATCATGTGTGGGCTCCAGCGGACTTTGTTTTCTCAAAAGTTTGACGGACTTAGATTTGAAACATGTTTCAAATCTATTCGACGGACTCGAGTCCGGTCGAAAAGTCCGCTCGTCTGTATGTTAGTCCGACGGACAAAAACCGACGCTAGGGCAGCTATTGGCTACTGGCTATGAACTTCCTTATTTTAGTCCGGTCGTACGTCATCACGTACGAATCCGTCGGACTTTGGTTGATCGTGTGTAGGCAAGTCCGTTCATTCGGAAAGTATGCAGTAAAGTCCGGTCGTGTGTACGCGGCATTAGTCTGTGGGAAAAAGCCCTGGAGATAGGGTGAGTATAGCAGTCTTGACTGTTTTTTTAATTAATTTACAGAGCTTCAATGTGATTCACCTTAATAAGTTTATTGCCCAGACTTGCCCAGTCCAGTTGTGTTTAGCTGGTATGTTTAAAAATGCGTTCAGGTTTCCTTGTTGGGTGCTTTCGTTTTATTGAATGATGTTCATTGCAGGGTGACACGGGTGTGCCAGGCCGACATGGGCTTCCAGGAAGGAAAGGAGAGCTGGTAAGCAGTAATTTTAGGTTTTTTTTTTTAGCATTCTGTGGTCTCAGATTCCAGGTCTTTGGGTCTTTGTGCTGTCACTCAATAGCTTTAAAGTTTTCAGGTTGTGGTGTAGGTTTCCAGACTGATTGCTATTTATACTGAATATGCCCTTTACAGATACAGTGATAGGCAAAACTTGATAAAGGATAGTCTGTAATTGTCTTGTTTTTATTACACTTTATATCATAAAATCTGAATGTAGGGAGAAGCTGGCATCCCGGGACACCCTGGTCTTCCTGGAAAAGAAGGTCTTCTTGGTGCCAAGGTAATGCAGGCGATTTGCCTAAAATATTTTATATTGTTTTTATGTGTTTTCTTTATTTATTATGGTCATTGCATAAAAATAAAAGCATTGCTTTCCAGCGAGATAATAATTGAATATTATTTATACATATACCTGTAATATTTACCACCTGCAGCCAATAGGCGACAAGCTCTAATGCTGGCCATACACTATACGAAAAATCGGCCGAAAAATCGTTCGAATGGACACTTCGTTCGTTTTTCGGCAAGTTAGTGGGTACAAATCGATAATCGTTTGTGACGTTTTTGTGGAAAAAAAACGAACGGCATGTTTGGAAAATTTCTGCCGAACGTACGATAAATTGCAAGGTTAATGTGTTTCCCGTCCGAACTTTCTGCACTAGGTATATGTAAAAAAACGAACACAAAATTATTTATTCATGTCCACTGAACAGATTATCGGTCATTATATGATGGCACGATCGTTTGCGGTCACGGTCGAACGTTCGTTTTTCGAAAATGGGTTCGGCCGATTTTCTGTATAGTGTATGGCCAGCATTAGGCTGGCCATACACAGTCCAGATCTCGGCTTGTTCAGCAGGAACCATTTGAAATTTGAACCATTAAGGGGTAGGCTGAATGTACCAAGTAGATCGATCTATTAACTTGGGTACAAGCAGCCTGCCGGATTTGCTTCGGATTATCCCAAGGGGCTGCTATAGCCGCTAGCGATAATCGCTGTCTTCTCCTGGCGGGGACAGCTCCCCCCCACTGGGAGCGGACAATAGCTTGGCTGGGGGGATCGTGCAAATGTCATTCCTGCAACCTGTAGCTGCAGGAAAGAAATTTGTATCGTCTATGGCCAGCCTAAGCAAAAGTGCGGGGCTTGACTTAAATAGCTGGGAGATCAGATTGGATAAACTGCACAGTGGCTCAGAGAGGAAATGGCCCTTTTTCCGAGATGAATTAAGACCATCTGCCTCAGTGAGATACACACAGGCTGCCAAAAAGGCATGCTGGCAAATTTGGGATTTCTTATTAGAAGTCACAGAATGCTTTACAAACTGAGCATCATGTATGTTCTGTGTATTAAATATTTATTTGTAAAATAAAATAAAACATTTGTAAAATAAAATATATGCACATGAATGAATGCTAAAAGTTTTAAAGTAGATCTCCAGCCTCTGCATTTCATTGTTTAATACTGGCATAACTGAGGAAACATGCCAAGTGACATCCAGTATATTAGCTGAGAGGTGACAGATGCAGTAAGCAAATTTGACAGGTAGCCTTTTTCTCCTTGAATGGGCAAGGTTACAGGGTCTCTTTAATGTTGTGTATATCTTCAATTGTTACTATGTTTTTTCCTTGCAGGGTGACAGAGGCATTGAAGGATTACAGGGTATTAAAGGTGATCAAGGAGAGAAGGGCGATAGGGTAAGCATTCATACAATGTATACAGTGAAGTTATGCACTTGGGGGCTAAGAATATGCAACTCGGGGGATCCGTAGTGGAGAAGGATCTGGGGGTTTTGGTAGATCATAAGCTCAATAATAGCATGCAATGCCAAGCTGCGACTTCCAAAGTGAGCAAAGTCCTTTCTTGTATTATGAGAGTTATGGACTCCAGAGAGAGAGATATCATTTTGCCCCCCTGTACAAATCATTAGTAAGACTTCATCTGGAATATGCAGTTCAGTTTTGGGCACCAATTCTCAAAAAAGGATATCAGGGAACTGGAGAAATGGCAGAGAAGGGCAACCAAACTGATAAGAGGCATGGAGGAACTCGGCTATGAGGAAAGATTACAGGAACTGAATTTATTCTCTCTTGAGAAGAGGAGATTAAAGGGGGATATGATCAACATGTACAAATTTATAAGGGGCCCATATAGTGAACTTGGGGTTGAGTTATTCACTTTACGGTCAACACAGAGGACAAAGGGGGCACTCTTTACATCTAGAGGAAAAGAGATTCCATCTCCAAATCTGGAAAGGTTTGTTCACAGTGAGAGCTGTGAAAATGTGGAATAGACTCCCTCCAGAGGTGGTTCTGACCAGCTCAGTAGATTGCTATAAGAAAGGCCTGGATACTTTCCTAAGTGCACACAATATAACTGGGTACTGACATTTATAGGTAAAGTTGATCCAGGGAAAATCCGATTGCCTCTTGGGGGTCAGGAAGGAATTTTTTGTCCTGCTGTAGCAAATTGGATCATGCTTTGCTGGGGTTTTTCGCCTTCTTCTGAATCAACTGTGGGTACAGGATTGGGTATATTGGGATTGTTTGATTCTATTTGTTATTTATTTTTATGGTTGAACTACATGGACTTGTGTCTTTTTTTAACCTAACTATGTAACTATGTAACATTGTATACAGTGTCATATAACAAACACTATCTGAACAAAAGTGTCCAGACATGCTGTATTATATTGGACATCAGGTTACAGCCTTGTAGTCTTCAGCAACAAACATGGCTGTACGAATGGTGGTATTGAAGAGCTCAGTAACCCACAAAAGATCTTCATAAAACACTTCCTTTCCAATAAGTGAATTCATCAGATTTCTGCCCTGGTGGTGTTGACCTGGCATTTCCCTTGGATGAAAATGAAAGAACCCTACCAGCCTATACAAAGCACTCAGCCCAAATAAACACTTCTAGGAAGAGGTAACGTTGACCAAGCCAAGTCATTCAAGATCAGTTCCCAACCTCAAAAATGGTTCTAGAAAGACCATTTTTATATTAATAGCCAACATCGGTTTTCAACCTCACCTATGTACTACTTGCTAAACTGAGCAAATCCCACCAACATTGCTCCAGCATCTCATGGAAAGCCTTCACAGAAGAGCAGAAGCTGTTATTGCAATAAAGACCGTCTTTAAATTTTTAGACAACATCATGTCTCAACCTCACCAATTTTTTATTTGCTTAACTAAGAAAATCCCACCAATATTCCTCCAAGATCTCATAGAAAATCTTACCATAAGAGTAGAAGCTGTTACATCAGGTCCTAACCCCACCAATGTTTTTGTTCAGTGGTCTCCAAACTGGCCCGGGAGCCAGATGCGGCCCTTTGATTGCCTTTATCCGACCCTTAGGGCACCAGTCCATCCACTGACTCCAACAAGAGGGCATTATTCTTTCCACTAACACCAATAATGGGGCACAATCCCTTCCACTGACACCAATGATGGGGAACTATTCCATCTACTGACACTAATGATGAGGCACTATTCATTCCACTAATATCAGTGATGTGGCACTATTCCTCCCACTGACACCAATGATGGGGCAGTATTCCTCCCACTGAAACCGAATGGTGAGAAACTATTCCTTCCACTAATACCAATGAGGGGCACTATTCCACCCACTTGCACCAATGATGAGGCACTATTCTTCCCACTATTACCAATGATCGGGCACTATTCCTCCCTCTGACACCAATGATGGGGCACTATTCCTCCCACTGAAACCGAATAGTGAGAAACTATTCCTTCCACTAATACCAATGATGGGTCACTATTCCTCCCACTGATACCAATGATTGGGCACTATTCCTCCCACTGACACCAATGATGGGGCACTATTCCTCCCATAATAGCAAGCATGAGGCATTTTCTACTCCTACTAGCCACAGTATGGCCCCCCTAAGGTCTGAAGGGCAGTAAACTGGCCCTTTTGCTTAGGACCCCAGTCCTATTGCTTAACTGAGCAATTCCCACCAATATTGCTTCAGCATCTCATGGATAACTTTCCCAGAAGAGCAGAGGATGTTATGGCAACAGAAAAGTCCACCTTAATATTAATAGCTAACATCAGGTCTCAACCTCATCAATGTTCTAGCTGCTAAACTAAGGAAATCCCAAGAACAATGCTCCAGCATTTTATTGACAGGCTATCCAGAAGATCAGAACCTATTATTGCAACAGAAAAAGACCATCTTCATATTAATAGCCAACATCAGGTCCCAACCTTATCAATGTTCTAGTTGCTACACTGAGCCAGTCCTAAGAACAATGCTCCAGCATCTCATGGATAGTCTTCCCAAAAGAGCAGAAGCTATTATTGCAACAAAGAGATGCCACCTTCCTATTAATAGCCTTAATTTTGGAATAAGATGTTGGACAGGCAGGTCTCTGGATACTCTTGATCATATTGTTTACACTGTTATAATGGTCTTTATTCATATTATATTAATAGAATGGATTTCTTTGATACCTTAACCCACTGAGTTAAAATGTTTTCTAGGGTCCTGTAGGGCCAGTTGGTCCAACCGGCACAAGAGGGATCGATGGGACTTCTGGACCTCCGGGTCCTCCAGGACCTGCTGGTCCAAAAGGCCCTGAAGGTCTGCAAGGACAGAAGGTGAGAAAATGTATAAGTGAAGGTCATTTTTAATTCTACATATATTTTGGTTTTTAGGTCTGGGCAACCTTTGCACCTCTAAAAATGAAAATGATAAGCTGAGATGCGTCCAAAATGTTGAAATCTTTGATTTAGATAATTGCTAGATAAATGTTGTATTAGCACACATTTTCTCATTATACAGTATAATATCACTTAGTACTATGATGTCTAATTTGTTTTCATATTTTTAGGGTGACAGAGGCCCTTCTGGAGAGGCCATTACTGGACCACGTGGAATTCCGGGAGTCCCAGGAGAACGGGGTGAGCAGGTATGGCTGTAGTTATTTTTAACTTTTCCATAAGACACACCTACATTCTTGTTTGGCTCTATAATTTGTACATAGAAGTTCCCAAATTACTGATTGGAGGAACCATAAATGACCTTTTTCCTATGTTTGCTTTAACAGATTGTGTCTGTTAACAGCCATTGTAGGCTACATCTTTAGTCCAGAATGCTTCTAAAAACTGCCCAGACTTCATTCAGTTCAACACAATGTTTACACTCCTGTATATTCTCAGTAAGGATTGGCCATCTACTTGTCACTAAAGATAATTAGGGGGTCTGTGCCATGCACACTTATAGAGAATGATGATGACCAACCTTCTTCTTCAGCTGCAAGTAGCTGCCTGCTCCTAGTTAGGGTGTCAGATGTGGTAGGAATTGGGCTGTACTAATCAGCCTTTCTGGGGTTATATCTATTTTGGCACCACGGTTTGATTTAAAGCCCACTTGAGACAGCTCAATATACACTCATCGATCACTTTATTAGGCACACATGTTCAATTGCTCGGTAACACAAACTGCTAATCAGCCAATCACATGGCAGCAACTCAATGCATTTAGGCATCTAGACGTGGTAAAGGCGACTTGCTGAAGTTCAAACCGAGCATCAGAATGGGGAAGAAAGGGGATTTCAGTGACTTTGAACGTGGCATGGCTGTTGGTGACAGACGGGCTGGTCTGAGTATTTTAAAAACTGCTGGTCTTCTGGGATTTTCACACACAGCCATCTCTCGGGTTTACAGAGAATGGTCCGAAAAAGAGAAAATATCCAGTGAGCGGCAGTTGTGTGGAGGAAAATGCCTTGTTGATGTCAGAGAATGGGCAGACAAAGCAACAGTAATTCAAGTAACCACTCATTACAACCAAGGTATGCAGAATACCATCTCTGAACACACAACACAATGAACCTTAAAGCAGTTGGGCTACAGCAGCAGAAGACCACACCGGGTGCCACTCCTGTTAGCTAAGAACAGGAAACTGAGGCAACAATTCGCACAGGATCACCAAAATTGGACAATAGAAGATTGGAAAAATGTTGCCTGGTCTGATGAGTCTGGATTTCAGCTGTGATGGTAGTGTCAGAATTTGGCATAGACATGAAAGCATGGATCCATCCTGCCTTGTATCACCGGTTCAGGCTGGTGGTGGTGTAATGCTGTGGGGGATATTTTCTTGGCACACTTTGGGCCCCTTAGTACCATTTGAGCATCGTTTAAACACCACGGCCTACCTGAGTATTGTTGCTGACCATGTCCATCCCTTTATGACTACAGTGTCCCCATCTTCTGATGGCTCCTTCCAGCAGGATAATGCTCCATGTCACAAAGCTCCAATCATCTCACCACTGGACAATGAGGTCTCTGTACTCCAATGGCCTCCACACTCACCACATCTCATCCAATAGAGCGCCTTTGGGATGTGGTGGAAGGGGAGATTGACATCATGGATGTGCAGCCGACAAATCTGCAGCAACTGCGTGATGCTATCGTGTCACTATGGACCAAAATCTATGAGGAATGTGTCCAACACCTTGTTGAATCCATGCCACCAAGAATGAAGGCAAAAGGGGGTCCAACCCTAGCAACGTGTACCTAATAAAGTGGCCGGTTAATGTATATTACAGGTGCATCAAAATAAAAGGTATGCAAAGCCTTTCAGTTAATTTTCTTTAGAAAGCAGCCGCAACCTGAGTAGAATAGCCTGTCCCCTGCCAGGTGCAGAGAAGGACCTTTGCTCTCTCTGTGTGGAAGCAGTGGTCTCTCTAAAGAGGTTCAACACGCCCCCTGCTGAGTCAAATTATGTGTTAGCATTTTGCAGGTTTTGAAAAAAAAATTACTGTTCTTGCTACTGTGTTACGGTATAACATGTGTTTCTTTGCTATGTTTAGGGTATGATGGGACCAGATGGAGGTAAAGGAGACAGAGGATCTCCAGGAATGACAGTGAGTTTTATTTCAGCTGGAATTTCATTTATCTGAACTGTAGAAGTATTTGTGTAACAACTGGCAATAGCGAACTTTCATACACTCATATCTTATGCTCAGGGTGGGAGTCGCCCATGGTGCCCCTAGACAAGGGTCTGTTCTGCCTTACGCCGGCCCTTTCTGGGTTTATTGGGTGGTCTGTTCTCCATCACCTGCTCAGCACAAATACATATCACATTAATGTGTTCTTTCTGTTACCAGGAGGATGAAATCCGAACTTATGTTAGGCAGGAGATGAGCCAGCATTGTGGTAAGTGTCATTATCGAGCTACTGAAATATTTTCAATGTGCCAATAAATGATAGACTTCAAGATAACCCGATCACATATAACATATTCTCCGCATCATTTGATTTTCATGAGAAGTCTGAATTGTGGGACAGGTTCACATTAACTCTTCATCGGCTACACCTAAATAAATATTGTAGGTAAAGTGTATCTAAAGCCAAAACTCACTTTTTTCTATCTATTGAGATATATATATATATATATATATATATATATATATATATATATATTATACAGGATATATACAGTGGGCAAAATAATTATTTGAACCCCTGCAGATTTTGTACATTTGCCACTTACAAAGAAATGAAGGGTCTATGCATTTTAAATGATACAGACGGAAAATCAACCAAAAATCCAGAAAACAACACATGATACAAATGTTATAAATTGAGTTGCAGTTCAGTGAGTAAAATAAGTATTGGATCCCCAAGCAAATCATGACTTAGTACTTGGTGGAGAAACCCTTACTGGCAAGCAGAGGTCAGGCATTTCTTGTAGTTGGTGACCAGGTTTGCACACATCTCAGGAGGGATTTTGGCCCACTCTTCTTTACAGAACTTCTCTAAATCCTTAAGGTTTCTTGGCTCTCGCTTGGCACCTCAAAGTTTCAGCTCCCTCCATACATTTTCTATAGGATTAAGGTCTGGAGACTGGCTAGGCCACTCCATGACCTTAATGTGCTTCTTCTTGAGCCACTCCTTTGTTGCCTTGGCGGTATGTTTTGGGTCATTGTCATGCTGGAAGACCCATCCATGGCCCATCTTCAGTGTTCTGGCTGAGGGAAGGAGATTCTCATCCAAGATTTTACAATACATGTCCCCGTCCATTGGGCCCTCAATGCGGCAAAGTCAGCCTGCACCTTTATCAGAGAAACAACCCCAAAGCATAATGTTTCCATCTCCGTGTTTGACTGTAGGGATGGTGCTCTTATGCCGCGTACACACGGTCGGACTTTTCGTCTACAAAAGTCAGACGGACGCCGACGGACTAAAGCTGGCTGACAATCCGATCGTGTGTGGGCTTCCCCGGACCTTCAGCGGACTTTTCCAGCCTCAAATCTGACGGACTTTAGATTTGAAACATGCTTCAAATCTTTACGTCGTAACTACGCCGGACCCAGAAATCTGCTCGTCTGTATGCTAGTCTGACGGACAAAAACCCACGCTGGGGCAGCTATTGGCTACTGGCTATCAACTTCCTTATTTTAGTCCGG
Organism: Lithobates septentrionalis; assembly: GCA_037952835.1. Taxonomy (NCBI): domain Eukaryota; kingdom Metazoa; phylum Chordata; class Amphibia; order Anura; family Ranidae; genus Lithobates; species Lithobates septentrionalis. Next base: position 1,898,964 of record JBBDGP010002253.1, read on the forward strand.
TGTACGTCATCACGTACAAATTCATCGGACTTTTGTGTGATCGTGTGTAGGCAAGTCCGCTCGTAAGAAAGTCTGCCGCAAGTCTGCCAAAAGTCCGACAAAAGTCTGTCGAAAGTCTGTCGGACAGGCTGTCGGACTTTTGTAGACGAAAAGTCCGACCGTGTGTACGCGGCATTAGGGTCATATTCAGCATTTTTCTTCCTCCAAACACAAAGAGTCAAGTTAATGCCAAAGAGCTCAATTTTGGTCTCATCTGACCACATCACTTTCTCTAAATCCTTCTCTGAATCATTTAGATGTTCATTGTGGTCCCAACTGCCTTGAGATCATTCACAAGCTCGTCCTGTGTAAACCTGATCAAATACTTATTTTACTTACTGAACTGCAACTCCATTTATAACATTTGTATTATGTGTTTTTTCTGGAGTTTTGGTATATTGGAGTAAGTATTGTCTCTATCATTTAAAATACACCTATGATAAAAATTATAGACCATTCATTTCTTTGTAAGTGGGAAAACTTACAAAATCTGCAGGGGATCAAACAATTATTTTCCCCACTGTATATATATATATATATATATATATATATATTTATCCCTACTGGAGAGATTCACTTCTCTACAATATATGTGGTAGTAACTATTGGCACCTTGACAGAAGGTGATGGGAAATCCAATATCTTACATTTACGATCAGAAAGGGGACAGAAGGGAACCCTTCCAGTGAGTACACCTGTTATGGTGACAGCTGTGCAGGGGATTTGGCCTTACTTTGGAAGATTTCCTGTTGTGTCTTTTGGGACAGGAACCAGCCATTCCCTACTTGATGCCTTCAGATGTACTTTTAAAAGAGATCTAAACCCCCAAAAAATTAACCCAAAGACAAAAATACAGTGCATCCGGAAAGTATTCACAGCGTTTCACTTTTTCCACGTTTTGTTTTGATACAGCCTTATTCCAAAATGGATTCATATAATTCATTTCCTCAAAATTCTACAAACGATACCCCATAATGACAACGTGAAAGAAGTTTGTTTGAAATCTTTGCAAATTTATTAAAAATAAAAAACGAAACAATCCCATGTACACAGGGGCGGACTGATAACTCATGGGGCCCCCGGGCAATAGGAGATTATGGGGCCCCCAGGCAATCAGAGATTATGGGGCCACACAGTATACACACACACAGTATACAATCACACAGTATACACAGACAGATGTAAAAAAAACACAGATTTATACATACTGTCCCTGGTTTTACTGAGGCTGGCAACCCTGATGGGGCCCCCTAGTGGCCCAGGGCCCTCAGGCAGTGCCCGAGTCGCTCAATGGTCAGTCCGCCCCTGCATGTACATAAGTATTCACAGCCTATGCCATGACACTCAAAATTGAGCTCAGGTGCCTCCTGTTTTCACTAATCATCTTTGAGATGTTTCTACAACTTGATTGGAGTCCATCTGTGGTAACTTCAGTTGACTGGACATGATATGGAAAGGCACACACCTGTCTATATAAGGTCCCACAGTAACCAGTGCATGTCAGAGCACAAACCAAGCCATGAAGTCCAAGGAATTGCCTGTAGACCTCCGAGACAGGATTGTATGGAGGCACAGATCTGGGGAAGGGTACAGAAAAATTTCTGCGGCATTGAAGGTCCCAATGAGCACAGTGGCCTCCATCATCCGTAAATGAAAGAAATTTGGAACCACCAGGACTCTTCCTAGAGCGGGCCGTCTGTCCAAACTGAGCGATCGGGGGAGAAGGGCCTTAGTCAGGTGACAAAGAACCTGATGGTCACTCTGACAGAGCTCCAGCATTTCTCTGTGGAGAGAGGAGAACCTTCCAGAAGAACAACCATCTCTGCAGCACTCCACCAATCAGGCCTGTATGGTAGAGTGGTCAGACTGAAGCCACTCCTTAGTAAAAAGCACATGACAGCCCATCTGGAGTTTGCCAAAAGGCACATGAAGGACTCTCAGATCATTAGAAACAAAATTCTCCGGTCTGATGAAACAAAGATTGAACTCTTTGGCCTGAATAGCAAGCATCATGTGTGGAGGAAACCAGGCACATCTCATCACCTGGCCAATACCATCCCTACAATGAAACATGGTGGTGGCAGCATCATGCTGTGGAGATGTATTTTAGCCGCAGGAACTAAGAGACTAGTCAGGATCGAGGGAAAGATGAATGCAGCAATGTACAGAGACATCCTTGAGGAAAACCTGCTCCTGAGCGCTCTGGACCTCAGACTGGGGTGAAGGTTCATCTTCCAACAGGACAACGACCCTAAGCACACAGCCAAGAAAACAAAGCAGTGGCGACGGGGCAACTCTGTGAATGTCCTTGAGTGGCCCAGCCAGAGCCCAGACTTGAACCTGATTGAACATCTCTGGAGAGATCTGAAAATGGCTGTGCACCAGTGGCGGAATTATCAGGGTCGCTGCAGTCGCACTTGAGACTGGGCCCTGTAGTTCCGCCAATTCAGGGGGGCCCGCCGCCCACCAGTGTGAGAAGCCCGCCGCCCGTCCGTTCGCTCTGGCTGCTGTTGTGAGGGCAGCATGTGTCAGTTTGTTCTGCCACGGGGAGGGGGGCTTTCGCTCTCTGAGCGGAGAGAAAGAAGGCAGAGGCAGCGCTGATACTGTGGACCGCCCCGCCCCCGCCTATCCAGAGACAGAGAGAATCTAGGGAGGCGGGGCGGACACTGCTAACATCAAGTAAGAGAAGGTGGGGGAGGAGCTGCAGGAGGTCGCGGCCGCTGTGTAAGGACTGGAGTAGAGACAGTGACACATGGAGCGCAGGGAGCCGAGAGAGACACAGAGCAATGCAGGGGAAAACGAGTGAACACTGACAGTAAGTAAGTGTCTCTGATCCCGGTGTTCTGACATATACTGTCCTCCTATCGGATAGTGTCCGCTCCGTACTGCGCATGCGCAGCGCTTGCGCAGTACGGAGCAGAAGGAGATGCCGAAAGTGTCCGAAGTTGATCAGCTGACCATCAGCTGTACACAGCGCTTCGGCACTTCTTAGCGATGGCTGTGTAAGAGGGCCCCTCGCGGGCTCGCTTCGCTCGCCACGCTTCGGGCACGGCCTCGCTGCGCTCGGCAACTATTTATTCTCACTCTATGTCCACTTGGATAGTAGGGAATGAACCTGGACATAGGGTGAGAATAACAGCGCAGGCGCCGTGTACAGCTGATGATCAGCTGTTAAACTTCGGAGACTTTCAGCGTCTCGTTTGTCCTCCGTACTGCGCCTGCGCAGTACAGGGCGGACACTATGTGATAGGGGACTGTATTTGACAAGACACCGGCACCCAGCGCTGCCAGTGAACCCAGTCCCCACCCCCACCGCTGATTCCATCCCACCACAGGCACTCATCCCTTCTGCCCAGCACTGAAACTGATTCCACCCCCAGCACTGATACTCATTCCACCCCCCCACCAGCACAGCCACTCATCCCCCCCAGCACTGACTGACACTGATCCTACCCCCCCAGCACTGACACTCATACCCCCCCCACCAGCACTGACACTCATCCCCCCAGCACTGACACCCATACCCCCCACCAGCACAGCCACTCATCCCCCCAGCACTGACAATGATCCCACCCCCCCAGCACTGACACTCATACCCCCAGCACTGACACTGATCCCACCCCCCCAGCACTGACACTCATCCCACCCCCCCACTCATTCCACCCCCCCACCAGCACTGACACTGATCCCACCCCCCCAGCACTGACACTCATCCCCCAGCACTGACACTGATCCCACCCCCCCCACTCATTCCACCCCCCACCAGCACAGCCACTCATCCCCCCCAGCACTGACTGACACTGATCCTACCCCCCCAGCACTGACACTCATACCCCCCCACCAGCACTGACACTCATCCCCCCAGCACTGACACCCATACCCCCCACCAGCACAGCCACTCATCCCCCCAGCACTGACAATGATCCCACCCCCCCCAGCACTGACACTCATACCCCCAGCACTGACACTGATCCCACCCCCCCCAGCACTGACACTCATACCCCCAGTACTGACACTGATCCCACCCCCCCAGCACTGACACTCATCCCACCCCCCCACTCATTCCACCCCCCCCACCAGCACAGCCACTCATCCCCCCAGCACTGACACTGATCCCACCCCCCCAGCACTGACACTCATCCCCCAGCACTGACACTGATCCCACCCCCCCCCACTCATTCCACCCCCCACCAGCACAGCCACTCATCCCCCCAGCACTGACTGACACTGATCCCACCCCCCAGCACTGACACTGATCCCACCCCCCAGCACTGACACTCATCCCCCAGCACTGACACTGATCCCACCCCCCCACTCATTCCACCCCCCCACCAGCACAGCCACTCATCCCCCCAGCACTGACTGACACTGATCCCCCCCCCAGCACTGACACTCATACCCCCCCACCAGCACTGACACTTATCCCCCCAGCACTGACACTGATCCCACCCCCACTCATTCCACCCCCCCACCAGCACAGCCACTCATCCCCCCAGCACTGACTGACACTGATCCCACCCCCCCAGCACTGACACTCATCCCCCAGCACTGACACTGATCCCACCCCCCCACCCATTCCACCCCCCACCAGCACAGCCACTCATCCCCCCAGCACTGACACTGATCCCACCCCCCCAGCACTGACACTCATCCCCCAGCACTGACACTAATCCCACTCATTCCACCCCCCCACCAGCACAGCCACTCATCCTCCCAGCACTGACACTCATTCCACCCCCCCCCCCACCAGCACAGCCACTCATCCCCCCCAGCACTGACACTCATTCCACCCCCCCCCCCACCAGCACTGACACTCATTCCACCCCCCCACCCCCCGAACTGACACTCACCCCCCAGCACTGACACTGATCCCACCCCCCCAGCACTGACACTAATTCCACCCCCCCAGCACAGCCACTCATCCCCCCAGCACTGACACTCATCCCCCCCAGCACTGACACTCATTCCACCCCCCCCCCCCACCAGCACAGTCATCTCATCCCCCCCAGCACTGACACTCACCCCATCCCCCCCAGCACTGCCACTCATCCCACCCACCCACCCACCACAGCCACTCATCCAATTCCCCCCCAGCACTGACACTCATCCCATCCCACCAGCAGGGGTGTATGTACAGGAGTTGCTGGGGTCACAATTGCATGCTCCAGGGTTCCAGTGCAGCCCCCTGTACACCCTGGATAGGAGGGGTGGCATATAGAGGAACAGTTCCCCTTCATTTTCCTCCTGCAGCCTGCAGGAACTGTTCCTCTATATGCCGCCCCTCGCTATCCACCACCTGCTGCCCCAAGCTCCTGTGTACTCTTTGGCCCCCCTCATCCCCCACAGTGCTGTCGGGTTTCCCCCCTCTCCTCTCCTTCCCGGCTGCTGCGGGGGGAATGCTTTCTGGATGGAGAGTGGGGAAGGGGCCGATAAATGTGTAATTTACCGGCTCCTCCCATGTCTTAATGAATAGAACCCAGTTCATTTATAACTGAGGCATAGTAAACTGTGTTTACTATGCTTCCGTTTGTGAATGAACAGGAAGCTCTGTATGGAGCTATTTCTGTGCATTCATTCTGTGGAGCTGAGGCTGCAGAGATGGAGAGTGTGGGCTGTGTCCTCAATCTCATTTCTCTGTTTCAAAGATGAAACATCAGAGGTCTGTTTAGACCCCCTGATATCACACCCACAGTCCATATTCCCATCGCACACATTCCACAATTAAAGCCAGTTATTTTCAGTGTTCTCGTGTGTGGAGATATGTTTTTAATTGATCTATTGTAGCAGTCATCGATAAAGGACAAGAATGGTGGTGTGTGGGGGAGGGGGGCGGCATTGAAAGACCCAGCCTTGGGGCGGCAAAGGGAGTAAATCCGGGCCTGCCTCCAGTACCACCACCACCCCCCTCCAGTACCACCACCCCCCTCCCATCAGTAACACCCCCCCTCCCATACCACCACCACCCCCCTCCAGTCAGTACCACCCCCCCTCCAATACCACCACCACCCCCCTCCAGTACCACCCCCCTCCAGTCAGTACCACCCCCCTCCAGTACCACCCCCCCCTCCAGTACCACCACCCCCCTCCAGTCAGTACCACCCCCCTCCAGTCAGTACCACCCCCCTCCAATACCACCACCCCCCCTCCAGTACCAGTGGAAAAAAATATAGTATCAAAATCATGCTTTTCGGGGGGGGGGCCTTCATGATTTCTTGCACCGGGGCCCTGAGGTTTCTAGTTACGCCACTGCTGTGCACCGACGCTCCCCATCCAACCTGATGGAGCTTGAGAGGTCCTGCAAAGAAGAATGGGAGAAACTGCCCAAAAATAGGTGTGCCGAGCTTGTAGCATCATACTCAAAAAGACTTGAGGCTGTAATTGGTGCCAAAGGAGCTTCAACAAAGTATTGAGCAAAGGCTGTGAATACTTATTTACTTAGGATTTTTTTAATTTTTTATTTTTAATAAATTTGCAAAAAATTCAAGCAAACTTCTTTCACGTTGTCATTATGGGTGATTGTTTGTAGAATTTTAAGGAAAATAATGAATTTAATCCATTTTGGAATAAGGCTGTAACATAACAAAATGTGGAAAAAAAGAAGTGCTGTGAATACTTTTCGGATGCACTGTATGTTGAAGCTTACCAGTCCTTAGATGGGTCGACTTAATTTGTTTTCCTTCTTCAAACTAAGAACATTTTCAGCAAGGACAGAAGCTACCCATTGATCCTGCTAGATATCCAGTGCCCTTGTCAATTCCTGTGAACTGAAATCAAACAATATTATTAGTTTTCCAATGTGGACACTTCCCCGTCTATTTTATGGAGAAGCGGGGAAGGTGTCCTGTAGTTCTTTCCTAGGATCACTGTAAGATAGGAAGCATGTTTTAGTGGCAGAATCACAGGTGAAAATAAAGGGGAAAAAGAAAGGAGAGAGGAAAAATAAATGCAGCCACCACATTCAAGAACTGGTAGGCTGCAATATATACTACTTACTGGTAGATTGTGTACAGGATCTAACAAGGTTTTTGTTTTTTCTTTTTCAGCCTGTGGAGGTCAGTTCTCTTGAATACAGATTGGTAAAAAGAAAGTGTGTGTGTGTGTGTGTGTGTGTGTATTTCCATCAACACTGTATGGTATTGTCATCCAGCAGGTATCAAAATTAAACACCCACATTACCTATAATAATGAACAGGTAGGACGATGTGAACACAGCAAACACTTCATCGCCTCTGAATAAAGAGTCCAACCATTGTGAAGCCTTGTCAGTACTTACAAGTAGTATGTGATCTAGCCAGCTATCCTGGGATTGAGACCCTAATGCCGCGTACACACGGTCGGACTTTCTATCCTACTTGGTCCGGCACACTTTCCGACGGACTTTGTCCGCCAGGTGCGCCGGACTTTAAAACGGACGAACTTGCCCACACACGCCGGGACTTTCCGGCGGGCTAAGTCCGCCCGTCTTTCCGACGGACTTTCGCCGGAGTTCCGGCGGACTTTCAGAATGAACGGACTTGCCCACACACGGCCAAGTCCGTTCATTTTGAACGTGACTCAGGTGCGACGGGACTAGAAAAGGATGTCAATCTTGCCGCTTTTATCGGCGAGATTGACACCTTGCGAGCCCCGTCGCGGGGCATACCAGGCCCTTAGGTCTGGTATGGATTATAAAGGGGAACCCCTACGCCGAAAAAACGGCGTGGGGCCCCCCCTAAAATCCATACCAGACCCCGATCCGAGCACGCAGCCTGGCCGGTCAGGAAAGGGGGTGGGGACGAGCGAGCGCCCCCCCCCTCCTGAACCGTACCAGGCCGCATGCCCTCAACATGGGGGGTGGGTGCTTTGGGGGAGGGGGGCGCCTTACGGTGCCCCCCCACCACAAAGCACCTTGTCCCCATGTTGATGAGGACAAGGGCCTCTTCCCGACAACCCTGGCCGTTGGTTGTCGGGGTCTGCGGGCGGGGGCTTATCGGAATCTGGGAGCCCCCTTTAATAAGGGGGCCCCCAGATCCCGGCCCCCCACCCTATGTAAATGAGTATGGGGTACATGGTACCCCTACCCATTTACCTAGGAAAAAAGTGTAAGTAATAAAACACACTACACAGGTTTTTAAAATATTTTATTAAACAGCTCCGGGGGGGGGGGATCTTCCTCCGGCTTCGGGGGTCTTCTTCCGGCTTCGGGGGGTCCCTCCGCTTCATCTTCTCCCGGCGTCCGGTTGGTTCTTCTCCGCTCTCCGGCCTCTTCTCCCGGTGTCCCAGGTCTTCGGCCGGCCCCTCCGCCGTCTTCATGTAGCTCTATTGCCAGCGGAGGTCCGGACTTCTGGGCTTCTTGTCTTCTTGTCTTCTCTTCTCTTCCCCCAGATGTTGACACGACGCTCTCTCCGGCTGGACTGGTCTCTGAGGGCTGCGTTGTGACTTATATAGGCGGAGACCCCGCCCCCATATGATGTCACAGTCCCTGGGCATGCTGGGACTGTGACGTTTTAGGGGGCGGGGTCGACCACGCCCCTAAAACGTCACAGTCCCAGCATGCCCAGGGACTGTGACATCATATGGGGGCGGGGTCTCCGCCTATATAAGTCACAACGCAGCCCTCAGAGACCAGTCCAGCCGGAGAGAGCGTCGTGTCAACATCTGGGGGAAGAGAAGACAAGACAAGAAGCCCAGAAGTCCGGACCTCCACTGGCAAGAGAGCTACATGAAGACAGCGGAGGGACCGGCCGAAGACCTGGGACACCGGGAGAAGAGGCCGGAGAGCGGAGAAGAACCAACCGGACGCCGGGAGAAGATGAAGCGGAGGGACCCCCGAATCCGGAAGAAGACCCCCGAAGCCGGAGGAAGATTCCCCCCCCCCCCCGGAGCTGTTTAATAAAATATTTTAAAAACCTGTGTAGTGTTTTATTACTTACACTTTTTTCCTAGGTAAATGGGTAGGGGTACCATGTACCCCATACTCATTTACATAGGGTGGGGGGCCGGGATCTGGGGGCCCCCTTATTAAAGGGGGCTCCCAGATTCCGATAAGCCCCCGCCTGCAGACCCCGACAACCAACGGCCAGGGTTGTCGGGAAGAGGCCCTTGTCCTCATCAACATGGGGACAAGGTGCTTTGTGGTGGGGGGGCACCGTAAGGCGCCCCCCTCCCCCAAAGCACCCACCCCCCATGTTGAGGGCATGCGGCCTGGTACGGTTCAGGAGGGGGGGGGGGGCGCTCGCTCGTCCCCACCCCCTTTCCTGACCGGCCAGGCTGCGTGCTCGGATCGGGGTCTGGTATGGATTTTAGGGGGACCCCACGCCGTTTTTTCGGCGTAGCGGGGTTCCCTTTATAATCCATACCAGACCTAAGGGCCTGGTATGACCCGCGCTCGCCGCAATAGGAAGATTTGTTTTTCCTATTGCAGCGAGCGCGAGATGCAATACCCTGCCCTCGTGTCGTATTTGGTCTGTCGGACCAGCCTACACACGAGCGGGCTTTCCGTCGGACCAGCACACACACGGGCGGACTTTCCGCCCGAAACTGAGTCCGACGGAAAGATTTGAAACTTTCTTCAAATCTAGGTCCGGCGGGCTTTTGGGAAGAAGTCCGCCGGAAAAGTCCGCCGCCGCCCACACACGGGCGGATTGTCCGGCACACTCTGGTCCGCCGGACCAAGTATGCCGGAAAGTCCGACCGTGTGTACGCGGCATTAGGCTTAGTTTACACTTACGATTGAGAAGTGGTAAAAAAACATGGTTGAGCTGCATTTTTACCACCCCACAATGCTCCCCCTTAAGCTGCAAAGGCAGTGAACGGGGGCGTACACATATTGCCACCAAACGCAGCCCATTTAACTGCATAGCATGCAGTTGCATCGTGGTGGTTCGGGGTTTTAGGGGTTAAACAGGAAGGGAGCATATGATATAGAGGTCTAGCCATACATGACTAAATAGCATGGTTGACGGAATCTGCATTGCTGGCTATTGAGTTCAAGCAGCCATAGCACCCGCGGTTGTCAGAATACCCGAACAGTGACTGCATCTGATTGACTCCAGCCACTGCTCAGCCAACAGTTTTCCACCTGGTTCTTTCGATATCTCAGTTGAACTTTGTCGAGCCTGGTGGTGCCAGCAGGGCCACCCACCACTCAAATTTTGGTTGAGTCATATATGGCCAGTTTTAATCCCTTAGTTTATTATGGGAGACATACTGAGGGTTTATGGAGGCTGCCAGTGATGATGAGCTCTCCTGAAAATTCTAGTAAATAAGTATTTCCTATGATCATTGGCTCCATCTAGTGGCCATAATGCTGTATTTTCCTAATCTACTCTATGAAGAACATTTGACCTGGAGGGAAAATAGCCTAGTAACATTCGATTTTGCCCCAATTCGCACAGAACAAATGTGCATGATGTTTTACAGGGCAAATAGCTGTGCAACTTTTTTCGAAATACACTCTGTAAGGTGAGAGAGAAAAATATCACCGCTCTGAAAGAGGTCTGTGAGGAACAAACATTTTCTCCATGCTGGAAGTAACAGGTGCAGGCAATGCTGGTAATTGAGAGGTAAACGAGAAATCCTGGACAGCCGCACTTAAAAGTAATCTTCGATCTTTTTTTAAGTATAATCATAAAAATACATGCCATAGTATCACAAAGCAGGAAAGCTGACGCGTTTCACACTGTAGTCAGTGCTTAATCATAGCTATGATTAAGCACTGACTACAGTGTGAAACGCGTCAGCTTTCCTGCTTTGTGATGCTGTGGTATGTATTTTTATGATTATACTTAAATAAAGATCGAAGATTACTTTTAAGTGCGGCTGTCCAGGATTTCTCGTTTACCTCTCAACACCCTGTAAAGTCCTAGTGGTTAGCCTATTGTGATATGGAGGGCCCGAGATCACCAGCCAGATGCTTCTAAAAGTAAATAGACTTTACTGGTGTCAAAGAATCAAGCAAACACAAATAGCTTTCTTCAGCAAAAAAAAGACAAGCAGTCCATAGTCCTGGTATAATGAGGCCACACAAAATGGCTCACCGCCAGTATCTTAATCCCACACTTGGGTTTAGGGTTCCCATCTGTTTCAGGGTGTAAGACAAGCTGCAGGAGCTCAGCAAGCCAAGTCTCAGTCACCAGATAGTCCTCACAATCTCACAGCTGTGGACTACTCTACTCCACCTTATAAACACATGCTGATTCTGCCCTGCTGCTTTTAAAACTCCCTTGAAGTTGGGTACCCCTTTCAGGACCTGTTAAAACGTAATGGTGCCAATCCAAGCCGAGGCTTGGAGTCCTGCTGGTGCTCAGGATATTAGAAATTTGACTCATCCAGTGAGGAATGAGAATTGAAGGAAGGAAATCGCTGCTCGCCTAAACTGATCTTGGTTGGGATATGTGTAAGCGGTAGCCTCAGTCAGTGCCGCTCCACAGACCATGCCCCCTGATGCGTTTCGCCCCACCCATCGGATCTTAGTCATAAAGGTGGTTTCCTTGCTTCAGTGTTCAGGACCTGTAATCGGGGTTTGAAGGCTCTTTTCCACCCAAAATCTCTCCAAACCTCCAAATTTCAGGATCCAAATGAGGACTACCAGTCCAAAGACTACTAAAATCAGTTCTGTCCTGTTTGACGGAACTACCCTACAACCCCTCACCCTGCACGGGTGAGAACCTCTGAGTACTAAAATTGTCTATGGACTACTCCCTTAAAGTGAGCACAACCCAAATATTGGAGAAATATACCTCTTGTCCAGAACCCATACCCAGGGCCGGGACAAGGGGTGGGCAGGAGGGACGGCTGCCCCTGGCGCAATGGTTTATTACAGGGGTGGGGGGCACCCTGACCCTAAATTTAAGGCAAAGGGGGGCGCAGTTTGGCATCTTTGCCCTGGGCGCTGGATGACCTTGTCCCAGCCTTGCCCATACCTGTCATCCTGTACGCTATGTAATTAACGTCTCTCTGTATTATCTGTAAAGTGGGAGAGTAGGAACAGTTGCTGAGGCTGTTTCCCACAATGGAGGGAAAAAATTGACTATTTCAGGTATTATCAACTGAAAATTTTCAAGTAAAGTCATTATCTCTTAACAAACACACCTTGTGTTACTGAAAAGATAATACAGATCAACAATTGTCCATATGGCCTACCACTAACCACCACTGGACTCATGTGTTTTGTCTCTCTGTGTTTGTTTGACTGATGCCATTTGTCCGTCTCCAGTCCCTACTAATATTCCACTGTCTAATGTTTCAGTTGGCACACATTTCTTGAGGTGTTTTGCCACTCATTATGCATCTAAAAGCTCAGACACGTGTACACCATCCACAATCCTATCCACAATCGATTAAGCAAAGTCAGAGAACCTTGCCAAAAAAGAAATCATGATAAAAAAATCATAGATTGCATTGTGGGAACTGGGTTCCAATGAAATCTATACATTTCAGCCTTCTGCGTCACTTGAATATATTGAGGCTGGGTTCATACTATTGCGAATTGGATGCGGGTTTCCCCGCATACAATTTGCATGTCAAGAGATTGTGACTGGCTCTCAATGGAGCGGCTCCGGAGCGAATTGCACAGAAGTCCTGTGCGTCTTCTGGTCCGTTTCTGGTCTGAATTCAGCCAAAAATTCAGACCGAACTTGGACCTGAAATGGTGACCAGGGAAGCACCAGACCCCTGCTGCGAGTCACTCCATACTGCAGTGTGAACCCAGCTTTAATGGATCAAGTGTAGCCACCCATTTAGGGAGTAGTGCTTGAGTTATTCTCTTTGTATGGCTTTGTCCACTTCTTAGAGGGCAGCTCATTGTGTCCTTCCGATAGAGAAAAACCATAGAAACCTAGTGACCAGTATTCAATCACAACTTTATCTCTGAATCCAAGAGCCTTCCATATATACCTAAATGTTCTTACTGCTGTGTGTTTTCTTGTTGCTTTCCCATTGACAGCTGTCCTAAGACTCATAAGGGAAAAGTCTGATTTTCACAGCTTTCAGCTAAACAGGAGGTGAAGGAAAATCTTCCAATGGAGAGCTTTTCCTTGAATTCATGTCATGTCTCTGCCACAGGAAATATGGGGAAATCTCCCCAAGAGGGATCCAAACCCATTTTGTCTATGGCAGCTGTGGACAGGATTTGAGATTTGTTTAAAGGCCCAGGCCTCTGACTTTGGGGTTCCTTGATGGGTTGTTGATGGGACCTCTTAAAAAATCCTAGCCTGCTCAACGTCTTGAGGTACCAGGGAGGGAGCTGATTCTTCAGTTGAGTAGTTTCTATGTGTGTACAATGAGGAAGGCCTGAATTGAAGAGTCATACACGTGGAAAACATACTTCAAGACGTTTATTGATGATTGTTGAAAATATTAAAGCCAATGCATTTTGGGGGATTTCGGCTTCCTCTTCTTGAGGGATCTCTGCAGGGTATTAGACGTGTGTTATGGAACTGCGTGGGAGACATTGTCTGAGCCAAGCCTTTGAATATATGCAGAGTTTTGGTGCTTTTCCTATTTGGGGTTTTGCCACATGTACGACCCTTAACTTAAGACACCCCCTCATCGTACACACCCAGCAGTAAAAACCTGCTTCCTCACTTCATCCACCGCTAAAGAAAAGTAGACGGAATATTACTGTTAATTAAATGTATTTTAACCGTCTTGCTGCTGTGACAAACAAATGGGGAGGAGGGTTGTACCAAAATTTCTTGAACAATTAGCTACTGCTTGTCTCCCATTGGGCATCTTCTTTAGTCCCATACAACACAAAATACTACATATTGGTGGATCTTCAGAATAACATGTACTCTATGTGTTGCAGCTTGTAGCATTTGTCGCTGTTACCAGTGTGCCAACAATAACTTGTGGGGGGTCTTATGCTGATATCCAGTGTGGATGGGGACTATCAACATTTACTGCTTACACATCCTAACATTTAACCCATGTGAAGAGTTTCTGTATTCTTGTACTGTGTATCATTTCATATATTTCATATTTTCTGCCAAACTAGTTCAATTTTTCTACCGATTCTAATGATGTGGCTCAACTGACCAGTTGCTTACCTTCTAAATAGCATGTCATAATGCATGTAGTCATTTTTTTCCCAGTGTTTTAATGGAGAACTCTAGTGAAACATATTCTTGTATTAAATGTGTTCGCTCCAGGTGACTATTTAAGCTTTGTAAGATTGGTCAAGTTTCCCAGAATTCCTGAACATTTGATCCTTTGTCATAGTTGGCCTTTGGTCAGTTCTCTAAACTTCATTAAAAAAGTTAAAGTCCAACTTCAACCAAAACTTTTATTCTGTGGGGTGGAGTAGAACTTCTGTCAAGTTGTTAATGTCCCCAGTGGAGACATTTTTTCTTTTATTACCCTTCTGTCTGATGCGAGTCAAATGGAAGTGAAGGGAAATCGCTCTAACAGTCAGCTCTCGAATCCTACAGAACTGGAGATTGGAAGTGTCATGCCTACCCCTAGGGTTGGTGGTCAGGCACTATATCTGGCACTGTGTTCTTCACCTATAGCAGCCCCCCTTTCCTGTAAGACACAGGCTTACTCGGTTGCCCCCAGGCCTTATACACAATGCTATAGCGCCTGGCTACCACACCAGAGCAGGTACGAACTAAGCACAGCAAACAGGTACTTGCAGTTGTCAGACAAGCAGAGGGGTCCAATGGTAGCCTGGGTTCAAGGCAGACAATGTTCAGAGAGTAGTTGGGGTCAAGTTTGTGGTCAAAAGGCAGAGTTCAGAGAGTAGTCCAAAGTACATAACAAGGATTCCAAACTAGTTGGCTGGGCATGGATTAGGCGAAGGCATAGGTCAAGGCACAAGATCAAGGCAGGCAAACAGGGAGCTTGGAGCACGTGTTGCAAACACTATCACAAGCATGACACTAAGGACTTGTCAGGCTTAAAACAAGTTTGGTCTCCACCAAAAGGCTGTGTTTACACCAATCACCCTGCAAGTGGACAGTCAGACAGGGAGAGTGCAGTTTAGTCAAAACCAGGTTGCTGGAATGAGACCAGCAGCTGCCATGGAACAGGTGCATTACACGACAAAAAGAAGGTACTTTGTAACAGCCCAGATTTCCTTTCCAAAACCACATTGATTTAGACTGCAATAAACTGTGACTACATTACTACATTGACTATCATCCAGATATTAGCTCTTCCTGCATTTATAAGCCCTGACAAAGGGAGCACATTGAAACCCACACAAGCCATTGGCCTTTTTTACTGAAGGCAATGATAAAAAAAAACTTTATCTGGACAAAAGCTTCTGAACTAGCCCCATGTCATCCTTATTCCTCTACTATAGCATTACAAGGAATGAGAATTGGCTCCTGCATTTTAGAGAGCAGCCTAGAGAATCATTCACATGGCAACCACTATCCCAGTCTGGACCTTATCATTAGTAATGAAACCAGTGCACCACCCCTCTACTACTCTAGCTATGGAATCCTGATGGAGGTTTTATATTGTCCTGACTCCATTGGGTGGCTTCCCCCTAACTTAATGTCTGACACCTGGAGATTTTCCCTCACTTCCTATGTTGACCGATAGGCAAACAGTAGGGCGAAAAAATGTTGATTGAGGTTTTAACCCTTCCATGCTTCTCACAAAAATATTTTGGCTGTAGTTGGGCAATAAGTCTTCACTGGCCGCAGTAAACAATGACATAGATCAAGTACTTTGACTGGACAGTGGTGGGAACAACCTACTACTAGCCACTACTCACTGCAGTTCCTATGATTGAGATTGTCAAAAGAACAATTCTTTTTGTCAATAGCAACCAATCAGATTTGTCTCTTCCAATTTCTAGTACAGTACATGAGAACGGAAGGAAGAATGGTGGATTTGTACAACATAAGTAGCTTGTAATTCAGACACTTTCCATTACATAACATTTTGTTTTTGTCAACTTCTGATCTGACCACATGGGCATCAGTTTTGTAAGAGCAGTGTGTAAAGCAAGCTTTTATAAAGTATTTTAACAAGCTTTAAGCAGCTGAAGACATTAGCACACTCTTCAGCGCTAGTTTGGAGGTAATGAGCACAGATCCTAATGGGAACTCAGGCTCCCACGTTAAACAAGCTGTTTGCAGGCTTCAGGAAGCTTTAGAACTACTTGAAAGAGGGTTGGGGCTTGCTGAAATCTGCAACCAGCTGATTTAAATGGACAGTCTAATGAAAATTAGATTTGAAGCGCTAGTTAAAAAAGATCTTTTAACAGATCGTTGGTTGGGCTTGATGACTAACTTTTGGCAGCTCTACCACAAAAAGTGGTCGTTCCAACGGTAAAAGACCTCCACTGCGAAATCCCACTGAAATTCAAGAAAAGTGTGTCAACAGATCTTCTCAAGAGTCCACACATCAATTGCGGCTTTTAATGTTCCTTCTAAGATAAAGAACACTATCCAGGAGTTTCTTTCATGGGTGCTCAACCTGTGGCCTTCTAGTTGTTTCAGAACTACAAGTCCCATGAGGCATCGCAAGCCACTGACAGTTGTAAGCATGACTCCAAGATGCATGATGGGACTTGCAACAGCTGGAGGGCCACAAGTTAAGCACCCATGCTTTAGATAGAGTCCTATGGGTAGCCTATTTATTTTTTATCCAAGCTCTGGTGCACGGGGATTATTTGCCCCTGAAAAACAGTGGCTACATGTTATATTCCAGTTGTCCCAATTGTATCAGCAAAAAATGATTATGGACATCCTCAAACTGGAGATAAAGAGTGATTTAAAGGGCAAAGCTGCCAAGAGCGACAAGAATCAGAAATCTTTCACTGCAGTTCTCAATCATCAACATTTTATAACACTCCCATCTGAAACTATTATGTCCTTATACCTCTCAGGTTACCTTTCTGACAAACCATCTCCCCCATCCTATCCGCCCAGCCCACGTCTAGTCCCAGTCCCAGCTCTTAAGTTTTCTCACATTGATGAAGATGAGGGTGAGTAGGATCTCCTAACAGTAGAAGATTTAATCACATCTTCTGTCCACACCAAATTCTTTCTCGCTTTTATAGTCAGCCACGTGTAAAAATAACAGTTAAGTGTCTGCTTTTATGTCTGCGGTGCTTTGCAATCTATCGTCCTTGGCTAAGATAACACAATATATTCTACAAGGGAGGGCTGGCAACAACAGCTTAATGCCAATGCAAATAAGTTAAAGCTGAAGGTAACCTTATATAACTGTTTGACACTCCAGTGGATTCCACCCCTTCCAAAAAAGCCATAATGAAGGTATCACATTCCTGCAACTGGATTCACCAGTTATTTGAACTACATTACATTATGGAGAATCCTGAAGCTGTCTAATGGTTTGTAGTGGCCATGGCCATTGGATGGAAATTTTGGAAAAAAATGTTTCCTCATTGGAGCCCCCAGAAGTATATAAGATTCCTATTTTAGGTCAGATTAACCTGTAAATGGTCCAAATTGACAGAAGCCATAATTGTTCTGCAGTTGAAACCTCTGCCAGGATAGGCAAAGTTATGCCCCGTACACACGGTCGGATTTTCCGACGGAAAATGTGTGATAGGACCTTGTTGTCGGAAATTCCGACCGTGTGTGGGCTCCATCACACATTTTCCATCGGATTTTCCGACACACAAGTTTGAGAGCTGGCTATAAAATTTTCCGACAACAAAATCCGTTGTCGGAAATTCCGATCGTGTGTACACAAATCCGACGGACAAAGTGCCACGCATGCTCAGAATAAATAAAGAGATGAAAGCTATTGGCCACTGCCCCGTTTATAGTCCCGACGTACGTGTTTTATGTCACCGCGTTCAGAATGATCGGATTTTCCGACAACTTTGTGTGACCGTGTGTATGCAAGACAAGTTTGAGCCAACATCCGTCGGAATAAATCCTAGGATTTTGTTCTCGGAATGTCCGAACAAAGTCCGACCGTGTGTACGGTGCATTAGAAAACGTTTCTTGAACTGTTAGGATCCTGGTTTCTACTTACAAGCACCCAACATTGATGTTTAGTGACAGTCCACTGCTGCATTCACTGCAAAGTCCAAAGGACACCCTGCAAATCTCCAAGCCCTCATCCAAGGGGCCATGAGTCAATTGCCTTCCTGTCCTCTGATAGGCAATTTAAGATAACAGTGAGGGCAGACATCTAACTAGATAGCCTCTATATAAACTTTAATTAGGTACCAGGATAATATCTACTTCAAGTACCGTAATCACTTTTTGTACAACAAGGCATCTTTTATTGTCCTAAACCATTTTTGGATTGGATTTGGCCTAATGCCCTTCCTGTGCTCATTGCCAGCCCTCCCTTTTTGCACTCTACGTGTGCATTAGATAAGTCTGAGCAGTCAACTTTGACTTCAATTACCAAATTTACAACTTGCACATAAAATTAGGCTTAATGCAAAAATAAATAAATAAAAAGAATCTTCTAATGAATCATAATCATAAAATAAGACATAAAGCCTCATGTAACAAGTGTCTGCAGAGAAGATATGTTACCCATTGCAACCAATTAGATTCAGATTAGTTGTCTTGGCTGTCTCATTGATTTGTAAAAATGTGATTGGCAAATATAGGCAACACATTTTTTATTCAGATGCTGTTGAGATCCTCATATAAAGGTAGTCTACGGGTTGTTGCTTCATCATAAAGTAACATTGAGCAGGATTGGACAAATCCAAGGAGCCATGTAGCCAGCACACCTAAAAAATTCCGGCTTGGTACAAATGTTCACTATTGGCAGCTTGTCTGGATAATGGGCAGACATCTATCTTGAAGAAATTCAAGTTGTCACTGTTTTGTTTTGCCCAACCCTGTTGTTGGAGATGGCAGATGGTCAAATTTTCCCCACATCCCCTCACCCCAGTCCTCTACTTGGCATATATGTATTAACTAATAATTTAAAGAATTATAATTCAAAAGAAGAAAAAATGGGGAAGCGCCAACAATGTTCATCCATTTTAATAAGCACAGTAATTCATGGGAAAGGTAAGGTTGAACTTGGAAAACTTTAAAAAAAGTTCCATGTCACTCAGACGTCATGGAATAATGAAAATCTTTGGGCCAACCTTGTAACTGCTCTGACTTTGTACCTGCTTTAATAGCTAAATGCTGGTTGCTGGGTCTGCACATAGTGAATTTTGTTCTCTGCGTTTCATTCCAAGTCTTTGTATTAACTTACTCAAGTAGACATGGACCAGGCAGCAGCAAGAAGACAAAAAAGGGACAATGGTCACATTTCCTGCTTTCTTCTCTTGCAAGGTCAAATAACTCCTACATATTGTTGGTTCTCATTTCCAACCAAGCTGAATTCTGAAAAAGGTGCAAGTTGCCTGTTGCCCTTATGATGCTGATGCCTGAACCACTCTCTCATCTATGCGTTATATCTTCACTGAAAGGCAGGCAAGATCGACAGTGGGTACGGGCAACTTGCACTTTTTGAAGATACATTTCAGCTGTAGTAAGTCTGAGGGGATATTTAGAGTAAGTCTTCTAGATATTTACAGAATATGCAAGGAAGTCCTACAATAATGTCCTGGTTTAGTAGAGCACAAATAAGTCAAAGCTGTAATCAAAGCAGAGAAGCCCAAATATATCATCGTCTTTGAGCATGCTGGCATAATTCTATTCTTTTCCACGCAATACCTAGTGTGTCCTTTGCTTCTATTTATGCGCTTTTATCACACTTACTATGTATTGTGTATTGTTTTTTAAGTGTATATTAACCTGTTTCTGTGAATCTACCCAAAACAGATATTTCGGTTTTAGGCTCATGCAGCCAAGTTGAATCACTTGTTGGTTTTTAACTCTAATGGAGACTCTGACAGCAAGATATCCACACCTGATCCAGATTTGCAAACCCACCATTGATGTTATAAGGGCATCTCACTATCTCTACCTTTCATTTATATTACATTATCAAAAATGCAGGAGGAGCATTTAGACCCTCTTGCTGCAGTAGAGGGAGTGAGACTCCTTGGTGAATGTAATATTTGAATCTGACGACAAAGCACCACACTAAATAAGGTGCTAGAAGTGCTGAAGTTCAAATTAAGCTTCTATTCCAACCGAATAGTAGGTGCCAGAGGTACACACCGCCCCTTCTTTAGGGCTTAAAATGTATGGAAGCCACTGGTATGATTGTTAATTAGACTCTCTATTCAGAGAACGTGGTAACATTCAGCAGCTGGTAAATGTTACTATGGTTCTCCCGATTTAGAGTCTAATTAACAGTTTTAAGGCCATATCAGTGGATTCCACATAATTGAAGCTCTAAAGAAGGGGAGATGTGTGGTCCCCATTTTTATTTTATGTCCTGGTGAAGGGGATGATCTGAGGTCCCCAAAACACACTGACTTTAATGCCTATTACATGCTTGAAATAAAACCTTATTGTGCACTCTACACTTTAATGAGGCACTTCAATCTTTAGATCCAAATATTACTTTCAGATTCTGAGGTTACTGTGGCAGTTTTATTGGTTAATGGGAGCATTTCCCGCATTTCAGCATGGGCCGCATCAGCATTATGGTTGCCCTCAAAGGGCTGGTTGTATCTGACTAGATGTGCAGAGCATCGCACGGGGTGTCTAGACCCACTTCACCATCAAAAGTCAAGAGTCCCCTACCCTCCCTTACATCACAGTGCACCCCACTTAGCTTGTGCTGCTGCCAGGAAGATGCTGGGGGAAACACTGGGAAGCAGAAAGTGCAGGGTCTTGAGAAGAACCAGAGGAGGGCTGTCAGAGTCTGATGAATGCTGAGACCAGGGGAGGCAGAAATATGAGGGTGCTGCGGCTGCACAGAGAGTTGCAGCACCTGTAGGAGGAGTTCTGTCCACCTATCTGCTGCCGACTGCTGAGATGGGAAGAGGGAACACAGAGACAAGCCTCTCCGTGGCTGCACAGAGAAGTGCAGGATCTGGTGGAGGAGTTCTGTCCTCTCTGCTGCCGACTATGAGACAAGGTGGGCTCAGAGGTGAGGAGGGTGCCACAGCAACAGGAAAGGTGCAAAGGGCCACATGATGCAATGGCCTGGTGGGCCGGTTTTGGCACATGGGCCTTGTGTTTGGCACATGTGACCTAGTTGTTCCATTGGGATACCATCAGTACAGTTTTGCTAAACACACCAGTAGCACAAAATTATTATCTACTGTACCTAAGGTTGCAGTGCCATCAGTCTACCACTTTAAACAACCTTGGTGAATGTGGGAACATTAAGTGGGAGATCTCACTACTGGAGACTCCGAGAGGTATCAGAAGCTGATGAAGTCGCTCAACTTCCCTGCATTCAGGAAAGACTGAAATATCAGATTTGGGTCGCCATCCCCTTAAAAGTAAATTACATTGTTGTTCTTTGTCCGGGCTCTATTATCGAAGTATGGTGTTAGTCATTGCAGTCTTTGTCAAAGACCTATGCCTTCAGTGTATGCTGCTGTGAAGTCTTTAATGTTGCATGATAATATAAGGTCTATGCTTTCTTTGCTTCAATAGTCGGAGTCTACACTTTCTCTATGTCTTCAAATTGACAACAACGTCACTGTGTTTCTGTCTTTGTCCCTGTTGTCCCTTTATCTGAAATAAGTTTATGGCATTGCATTTTATAATTTCTTGTTACTCTTGGGCCTACCATGATGGTCACTGTGACATAAAATATGTGAAGATGGGCAATATTCATGGATCACCTCTTTATGGTTTGCATTTTACTAGTTACCTGCTGGATAAAAAAAAATAAAAATGCACAAACCTGCTGGGTATTATGTCTGTGCTGGAATTTTATGGGACGCTGCTAAATATAACTCATTACACTACGGTGGGCTTATTTATGGGTCTCCCAAGGTATGGTCTGTTTGTCGCTGCTTGGTGAGGTTTTGGAGATGATGTTGATGGTGATTTGTGGGTAACTGCTGGATATAATATGTGGGGGACTGTAGGTTTTACTGCTTGTATGTCTTGGCTCAGGCCTGATGCTTTTATTAAAAAATTTCGTCTAACTATGCTGCTTGGTTTATGCACTCACATGGTCCAAGATGGCATGTCCCTACTCTCCTTGAGTATAAGCTAACTTGTGCTTTTTACCCAAAATCTACATAAGGCTTATGTCGGTGGACCTTATTTTCAACTATACTTTGACCATTAGTGTTCCTTCCACATGAAGCTTATACTTTGCTCCTTATGAGGACTCTAACACATCATTCTGGCATGAAGGACCTTTACATTTCATCCAAATGTGGGATCATTTTTCTTGTCTGTGGTCAACACATTTTCCGTTTCATTTTTGTATGCTCTCTTGGTTAGTCCTGAATTCGGTTTTGTGTTTTGCCTGACCTATGCTGTCCCCTGTGATATTCTGCTGTCTTTCTTGCGCTTGATCTTCCATTCCTCTGCTGCTTGGGCTTTTCATGCTGCAGATCAGCCTAAATTTCACTACGGGACTTGAATAAGAGTTCTTATCACTGCCTCTTATGTGCTCCTCCAGGACGGGAACTTAAGGTGGTGGTAAACACCAATGATCCAGATTACGAGCACATATACACGGTGGATGATTACAAAGATATGGATGAAGATGGCACAGAGAGCACCATAATGAGAGATGGTCAGAGTCTATTGATCTGTCTGAATCCAATATCTCCCATACATCTTGACTCATTCCTTCCTTCTCCCTCTCTTCTTTCTTTCCTTCTTCTTTTCTTCTATTCTTTTATCTTTTCTTTCTTCGTTTCTTTTCTCCAACATGCATACCTTCCTTTTTCCTTTATCCCTCTCCAATCCTTCCCTTTCTTTATTTATGTCCGTCCTTATTTCTTTCCTCCCTCCGTTTCTTTTTTCCCTACATTTTTTTCTTTCTTTCCTTTTTCTTTTCTTCCTTTTTATCTTTTTTTTTCCTTTCTATATTCATGTATTTCCCTCCCTTTCTTTTCCTTCCTCCTTCCCTGCCTCCTTTCCTCCCTTCTTTTTTTTTCTTCCTTTCCTTCTTCTTCTCTTTCTTTCCTTTATCTTTTCTTTCCTCCAACATTCATACCTTCCTTTTCCCTTTATCCCTCCCCAAGCCTTCCCTTTCTTTATTCATGTCCTTCCTTCTTTCCTTTTTTCCTCCCTCCCTCCCTTCTTTCTTTCCTTCCTTTCTTTTATCTTTTCTTTACCTTTCTTTATTTATGTCCTTCCTTCCTTCTTCCTTTCTTTTTTTCCCTTTCTTTCCTTCTTTGTTTCTGCCTTTCTTTTTATCTTTTCTTTGCTCCTTTCTTTTCTCCAACATGCATACCTTCCTTTTTCCCTTATCCCTCCCCAATCCTTCCCCTTTTTATTATTCATGTCCATCCTTCCTTCTCTCCTCTCTTCTTTTTTTTTTTCTTTCTTTGCTTCTTCTTTTCTTCCATTTTTATCTTTTCTTTCAATATTCACGTATTTCCTAACCACCTCCCTTCCTTTTTCCTGCCTCCCCCCCTCCCCCCCCCCTCTTTTTTTTCCTACTTTCCTTCTTCTTTTCTTCATTTCTCTTACCTTTTCTTTCTTCCTTTCTTTTTTCCAACATGCATGCCTTCATTTTTCCTTTTTCCCTCCCCAATCCTTCCCTTTCTATATTCATATCCTTCTTTCTTTCCTCCCTCCCTTCTTTTTTTTTTCTTTCTTTCCTGCTTTCTTTCCATTATCTTTTCTACAACATGCATGCCTTCCTTTTTCCTTTATCGCTCCCCAAGCCTTCCCTTTCTTTATTTGTGTCCTTCCACCCTTCCTTCCTCCCTCCATTCTTTCTTTTTTCCTTTTTTTTATCCTTGCTTTACCTTTGTGTTTCTCCTTCCTTCTTTGCTCCTTCCCTTATTTTCTTCTTTTCCTTTTTTCTTTTCTCCACAATGCATGCCTTCCTTTTTTCTTTATTCCAATCCTTACCTTTCTTTATTCATGTCTTTCCTTCCTTCCTCCCTCGGTTCTTTTTTCTTTCTTTTCTTTTTCTTTCTTTCTTTTCCTTTCTTTCTTTTTCTCGAACATGCATGCCTTCCTTTTTTTTTTCTTTATGTCCCCTCTTCTTCCATTCCTTCATCTTTTCTTTATTCATTTATTTTTACCAACATGCATACTTTTCTTTCTTTTCTTTCTTTCTTTCTTTCTTTCTTTCTTTCTTTCTTTCTTTCTTTCTTTCTTTCTTTCTTTCTTTCTTTCTTTCTTTCTTTCTTTCTTTCTTTCTTTCTTTCTTTCTTTCTTCCTCTCTCTCTCTCTCTCTCGCTCTTTCTCTCTCTCTCTCTCGCTCTCTCTCCCTCTCTCTCTCTCTCTCTCTCCCCCCCCCCTCTCCCTCTCCACATTTCTCTTTTTTACCCCCCCCCCCCCCCCAAATCCTTTTTTTTCCTCTCTTTCCCTTCTTTTCTTTCCTTCTTTCTTTCTTTCTCTCTCTCTCTCTCTTTCTAGTTCTCTTTTTTACCCCCCCCCCCAATCCTTACCTTTCCTTATTCATGTACTTCTTTCTTTTCTCCCTCCCCCTTTCCCTCCTTCCATTTTTTTCCTTTATTTGTATTTCCTCCTCCTTACAACCTTAATCCAACTGGTTTTTAAACTGTATATAATTTGTCTTGTAGACACAACCATACCGTCAATATCAGAAGCAAGCCTACGGAGTAAGAGAGATACGTCAGCACAGGGTAAGGTGTACAGTGCAATAATTTCACCATGTACAGCATACAGATGTATTTTTCTACATTTAACATACAGTAGTTGCTATTGTTTAATTATATATTATGTCTGTTATTTTCGCTAGATATATGCAGCTTCCCCATGCAAGAGGGAGAATGCAAAAAGTTCACACTAAAATGGTATTATAACCACCTAGTGAGAGAGTGTCGCCCGTTTGTGTACAGCGGCTGCGGTGGAAACCTCAACCGATTTGACGAGATGGAGCAATGTGAGCTACACTGTGTACACAGAAAAGCAGAAGGTACGTTTTAACACAAAAGCTCCTCATTACAATAATGTATAACATTTGTTATTAAAGGGGCTTTGTCAAGTAGATTTAACTTTTGTTTTCATCTGATCATGATTTGGTAAATGGCAGGTGTAAGTAGAGATTGATTGAGACGAGGGTTGCACCGATACCGGTATCGGTGCTGATACTAAGCATTTGCATGAGTATCGGTACTCATGCAAATGCTCCGATACCCTCCAAATTTTTTTTTTTTACTCACCTCTAAATGCCTGTTGCTAGGGGGTCCCTCGTAGTCTGCCTCTTTCAGTGCCTGGGCTGGTGACATCACTTCCCCTCGGCACGGGAGGGGCTCAGCTCTGCTCCCTCCCTCTTGTCAATCATCTGGGACCCATTACAGGTCCCAGGTGATTGAGCGGCCAATCACGGCTCGCGGCGCCGCTCGCGCATGTGCAGTGGGTGCCCGGCTGTGCAGCCACAGCCCGGCGCCCACAATTGCAATGCCGGGGCCGCCGTACGGAGGGGGAGATGAGCGGGGCATGGATCCCCCTCATCGCTGGACCCAGGGACAGGTGAGTGTCCAATTAAAAGTCAGCAGCTACAGTATTTGTAGCTGCTGACTTTTAATTTTTTTTTTTTAAATGGGAACTCCTCTTTAATGACTGATGACTCATTCAACTGTCAGTGGGGTTCCTCTGTTGACAGCTGAAGTGTAAACAAATTCCTGGCAATTGGAGCTGTCAAAAAAAAAGCAGCAGCAATGTTTATCAACAACATTGCTCAGTAGAAACAGAAAGATAAAAAGAAGCATTGTTTCTTTTTGTATCTTTCAATTTATTCATCTACAGATCAGAGGGATCAACTTCGATGAAGTCAGTTTAAAGCAACCTGTTCCTCTGTTTAACCCCTTATTAACCCTTAATTTACTCTAATCAGCCCTAACTCCTTATTCTCCTTCCTATTAATAATTAAAACTTTTTTTTTTGTTTTTGTTTGCTTTGTTCAATAATATTTTTACAGCTTTAAAATATATTTTTACACGTTTCACATTGAAAAAAGCACAAAATAAAAAAAAATGTATTTCATTTGTAAATAAATTTTCAGTGCATTGTACCATTGCTGACAAATGAAGTGTAAACAGAAAAAAGTATCGGTAATCGTACTCGCTGTAAAAAAAAAAAGGTTTTGGTGCATCCCTAATAGAAAAATAATCATATTTGCTGGCGTTGCTGTATTGCTATGAAACATGGATCGAAATGCTGAACCAGCCGAATTTAGATCCATGTATGGACAGGTTGTACAGAAGATGGTCTTGCAATTGACTTCTGTACAATCAGCCTGTTGGATTTCCCTGCTCGATCAGCGTCACGGGCTATAGACTGCAACACTGATCAGTGTATTCTGATGGCGGGGAAGTCTTGCTTCTGTCACAATACAATAGCTCAGGGAGGATAGCGGGAATTTCTTTTATTAGAGCTCAATTCCCAGCGTTTCTATAGTGGTGATAAGGGTCACCTGACTTGAGAAATCCACATGAAACTAAATAACAGAGCCCCAAATGTATGTCTTAAGAGTCCATCATTCTTTATTGCCGATAATACTTTGATAAGAAGAAGGCTAATGGAAACCAATGTGTTTCAGGGGCCACAAAATCCCCCTTCATCAGCGCTTAACTAAAGTAGCAACACTGTGAATTGGACTTTAATAAAAGAAAATCCTAAAAGTTAGTCTGTTAAAAAATGAAGCTGTCTCAATGGACATGAGCTCAAGGTGCTGGTGTCCTTGATTTTATGTTCATTGAGACAGCTTAGATATTCGGACAGAGACAATTCTTCAGGAGTTTTGTTAATTAGAGTTCAGGTCACAGTGTTGCAACAATATTTAAGATTACTATTTAAGGTCAAGATTACTATTTAATCGCTATTTAAGATTATGATTATTTGAGATCAGACTTTGCGAACTAGTTATTTAAGTTGATTAGCCAACAGACGTTATCAGGAGTTTCTTTAACCGGTTCCTGAGCGACTCACGCACATATACTGCTGTACAATGGCACCGCTGCGCGAAATCCCGTACCTGTACGGGGCGCGCTCTAGCCGGCAGGGGGCGCACCCCCGACCATCGGATTAGTTCCAGAACCGATTAATCTTCAGGTCCAGGCCAATGATTTTTGGCCTGGACCTGCTAATCAGTTCTGACAAATGAAATGCTTCCCCTGTCTGTAAGTGCAAACACAGGCAAGGGAAGTGATGTTATCTTCCCTGGTGGAACTCTTTTTGTTCCAGAGAGAGGAGAGAGGACATCTCACAGTAAGTTGTACCAACACTACACAAACACCAGCACACATAGGTACACTTGTCACCCCCCCCCCCCCTTCATTTAACCCCTTCACTCCCTGTCACAGTGTCACCCAGTGCAATTGTCATATTTTTTACTGATAACGGTACTGGTGTCATTTGTGACACTAATCAGCGTTAGGGCAGTTAGTGGTAGACCCAGGTAGCTTTAGGGTACCCCCCTAATAAAGGTTTAAGCCTTTGATCACCCCCTGTCAGATGCCATTGCATTTTTAGAGACCAAAACCTGGAACTGTTACAGTTACAGTTACAAATAAAAGTGTAAAAAAAAAAGTAAAAAATAAATAAAAAATATTTGTCGTTTTATTCCTTCTCTATTCTCTCTCTATTGTTCTCTCTCTATTGTTCTGCTCTGTTTTACTGCATTTTTAAACTGCAATGTTTTATTGTTACTGTGTTTTATCATGTTTGCTTTTCAGGTATGTAATTCTTTTATACTTTACTGTTTACTGTGTTTTATTGTTAACCATTATTTTATTTTCAGGTACGCCATTCAGCTGCAGCACTGATTTATTTACCTTGACAGCAACAGCGTTTGCTCTCACGATACATAAATCAGCAACTCCAGTGCTGTAGGAAGTGATTTCACCACTACAGTTTAAAAAAAAAAAGAGTATATATGCCGAAGCATTGGGGCAGGGGTGGAGGGGTGATTTGCCCCTAACATTAGGGGTGGATTGCCCCCATGCTTCGGCATATATCTTTTACTATTTTTTTTGGACAGATTGTTGTTGTTTTATTGAGTTAATGTTTTATTGTTTCCATTGCTTGCTTTTCAGGTACGCCATTCAGCTGCAGCACTGATTTATTTATCTTGACAGCAACAGCGTTTGCTCTCAAGATACGTGAATCTGCGACTCCAGCGCTGTAGGAGGTGGTTTCACCACCACAGTTAAAAAAAACAGTGCATGTATGCCCATCATTGGAAGTGGGTAGATGCTGGGTGGTATTCTAATGGTGGGAATACCCACCGATCAATCTTTTTTTTCGTTCAGCCCACAGGCTGCATGAAAAAAAAGAACATTACAATATATGCCCAACAAGGACCAGCAATGTACTGGTATGTTGCTGGACTTTGAGTGGTTATACCAGAATGATGCCTGCAGGTTTAGGTATGATCTTGGTATTGTTCTTTTCAGCCAGCGGTCAGCTTTCATGTAAAAGCAATCCTAGCAGCTAATTAGCCGCTAGACTGCTTTTACAAGCAGTGGGAGGGAACGTCCCCCCCTGCCGTCTTCCATGGTTTTCTCGGGCTCTCCTGTCCTACCAGGGAACCTGAGAATGCTACCCCAAAGCACCCTCCCCATGTTGAGGGCATGTAGCCTGGTTCAGGAGGGGGGGGGGGGCTCTCTCGTCTCCCCCCTTTTCCTGCGGCCTGCCAGGTTGTGTGTTCAGATAAGGGTCTGATAGTAGTTTTAAATGACTTTTTTTCTTTAGAAATGTCATTTTGTGCAGGGACTGTTCTAAACACTGAAAAAATGCGCCATTTTACAGGCATACTATAGACACCCCCCAGGTACGAAATTTAAAGGAATATTTCACTTATATTGTTTCACTTTAGGCATTATTAAAATCACT
This sequence comes from Lithobates septentrionalis, assembly GCA_037952835.1. Lineage (NCBI taxonomy): Eukaryota > Metazoa > Chordata > Amphibia > Anura > Ranidae > Lithobates > Lithobates septentrionalis. Next base: position 1,927,805 of record JBBDGP010002253.1, read on the forward strand.
GCTCCCGAAAAAATGGCAGTTTTTAAAACTTTTTTTTGCATTGATCCATGTCCCCTGGGGCAGGACCCGGGATACCCAAACACTTTTTATGACAATAGCATGCATATAAGCCTTTAAAATTAGCACTTTTGATTTCTCCCATAGATTTTTAAAGGGTGTTGCGTGGCTTTCGAATTTGCCGCGAACACCCCAAATTGTTCGCTATTCGGCAAACGGCCGAACACCCGATGTTCGAGTCGAACTTACGTTCAAACCGAACATCGGGCTCATCCCTAGTGTCAATATTTTGTGTGGCCACCATTATTTTCCAGCACTGCCTTAAAGCTCTTGGTCTTGGAGTTCACCAGAGCTTCACAGGTTGCCACTGGAGTCCTCTTCTACTCCTCCATGATGACATCACGGAGCTGGTGGATGTTAGAGACCTTGCACTCCTCCACCTTCCGTTTTGAGGATGCCTCACAGATGCTCAATAGGGTTTAGGTCTGGAGACATGCTTGGCCAATCCACCACCTTTACCCTCAGCTTCTTTAGCAAGGCAGTGGTCGTCTTGGAGGTGAGTTTGGGGTCGTTATCATGATGGAATACTGCCCTGCGGCCCAGTCTCTGAAGGGAGGGGATCATGCTCTGCTTCAGTATATCACAGTACATGTTGGCATTCATGGTTCCCTCAATGAACTGTAGCTCCCCAGTGCCGGCAGCACTCATGCAGCCCCAGACCATGACACTCCCACCACCATGCTTGACTGTAGGCAAGACACACTTGTCTTTGTACTCCTCATCTAGTTGCCGCCACACACGCTTGACACCATCTGAACCAAATAAGTTTATCTTGGCCTCATCAGACCACAGGACATGGTTCCAGTAATACATGTCCTTAGTCTGTTTGTCTTCAGCAAACTCTTTGTGGGCTTCCTTGTGCATCATCTTTAGAAGAGACTTCCTTCTGGGATGACAGCCATGGTCTTGGCCACTGTGTGGCAGCTCAGTTTCAGGGTCTTGGCAATCTTCTTATAGCCTAGGCCATCTTTATGTAGAGCAACAATTCTTTTTTTCAGATCCTCGGAGAGTTCTTTGCTATGAGGTGCCATGTTGAACTTCCAGTGACCAGTATGAGAGAGTGAGAGCGATAACACCAAATTTAACACACCTGCTCCCCATTCACACCTGAGACCTTGTAACACTAACGAGTCATATGACACCGGGGAGGGAGAATGGCTAATTGGGCCCAATTTGGACATTTTCACTTAGGGGTGTACTCACTTTTGTTGCCAGCGGTTTAAAAATTATCGGCTGTGTGTTGAGTTATTTTGAGGGGACAGCAAATTTACACTGTTATACAAGCTGTACACTCACTACTTTACATTGTAGCAAAGTGTCATTTTTTCAGTGTTGTCACATAAAAAGATAGAATAAAATATTTACAAAAATGTGAGGGGTGTACTCAGCTTATGAACTTTCTAATGCGTTCCTCTGGATGTTCAAAATGTCGGTTGCACAGGGAGCATGACCCCTAACATAGACCTTTTCTTCCAGTCTCCAGCACATGGCTAAGTTATCGAATTTCCTGCCTCCCTCCGTTTCTTGCCAACTTCCCCTCCTGTTTAATTAACCTTTACAAACTAGTTAAACAAGTGGATTAGCATTTTTTTGGAGGAAGCACAGCTTCTGCTTTCCAGATGGTAACCAAAATGTATTATTCCATGTATTTTTGCTGTAAATCACTAAAATGGTCATGGCAACCCACTAATGAAGGGGGATATTTTGGCCTCCAAAATGCATTGGCTACCATCTGTCTTCTTGTTATCAAAGTATTATCGTCAATAAGGAATTATGGACTCTTAGGATGTGTGTTTGGCACGCTTTTATTCAGTTTAATTTGAAGTTTGTCTTAGGCTCAGTTCACATATATGTGATTTGGATGCGTTTGAACCGCATCCGATTCTCATGACATGTGATTTAAATTGGCTTTCTATGGAGCTGGTTCACGTAATGTACAGCTTCACTGCGATAAACTGCAAATTTGAAAAGAGTCCCGTGTGTTTTTTTTGAGCACTGTGGTGCAGTTCAGATGCAAATCCTTCTATGGGAATGCACCTGAATCGCACATCAGATCAGTTTTGAAAAATACATTTAAAAAATGGCATGGGGTTCCCCCCCCCAAAACCCTTAGGTCTGATATGGATTTTGAAAATTATTTTAAAAATGACATGCCCCCCCCCCTCCCCAAATCCATACCAGACCTTTATCCGAGAATGCAGCCTGGCAGGCCAGGAAATGGGAGGGATGAGCGAGAGCCCGCTCCCCCATCCCAAAGTACCCCCCATGTTGAGGGCATGTGGCCTGGTTTGGTTCAGAAGAGCTCTCGCTTGCCCCCCCCTTTCGCTCGCCCCCCTCTTTCCTGGCCTACCAGGCTGCATGCTTGGATAAGGGTTTGGTATGGATTTTAGGGGGAGTCCCACGCCATTTTTTTAAAAAATTTGGCATTGGGGTTTCCCTCAAAATCCATATCTGACCAAAGGGTGGGGGGGGGGGGGACTCCGCGCCGTTTGTTTCACGACTTTTTATTGTCGGGAATGTTTTTTTTTTTTTACATTCAGCTGCCAGCGGTGAACCCCCTCTGACAGCTGATGAGTCATCCATTGGTAAAGATGTGGCGGCCGGCTTCCCGGCCCGCTCCTTAACAACCTTCTAGTGTTAAAGACGCCTAGTGGCCGCCGGCTCCAAAAATTTGCATCTGAACCGCATCTAAATTCGCAGTTAAACCGCTTAGGAAATTCACAGTGAAAACGGAGGGGAAATTCGCACCAGACATGCGTGAACCTAGCAAGACAGATTCCATAATAAATTGCTAGGTGCCGTTCCTGATTCCCGATGTACTGTCCAGTTCAAGCCCTGCCCAAGCCTTGCTTGACAAATATTCAAAATGTTTCCTTCTTTTTTTATTTTCAGATCAACCACAGCAAAACGGAAGCTAAAAGACAAGAAGATCCAGGAAAGAAATATGTATATTGTATTATTTTTGTAAGATTTGCTACATTTGCAAAAAAAAAAAAAAAAAAAAAAAACTTGCAAAAATTGCACGGTCCAAATCGAATTGTGTTCCTGTGTTGTTACATCTGGGAAATATTTTGTAATTTTTTTTTTTTTGTAATGTTAATATAATTATGGCGGCTGTTATGGCTATTACACGGTGCATAGATTTTTCAAAGTAGCAGAGAACTGGTGCTATATTTTATACTCTTCTTCTACCTAAATGGAATTTTTATCAAGTGATATTACAGAGGTCATACTGAGCAAAGCATACTATTTATCGCCCATCGGGCACATCATGTCTGCAATGCCAATAAGGGGATAATTACAAAGACAGATCCAGAGGGAGAAGGAAAGGATCAGTGTCTGATTGGTTGAGACACATTTACTATTAGCTTCATTATCGGTTTCCTTTATTGACTCCTCCTGCACAGCGGTCATCAGATGCGGCTTTTTGCTGTGCGATTGACACTCTTTTTAAAGCTGAAATTCGGGCAAACAGCTAAATACACATATAATATATATACAGTATAAGGCAGTGGTGGCTTATGGGTTTTTGTTTGGGGGGGGGCGGCAAACAACCGGCACTTACCCCATTTAGGCGTCTGAGGAGCGGCGGGGACCGGGCATCCATGCATTGGCTCACTCCCGCCGCCTCCTCCCCTCCTCCTAGGCATCCAATAGGAGCGCCTGTCCTTTCAGCCAATCGGGTGACATGTATCAGACCCGCTACCAAATTGGCCGGGAGGAGGATCAGTGTGGCAACAGTGAATGGGTGGGTGGGCTCCGAGCACGCTCTCTGCTATTCAATCCCACTCTATTTGGAAGCCTATTAGAGCCTCTGGCTGTAATTCGTGTCGGTGACCTGAAAGGGGCCGGACGCATGAATAGGGGGTGGCCGCGGTGGCAATGAATATGCATAAATCTATCTGTTGCATATATTGGGGTGGCATGGAGAGAGAGGGCGACGCCCGGGTGCCCCTAATGGAGGCCCCTGGTACTCTCTGTGACCCGATCCCACTCTATTTTGAAGCCTATTAGAGCCTCTGGCTGTAATTCGTGTTGGTGATCTGAAGGGGGCCGGACACATGAATAGGGGGTGGCCGAGGTGGCAATGGATATGCATGAATCTATCCATTGCATATAGGGGGGGCATGGAGAGAGAGGGCGGCGCCCGGGTGCCCCCTAATGGACGCCCCTGGTATAAGGTGCACTACTTGGCAGAACAACAGACGTGATTTTTCTCTGTTGCAGCTAAGTAACATGTACAGGTCTTGGCCCTCCCCCAGCCTGTGACTGGACAGTGAAAGGAGATGCAGCAGACTGATGAGCTCAACGCTCTGTCACTCTGCTCTCTCCTCCTATCAGTATGCTTCTTGCACTGCAGCACAACTGATTGGTCCTTGTGTTGCTTTTTCCTCTCCAATTGGAGATACAAAGGGCTGATACCGAGTCCGATTCAGGTACACACTTAATGTGCATTTCAAACAATAAGATTCATGATGTATTATTAAAGTCAGAGATGCATTAATTTGTGTCTTTTAGACCCCTTTCCCACTCAGGCAGTTTTCAGACGTTTTAGCGCTAACAATAGCGCCTGTAAAACGCCTGAAAAGCGCATCTCATGCCTCCCCAGTGTGAAAGCCAGAGTGCTTTCACACTGGGGCAGCGCACTTGTGGGACGGGAAAAAAAGTCCTGCAAGCGGCCTCTTTGGGGGCGGTGTAGGAGTGGTGTATACACCGCTCCTACACCGCCCCTGCCCATTTGAATCAATGGCCAGGGCTTCCGAAGCGCCGCAACACGGGTGTTTTTAATCCCTTCTTGGGGGTTAAAAGCTCCCCGCTAGCGGCCAAAAACCGCCGCTTAAACAGCTAAGGGACCCGCCGCCCCAGTGTGAAAGCAGCCTTATACCTGCCCGGAGTTCAGCCTTAAAATACAGTATTGATTGTGCATCTATTCTGCATCAGTCTTGTTGAGGTTCCTCCTTAATGTGTAAATGGCATCCATAGATAACACAGAAGTAAAGTTTGGACCAGGACCCCATAACTTTGCATGATGGGGCCCCATAGCAAAACCATAAAGGGCCCCCAGGCTTGCTAATCTCCACCTCAAAGGCAAATCCCTTCAGTCACAAAGCACATAGCCTCTATATATATATAAAACATTCATTGGCTGAATGTCAGAATTCCTATATTGTTTCATATATATTTATACACAGTATATAGATATTTATACACAGTATATAGATACTGTATATTTTTATACAGTCAGCTCCATCTAATGGCCAAAATGTGGTATATTTTTTCATTAAAGTATTTTAAAAAAAACTAGCGCAATTTGACCACTAGATGGAGCTGACGATCTAGGAATGAATCTATTAGAAAAGAAAAATACAGGGAACCTTCCACTGGCTTGCACAAATGCTTCTGACATTTTTTGCCCATGTTTTATAAAGTGATTGCATACAGGCTTCCAGACTTTATACCTTTATTTCATCCAAATGTATTTGCCAAAATGCTATTGCTGAATAAATAGCTGTGCAGGTATGCCCCTCGGTTTAGAACTTTAGACAAAAAGCTCAGATTCTTAAAAGACACTGCCTGTTGTGGGTGCATCATAAAATCATGACCATAACTCCCAACATTTTGAGATGGGAATGAGGGACACCTACTAGCAAACGTATGTAGGCATAGGACACGCCCCTCTGCCACACCCTCTTAAAGGAGAATTAACCAAAACAAAAGGTTAATTAAATCCACAAGAGCTTTTTTTTTAACCACTACTATTCATTTATATTGGCTTTTAAAATTTACAAATGCACCAATTTGGGAATCAGATGAAAGGTTTAGCACTGGGAAGCACTTTTTGAAAGATAAAAAGTGCATTTTATATACAACTATATGGATCAGACCAAAATGAGGGACAAATGAGGGGGAACGAGGGACAGAGGGACAAATCAGGGACAGTTGGGAGCTATGATCGTGACCAATATTCTACGGTGGCACAGACAGGAGAGGTCATTCTTGTACCTGCAAGCTTCTTCCACACTGTTCTAGCTTCCTCCGGGCACAGGTTCTGCCAGCTGCATCACTTCCTCTGTCACAGAAAAAGCCAGTCCTCTTATTCCATGCTTGTGAACCTCCCAGCACTGCTATATCCTGCTAAAAGGGGTCCCTGGTGATCAAGAATGAAAATAAGAACAGCATTGGCCTTAGAAGAGCCTTTCTAATTTGGTACAATCGTGCTTACATCTTAGCATTGGGCTGCCCAGGCAGAAAGCCAGCCCCTGCAGAGCCTGTAATTTTTACAACCAATCAGTTTTCTAGAAACCAGTGACATCACTAAGCCACATAGTCATGCTGCAGTGCCTACTTTATTGGCAAAACTGTTCTCACTTGACAAAGATTTCAGTCCGTAGTCTCTTATTGGTGCTCGGGCCGACAAGTAGGACCGACGGCATCCAGCTGAGCATGTTTGTATGTAAATATACAGTATATTCCTTAATAATGCTTTATTGAAAAAAATAAATGGTCGTCAGCCATGCTCTTAAAACATATATCAGGGACTATAATATGGTGCTATTGTGACCTCCAGCCAAGCATATTGCTTGTAAAAGAGTTGCAGATTATTTTAAAAAAATGCTTTTAAAGGTTTCTTGCTGTTAAACTTAGTAACACATGAATTTTTGTTTACTTTCTATACAGACATGCTCATTTCATGTTCATTTAATTGCTGCTTATTTTTCATACAAAAGTCGAGACATGCAAATCCAGACACACATACTGTACCCACGTCCTCTAGATGTAGATAAAATCAGTTCAGGAAGCTCAGCTTTACTATTGATCTGACTTCGAAAAGTTACCAGAATTGACATCTTGAGTGTCAGCTGATCCATCTGAAGTTCTAATGTAAATCTGTTTAAGAAGGGCGGAGAGAAGGAGAGCGCCACATATATATATAGTGTCCAGTATATATTTGTTTTGTGCAGCGTTGAGTTACAAGACAAATCCAACGCGTATCGGGGACTCAATGGTCCTTCATCAGGGCCTGGCTGATAGTAAATGGGAAGAATACTGGACAACTCATTGTAAAAAAAAGGACAATTAGCTTTTCTTGGGTCCTCTCACTAGTAACCCACACAAGCTAAATGCTATTCTTCATTTAACACTTTGCTGTCCCGTATTCTTCCTTATTGCTGTTAGCATCCAAGCCCTGATGAAGGAGGACTGTTGAGCCCCTGAAATGCGTTGGATTTTACTAACGTCCCATTAAACAAAGATTTGATGGACTTACACTGTGTCACTAATGCCGCGTACACACGAGCGGACTTTACGGCGGACTTTGCCCGCCGGACTTTTCGACGTACTTTCCGACGGACTTTCTGAATGAACGGACTTGCCTACACACAATCCACCAAAGTCCGTCGAATTCGTACGTGATGACGTACGACCGGACTAAAACAAGGAAGTTCATAGCCAGTAGCCAATAGCTGCCCTAGCGTGGCTTTTTGTCCGTCGAACTAGCATACAGACGGCGGACTTTTCGACCGGACTCGATTTCAACGGATACATTTTAAACAAGTTTCAAATCTAAGTCCGTCCAACTTTTGAGAAAACAAAGTCCGCTGGAGCCCACACACATCGAATTGTCCGACGAAATCCAGTCCGCCGGGCAAAGTCCGCCGTAAAGTCCGCTGGTGTGTACGCGGCATAAGACTTGCTCCACGTGTCTTAAAGAAAGTTACATAGAAGTTTCACATGAATCAGGTACATAGCTTAAACTCAATTCTGGATGACTGTTCTGTTTAAGAAATGTGGAGAGAGTGCAACAGATATAGTGTGAGTTTAGTAAACCTTTATTTCATACAGCGTTGGGTTACAAGACAAATCCAACATGTTTTGGGGACTCAATGGTCCTTCATCAAGGCTTTGATGCTGATAGTAAATAGGAAGGAATACTGGACAACAAATTGTTACATAAAGAATAGGATTTAGCTTGTTCGGGTCACTAGTCAGATAACCCCAAAAAAGCAAAATAATGTTCTTTTTTTTCTACAATTTGTTGTCCAGTATTCTTCCTCATTACTATCAGCCAAGCCCTAATGAAGGACCAGTGGGACCCTGATACGTGTTGGATTTGTCTTGTAGCCCAAAAAAGAAAAAAGGATAGGATTTTGCTTTTTTTGGGTCATGTGACTGGTGACCAGGACAAGCTAAATCCTACCCTTTACGTTCCAACTTGTTGTCGAGTATTCTTTCAATTTACTATCAGCATCCAAGCCCTGATGAAGAAGGACCATTGACCCCTGAAACGCATTGGATTGTCTTCTGACCTTATGTTGCATGAATTAAACATTTACTGGACTTACACTATATCTGTGTCGTCCTTACTCTCCAGCCACTTCTTATGGTGGCCATATATGCTTCGATGAATGATAAAATAATTTTCCGAATGATCTCCTCGGTATAAAAAAAATTGAAGCGCGTATGGCCGCCATTAAACTAATTGACTTTGGTATTTCAGTTTAATCTGGGACACAGCTTACATTGAAATGTGAATTCCAGCCTTTTCAAAGTCACCACACTACTTAGACTACATTGGGGAACCCCCAAGGATACCACAAGAGACAAAGTGCTGCCTCGAAAATTCAGGTGTAAAGTCTTATCCTTTTTTGTTTTGGCTTCAGTGTTTTACTAGCACACCTATTGTTGAATGTAAATCTGTTGGAAATTAGACATTAAATCACCCTCTTCAGTACAACCACAGGAGCGTTGCTCTGCTTTTTTCAGGTGATCATTCCCAGGGAGAACAATCGATTGGACAGGATAGAAAATCTTGGCCAACTGCTGAGATTTAAAGCTCATCTCCAGACAGAAGTGATATTTTATAGAGATGTATCAAATCACTCACCCATGTAGGCAGATCATTTCATTTTTTTGATATGCTCCTCCATGTTTTCCTAATCATTATTTAAACTCAGGTTGCCCACAGCTGGATCCCAGAACCTTCTGTGAAGGAGACTGGTCAGCCTTTGCACGCACTAGGTGGGCTGGGTAACTGGTCTAATCCATGCCGACTACTGCATTCCGTTTGACAACTATAGACTTTCATTTGAATATTTAGACAAGAAAGTATAAAATTCACTCGGCTTATTTTGAACGACTTTTCCTTCCATATCAATGTCTTGATTTTTTTTTTTGTAGAATGAATGTTCTACTTCTGGATTAACCTTGACAAGGTCATGGGCACTTGTCAAGAGTGAATTCAACATTTATAAATTTGTTTGTTCCCATCTGATTCGGCAAAAATGTAACATGTTTGTCCCTCTTTTTTTTTTTTTTTGCTGGTCTGGTTGAAACCAGTTGCCAAATTGCCCCAATTAACTCTTAGATAATTGAAGGAACATTCTGAAAATTAAAATTTTCAAACAAAATTCTAAAGGTGTAAGGTCAGCTCCAATAAATGCTACCTAGTGGAAATGCAGCACTGGAATTATCGATAGCTTCTCCCCAGAATCGGCGGAACCCTCCTTGCTGCGACTGCAAAGAATGGACCTTTCAGACCTTACCAATGGTGTAACCGGCCACATTTTTACAGGTTTGCACAGTAGGGGAACAAGGTAATCAAGAAATACCTGTTGAGGAGTTATCTAGTGAGGCAGAGGGATGATGGTGGAGTAGAGGGGGGAGCCTGGAGATGAGCTTTAATTGGGTGTTTGAATTATTTGTCTGACCACCCTCTTCAACCTTTGGACACCTTTAAAGTGCTTGTAACCTCAGATATGAAATATCTACAAAGCATATCCCTCTATAGTGTGTACTTGTCTCAATCCAGAGCACTAAGTGTCATTTCTGTCTGCTGCTTCATTCCTCTGCTATCTTCATGAGTCACTTCTGACAAGTTTTCCTGACACCAAGAGAAAAAATGGTGATGGGGATGGACCTCCAGCAGATTTACAGCCTCGGATCTGTTCCTGTGAGCTCTAAGGAGGAGGGTGGTGTGTCCCTTCCCTCTAATCAGCTCTCTGAGTCCCCCTCACTGAGCTCTGCAGGTTGTAACCTCAGCTCTCCACCCCCTTTTTTTTTTTCTGAACTCTCAGACGAGCTTTAAAAACCTCAGTACTTTGAATAGATGTAGAGAAGAGAAGACTGCAGATAAACAGGTACAACTTAGGTAGGAGGATTTGTTACATCTCTGTGTATCACCTGAGGCCAGTCACTTCACTGACTATATGTGAGGGTTTACAGCCACTTTAAGCTTCCTTTGGCATATTTAGGCAATGTATACATCTAATTGGCTGAAAAAGCAGCTGCTGTGACATCCCCCGTTCCTCCCTTAGGAATAAACCCACCAATCCACATTAAACGTTCCCGCCAAGCTGTGAGTGTTTTTCCGTCAGCGGTGGAGAAGCTCCTCCCTCTTACACCCAGTCCAACCATCTCACTTCTCACACCCAGTGAGGTCTCTTCTATTACGTTGTGTAGTTGACTTTAGTATCTCCATTACTGAGAATTCATGCTGTAATAATACTGGGACTCCTGGGAATTGGTGTATTTTATGTACATTAAATGACATCCATTGTACTTCTGTCACAAATAAAAAGGGATTTATTTAAACTGTGTGTTTCTGTCTATTTGTACATTTTCCTCATTTTCCTTTTCAAAGTAATCAAACCCAATATCCATGGATCTTTCCATTCTGAGTGAAGTCAGTGCCTTCTGGTGTAGGGATAGGCTGTGAGGCTCACCACCCACGAGCCCCCCCCCCCCCCCCCCCATCCTCTACAAAACCAATGACTCCACATTAAATGAGGGCGGCATTTAGGATTCAACCCATGATTATCATATTTTGTGAAATGTAGTTATCTTATCCTTTTGTCTAGCAATCATTTTCTCAAAGACCATTACTTATGGAACTACAGACTTCAGCCAAGGGAACGGTCGCGGTTCTCCATGCCTTCGCTATAACTCTCTTTTCTGTTTGAGAATATGCATAACCAACCAGAATGATTAGTACATTGCTCAGGTTATCTGCCCAATAGGACATCATAGGCCGGGTTCTTAGGAAAGGATTTACTCATAACCATGTAGAGCATCTCATAGACCTTTATCCAAAATCCTCTTACTTTAGGGCAGGGGTCTCCAAACTTTCTAAACAAAGGGCCAGTTTGCTGTCCTTCAGTCTTTAGAGGGGCCGGACTTTGACTATCAGGAGTAGAAAATGTCCCAGCATCAGCTGGAGTAAACCATGCCCCATCTTTGGTGTCAGAGAGAGGTTTGTATCATTGGTAGGAATTGTGCCCCATCATTGGTGTCAGTGCTGGGAGTTATTATTGTGCCCACTTACACCAGTTCTGGGGGTTAATATTGCATCTACCGACACCAGTGCTGGGGGTTAATATTGCGTCCACTGATACCAGTGCTGGGGGTTAATATTGCATCTACCGACACCAGTGCTGGGGGTTAATATTGCGTCCACTGATACCAGTGCTGGGGGTTAATATTGCGTCCACTGATACCAGTGCTGGGGGTTATTATTACATCCACTTACACCAGTTCTGGGGGTTAAAATGGAATCTACTGACACCAGTGCTGGGGGTTAATATTACATCCACTTACACCAGTTCTGGATGTTAAAATGGAATCTACCGACACCAGTGCTGGGGGTTAATATTGCGTCCACTGACATCAGTGTTGGGGGTTATTATTATGTCCACTTACACCAGTTCTGGGGGTTAATGAGGCATCTACCGACACCAGTGATGGTGGGCAATATTGCGTCCACCGACACCAGTCCTGGGGGTTATACTGTGTCCACTGATACCAGTGCCGGGGGTTATATTGCGTCCACTTACATCAGTTCTGGGGATTAATATTGTGTCCACCCACACCATGCTGGGGGTTATTATTGCATCCACTGACATCGGTGTATTGATGTCAATACTGTTAGGCCCCCCACACACACACACACAGTGCTAGGCACTGGCTATGAAGGTTAACCCCCCCCCCCCAACCCTATCCTGCACACTGAAGGTCATAGAAGTGAAAGTTTAAGCGGTAGTAAACCTTAAAAAAAAAAATTTCCCCCTGCAAGGTTAAGGCATAATGTCCTAGTATGTATCGCATACTAGCACATTATGAAAGACCTACCATGAAACGAAACCCTCCAGTGGCGCGCAGTCACTGCTGCAGAGGCTTCTGTCTTCACCCGGTCTTCCTTCCGGGTTGGCAGGCTGGGGCCGCTTGAATGGCCAGGCCCCCGATGACGTCACTCCTGCGCATGCACGTGGGAGTCACGGCCATGGCACAGAGCTCTGAAGGAGTGCCATGCGTAAGCCGTTACTTCAAAGCGCATGCTCCAGTGACGTCACTGGTTGCTGCTCATTGGAATATCTCTTAAACGGTGCACGCTTAGGAGATATTTATTTCACCTGCAGGTAAGCTTTATTATAAGATTACCTGTAGGTAAAAATCGAATTCAGTTTACTCCCACTTCAACAGACACCTTCATGCACCGACCTCTCATGCCCCTGTACGGTCTCTTGTACACACCGAGAGGCCCCGACCTTACTGTGGGTGCGGACTGTGATCGGTTAGCAAGGTGCGAGTGGCAGGACCTTGCTGTGGGCACGGGCTGTGATTGGTCAGATATTCATGGGACCTGCCCCTAGACATCAGAGCACTGCCCACCCATTGACGATACAAAGCCCGCTTTGTGATTTTCACCTTAAGAGCCCTTTCACACTAAGGTGCTTTACAGGCGCGATAGCACTAAAAATAGCGCCTGCAAAAGTGCCTCTCCTGTCACTCCAATGTGAAAGCCCGATGGCTTTCACACTGGAGCGGTGCGCTGGCGGGATGTCAAAAAAAGTCCTGCAAGCAGCTTCTTTGAGGCGCTGTGTATACACCGCTCCTAAAGCGCCCCGTCCATTAAAATCAATGGCCAGTGCCGCCAAAGCGCCGGCAAAGTGCCACTGCATCAGCGCTTTGCGGACGCTTTTAACCCTTTTTCGACCGTTAGTGGGGGTTAAAAGCTTATCCACCGCTAAAACGGCGGTAAAGTGCCGCTAAAAATAGCGGCGCTTTACCGTTGACTCCCAGTGCGGCTCAGTGTGAAAGTATAATGAGGCTTACCTGTAGGTAAAATGAATATCTCCTAAACGTGCGCCGTTTAGGAGATATTCACCCTGGATGCTACCTGTGACCTCACCGACGCATGCGCTCTGAAGGTCCGGAACTCTGCTTTAAGGTGAAAAACCTTATGTAGTGCAGCAGCCCCCCAGAGCTACCCTTTTACTTACCTAAACCCGATCTTTCCAGCGACGAGAACGAGCCCAGCAGCTCCAGCCGCTGTCTCGGGTCCTCATTGGATGGGCAGCCAATGGCTCCCGCTGCTGTCAATCAAATCCAGTGACACGGGGACGGAGGGGGGGGCCGAGTCCTGCTGTCTGTGTCAATGGAGGCTCGGAAGCACGCCCGCACAAGTGCCCCCATGGAAAGCGGGTCTCCATGGGGGCACTTGAGAAGAGGAGGAGCCAGGTGCGGCGGTGGAGGAGCCCCAGAAGAGGAGGATTGGGGCCACTCTGTGCAAAACCAACTGCACAGAGAAAGTAAGTATGACATGTTTGTTATTTTTTTTTAAAAAAGGAACCTTTACAACCCCTTTAGAGAGGTTTATGCTCACTTACTGTTCTGCTTCAAGAGAGAGGAAGAAAAAGAAGAATGTCTGTAACAGGGAAATAAAAATCAAACAGGGATCATACCTCCCAACTTTTTGAGATGGGAATGAGGGACACCTCTCAGCAAAAGTATGCAGGCATAGGACACACCCCTTGTCACGCCCACTTAAAGGAGAATTGTACAGAATAACAAGATGGGATAAACCCACAAGTGCTTTTTTTTTTACCACTACTTTTCCTTTATATTACATAGTTACATAGTAGGTGGGGTTGAAAAAAGACACAAGTCTATCAGGTCCAACCTATGTGTGTGATTATGTGTCAGTATTACATTGTATATCCCTGTATGTTGCGGTCGTTCAGGTGCTTATCTAATCCTTTTTTGAAACTATCGATGCTCCCCGCTGAGACCACCGCCTGTGGAAGGGAATTCCACATCCTTGTCGCTCTTGCAGTAAAGAACCCTCTACGTAGTTTAAGGTTAAACCTCTTTTCTTCTCATTTTAATGAGTGGCCAAGAGTCTTGTTACACTCCCTAAAGCCGAAAAGTTTTATCCCTATTGTGGGGTCCCCAGTACGGTATTTGTAAATTGAAATATTGGCTTTTGGAATTTACAAATGTACCAATTTAGAAATGAGATGAAAGGTTTAGCGCCGAAAAACACTTTTTGAAAGATAAAAAGTGCATTTTATATACAACTATATAGATCAGACCAAAATGAGGGACAAATGAGAAGGAATGAGGGACAGAGGGACATTGCTCCAAATCAAAATCAGAATCAAAATCAAATCAGGGACAGTTGGGAGCTATGCGGGTTCCAGTCTTTCCGCCGCTCTACTAAAGAAAATAATTTTTATTTCTGTCTGTGTTGCCTTTGGAGAGTTGTCCGGAGGACAGGAAGTGAGGGTAAATCTCTCTAATGGAGCTCCAGATAGCAGTAAAAACCTGATAGGGGCCCTTGCTGATCCATGCAAAACTATAATGTCGCGTACACACGATCGGAATTTCGGCCCGCAAAAGACCGATGAGAGTTTTTCATCGTAAAATGCGACCGTGTGTACGCTCCATCGGACTTTTGCTGGCCGAATTCCAGCCTGCAAAAGATTGAGAGCAGGTTCTCAATTTTTCGGTCGGAAAAAGTTCCTATCCGAAAATGCGATGGTCTGTGGCAATTCCGACGCGCAAAATCCCTACGCATGCTCGGAAACAATTCGACGCATGCTCGGAAGCATTGAACTTAATTTTCTCGGCTCGTTGAAGTGTTGTACGTCACCGCGTTCTTGGCGGTCGTAAGTTTCAGCGAACTTTTGCATGACCGTGTGTATGCAAGGCAAACTTGAGCGGAATCCCGGCGGAAAAGCCGTCATATCTTTTTCCGACGAGAAGTCCGATCGTGTATAGGCGGCATAAAAGAAAAAATTTGGGCTGGACGTAAATTTTATGCCTGGCTCCCTGGCAGCCATGAAGACCTGATATGCGTAGCTCCCAACTGTCCCTGATTTGGAGGGACTGTCCCTGATTTCGAGGGACTGTCCCTGATTTGGAGCAATGTCCCTCTGTCCCTCTTTCCTCCTCATTTGTCCCTCATTTTGGTCTGATCTATATAGTTGTATATAAAATGCACTTTTTATCTTTCAAACAGTGTTTCCCAGTGCTAAACCTTTCATCCAAATTCTAAATTGCTGCATTTGTCAATTTTAAAAGCCAATATAAAGGAATATTAGTGGTAAAAAAAAAAGCACTTGTGGATTTGCTTATAGTGGGGTTCCCATTTAAAAAAAAAAAGTAAAAGTCAGCAGCTACAAATACTGCAGCTGCTGACTTTTAATCGGACACTTACCTGTCCCAGGGTCCAGTGATGCTGGGGGTTCGAAGCCCCGCTTGTCCCCCCCTCTCCGCTCGGCGGCGCCGGCATTTTAACTGTGGGCGCCCGGCTGTGGCTTTACAGCCGGGCACCCACTGCGCATACGCAAGCCGCGCCACGCGCCATCACTGGCCCCGTAATAATCTAGGACCGGTCACATGTCCCAGATGATTGACAAGAGGGAGAGTGGAGAGGCGATGTCGCTTCCTGCGCCGAGGGAAGTGACATCAAAAGCCCAGGCACCGAAGGAGGAAGACTACGAGGGACCCCCTAGCAACAGGCATTTAGAGGTGAGTAAAAAAAAAAAAATTCTCCAATTTTTTTTTTTTTTTTTAAGCACATTACTCATTTTTTTGGGGGGGAGGTGGAACTCCACTTTAACCTTTTTTTTTTTGTTATGTCCCCTTTAAGGGGCGTGGCAGGGGGCGTGTCCTATGCCTACATACATTTGCTAGTATGTGTCCCTCATTCCCATCTCAAAATGTTGGGCGGTATGGATATGGTGTCATACCTGGACCCATGTCCTTTGCTTTCTATATAATTCAGGTGTGCGTGAGCGGAACGAAAACGAATATTCAGAGCCCTGGTCCCTAAATAAACCGGTAAAACTGGATGAACGGCTGGATTTGTATTTATATATAAACACATTCCGAATATTCCCTGCTGAGTTGTGACACGGCTGGTGAACAAGCTCTGAACTGAGTAAGTAATTTTGACCCGCCTGGCCCTTTAAATGGCTGGCGTTCCAGCCCTGGGAGAAGGATATTCTTGAGTCGGACAATCAGATAAGTCTGCAGCTCATGACAAATGTTCAAAGTACAGCTACCTGTGTACAGGTGAACCGACCGAGGACTGATCAGGACTGTCACACGCTGCCGTGCTGAGTGGAGTCCAACGCTGGACATGATATTCCTGTATGACCACCCCTATGGTATGTACACCGTCTGTTCTCTGTGGAATAAATCGAATTGCAGGAAGCTTAAAGCCGTATTAAACCCAAAAGCAAATATTTATTATATTGCCGCTCACCAATTCCTAGATGTGTTGGCTGCATTCGTTTTCTTTTTTTAACCACTTCAGCCCCGGGAGATTTTACCCCTCTTCATGACCTTCGCAGTGATACCTCACATGTGTGGGACCATCACTGTTTGCATGCATTATTTATTTTTATTTTATTTTATTTTTTTTATTTTTTTTTACACTATCACTTGAATTTTCTTTTTATTTAGCCCTTTCATATATTTATTTGAACCAATTAAGGACCAGAAGGATTTACCCCCTTAATTGACTAGGCCTTTTTTTTGCGTCGCTTTAACTGACAATTGCGCAGTCATGCGACGCTGTACCCAAATAAAATTGATGTCCTTTTTTTTTTTTTACCACAAATAGAGCTTTCTTTCTTTTTTTTTTTATATCTAAAAAAAAGACAATTTTGAAAAAAATATATATATTTTTTACTTTCTGCTATAAAACATTCATAATAAAAAAATAAAAATAAAATAAAATTTCTTCTTCAATTTAGGCCAATTGTTATTCTGCTACATATTTTTGGTAAAAAAAAAAATCCCAATAAGCGTATATTGATTAGTTTGCGCAAAAGTTATCTACAAAAAATGGGACATTTTTATCTATTTTATTTTTTTACTATTATTGGCGGTGAACAGCGACTTATAGCGGGATCGCGATATTGCGGCAGACAAATTAGACACCTAAATGACACTTTTTGGGGACCAGTGATACTAATACAGTAATCAGTGCTAAAAAAAATGCACTGTCACTGTACTAATGACACTGGCAGGGAAGGGGTTAACATCAGGGGGCGAACAAAGGGTTAAATGTGTTCGCTAGGAGTGATTAATAACTGCGGGGGGAGGTGCTTTGACTGGGGGAATGTAAAAATCTGTGTTCCTGCTTAGCAGGAACACAGGATCAAGACATTCCCCTCTTGCAGAACGGTGGTCTGCTTTTTTTTTTTCATAACCGCCGTTCTGCCTTTCTCCTGAGCGACCGGCGGGTCCTGGCTGATTGGCTCAGGTTGCCGGCAGCGTGCGCCCCAGACCCGGAAGTGTCTTCCTTTCCTTTATTTTCACCTGGCAATCCAGTCTGTAGGTCTGTTGTTTTTCAGCAGAACAAGCTGTCCTGTAGATGTAGCAGTAAGAGGGATTTGAAAAAACATTTACCACTGACAGGGGTGCTTACAATGATCATCTTTTGTTTATTTATGTAAAACCTTTATCCCAAAAAAAAAACTGCTTATAAAAGAGCAGAGCTTTGTGAGGGGCCCAGCAGGCTCCACCCACTACAAGCTTCCTACAGAAAACTACAGGAGGGGTGGAGACAAGACCAGTCACCCTGCACAAGGAGAGAGAGCAGAGCTGTGGGAGGGGCCCAGCAGGCTCCACATACTACAGGCTGCCTATAGAAAACTACAGGTGCGGACGGAGACAAGTCCAGTCACCCTGCACAAGGAGAGAGAGCAGAGCTGTGGGAGGGGCCAGTAGGCTCCACCCACTACAGGCTGCCTGCAGAAAACTACAGGAGGGGCGGAGACAAGACCAGTCACCCTGTGTCAAGGAGAGAGAGCAGCAGTGAGCGGTCTTTATTACAGGAAGTCTCACACTGGATTACTGCACAGATCTGGAATAAATACACAAATCACATCAAGATTCAAGAAAGAATACACAAACCTTAAAGTTATACAATATTTGCTTAACCCAGAGTTCAGCTTTAAAGTGTAACTTAACGGAAAAAAAACTGACCTCCAGGCATAAAGACTTTTTAAGTAAATATACTGTTCAAAACCTAAAAAGGATATAAATCCACTTTGTACGCACCAAATGCCTTTGCAAACCCAGATATTACCTTGTAAAAGTAGCAATGACACCATCACTGTGCTGTACATAGCCTGTGCAGAGAGCAGAGCTGTGGGAGGTGCCCAGCAGGCTCCACCCACTACAAGCTGCCTATAGGAGAGAGAGCAGAGCTGTGGGAGGGGCCCAGCAGCCCAGCAGGCCCCACCCACTACAGGCTGCCTATAGGAAACTACAGGAGGGGGCGGAGACACGACCAGTCACCCTGCACAAGGAGAGAGAGCAGAGCTGTGGGAGGGGCCCAGCAGGCTCCACCCACTACAGGCTGCCTATAGGAAACTACAGGAGGGGGCGGAGACACGACCAGTCACCCTGCACAAAGAGAGAGAGCAGAGCTGTGGGAGGGGCCCAGCAGGCCCCACCCACTACAGGCTGCCTATAGGAAACTACAGGAGGGGGCGGAGACACGACCAGTCACCCTGCACAAGGAGAGAGAGCAGAGCTGTGGGAGGGGCCCAGCAGGCTCCACCCACTACAGGCTGCCTATAGGAAACTACAGGAGGGGGCGGAGACACGACCAGTCACCCTGCACAAAGAGAGAGAGCAGCAGTGAGCGGTCTTTATTACAGAAAGCCAAAGTCTCACACTGGATTACTGCACAGTTCTGGAATAAATACACAAATCACACCAAGATTCAAGGGAGAATACACAACTCTTATAGTTTTATACTTATACTTAATATTTGTTTATCCCAGAGCTCAGGTTTAAAGTGGAAAAACGGCAGACAGTAGAGTGGATGATCCAGGGACAGGAAGTATGTTATTCACAGGATCTCCAGGTGAAAATAAAGGGAAAAAAGTCAGGAAAAAGAAAACAAATGCAGCCACCAAATCTAAAGACTGGTAAGCTGCAATACATTGTTACAGTCCATTTTTATGTATTACATTTTTCTTTTGGGCTTACATACATTTTTAACTTCCTGGAGTTCTTTAAAAGAAAAGTTTTCTGGGATAGACTCGGAGGCTGCCACAAATGTCCTCCTCCTGTTCTGCATATGCTAGTAGTCTGCCTGTCATTCCGATTGTCATGTATTCCATACTTGTTCAACGTTAGTGGCTAGGGATGAGCCGGACACCCCCCGGTTCGGTTCGCACCAGAACCCGCGAACGGACCGAAAGTTCGCACGAACGTTAGAACCCCATTGACGTCTATGGGACTCGAACGTTCGAAATCAAAAGTGCTCATTTTAAAGGCTAATTTGCATGGTATTGTCCGAAAAAGGGTTTGGGGACCCGGGTCCTACCCCAGGGGACATGTATCAATGCAAAAAAAACTTTTAAAAACGGCCGTTTTTTCGGGAGCAGTGATTTTAATGATGCTTAAAGTAAAAAAAAAAAAAGTGAAATATTCCTTTAAATATCGTACCTGGGGGGTGTCTATAGTATGCCTGTAAAGTGACGCGTGTTTCCCATGTTTAGAACAGTCCCTGCACCAAATGTCATTTTTAAAGGAAAAAATCTCATTTAAAACTGCTTGCGGGTTTAATGTCATGTCGGGTCATGGCAATATGGATGAAAATCAGTGAGACAAACAGCATGGGTACCCCCCAGTCCATTACCAGGCCCTTTGGGTCCTGTATGGATATTAAGGGGAACCCCGCACCCAAATTAAAATAAGGAAAGGTGTGGGGCCACCAGGCCCTATATACTCTGAACAGCAGTATACAGGCGGTGCAAACAAGACAGGGACTGTAGGTTTGTTGTTAAGTAGAATCTCTTTGTAATTTTGAACGGGTACATTTTTAACGTGTTTAGCTCCAGCCAAAAAATCTTTTTTAAGCTTTTTGGAAAACATAGGGAAGGGTTATCACCCCTGTGACATTTGTTTTGCTGTCTTTCCTCCTCTTCAGAAGATTTCACCTCACTTTTTTGTCCCAATGAAAAATGTTTTTTGAAAATTTGGGTTTTTTTGTGGAACAAGGATTGGAAAGCATCAGTGGAAAGGAGAAATTGTTTTCCCATATTAACTCTTACAGGAGAGAATTTCCCTTCCTAGGGGTAGATTTCATCTCACTTCCTGTTGTCTACTTCCGTTTGCAAGTAGGAGTCGTTTGTAAGTTAGATGTTTGAAAGTAGGGTCCTGCCCTATATACTCAGCAGAAATTTGGGCCTTAGGTGTTGCTGTGGCCACAACACTGTAAGCCCTCACAGGGCCCTGCTGTGAAATATTAGATCAAGAATTGTAATTACATGCCCCTGTTGAACAGGAGCTGAAAAATTAGGCCTTAGGCACTGGTGCTGGTGCCACAACACTGCAACCCCTCACAGACACTCTAGTTGGAACGCAGGAACGAGCCCTGCTGCAAAGTATTGCATCAAAAATTGTAATTACACGCCCCTGTTAGACAGGGGCAGAAAAATTGGGCCTTAGGCACTGGTGCTGATGCCACAACACTGCAACCCCTCACAGACACTCTAGTTGGAATGCAGGAACGAGCCCTGCTGCAAAGTATTGCATCAAAAATTGTAATTACACGCCCCTGTTAGACAGGGGCAGAAAAATTGGGCCTTAGGCACTGGTGCTGGTGCCACAACACTGCAACCCCTCACAGACACTCTAGTTGGAATGCAGGATTGAGCCCTGCTGCAAAGTATTACATCAAAAATTGTAATTACACGCCCCTGTTAAACAGGGGCTGAAAAATTGTGCTTTATATACTGTAACCAGACAAGCCTGCCTGTCAGTAGGAAGATAACAGGAACGGATCTAGCTGAACACTGTGAGCAGGACGCACTGCACTAAATGTAAATAGTCTAGAAGATAACAGGAACGGATCTAGCTGAACACTGTGAGCAGGACGCACTGCACTAAATGTAAATAGTCTAGAAGATAACAGGAACGGATCTAGCTAAACTGAATACAGTGTATATATATATATGCAACACCTGGGATGCATATATATACACAATACACTGTAAGTGCAGCTAACTGACTGACTGTTCTGCCTAATCTATCTAACTCAAATCAAATGACACTGTCTGTCTCTCTCTCTCTCTATCTCTCAGCACACCGGAACACACACTACACAGGGCCGCCGTGCAGGCGGCCTTATATAGTGTGGGGCGTGTACTAAATCCCCTGAGCCATAATTGGCCAAAGCCACCCTGGCTTTGGCCAATTACAGCGCTCTCTACTGACGGCGCTGTGATTGGCCAAGCATGCGGGTCATAGTGCATGCTTGGCCAATCATCAGCCAGCAATGCACTGCGATGCCGCAGTGAATTATGGGCCGTGACGCGCCACACGAATTTGGCGCGAACGGCCCATATCGTTCGCAATTCGACGGACGGTCGAACAGCCGATGTTCGAGTCGAACATGGGTTCGACCCGAACACGAAGCTCATCCCTATTAGTGGCTCAGAAATGAGAGAAGCTTAATTAACCTGGAACAGGTATGGACAGCTCGAAGTAAGTCATATGGCTGCAAAAAAACTGTCATTGTGGCAGGTAATTGTTTGCTGAGGAGATGTCACATCTGTGACCCCGCTGAAAGGATAGGCAGAGAGAAAGAGGAAAGCTAAGGAAAGGAACAGAAGGGGGAGAGAAGAGAAAAGAAAGATTGGAGAAGGAAAAGGAAAGTGGAAAAGGGGAGGAAGAGGAAAGGAAAGGGAAGGAAAGCTGAAAGAAAAAGAGGAAGGAAAGGAGAGGAAAGTAAAGGAAAGGAATGGAAAAGAAAGGAAAAGAAGGAAGGTGATAAGGGAAAGGAAAGGGAAAGAAAGGGAAAGGAGGAAAAAAGGAAAATGAAAAGAAGAGGAAAGGAAATTAAATGTGAAAGAAAGGGAAGAGAGAAGGAAAAGGAAGGTAAGAGGAAAGGAAGCAGAAAAAGAAAGGAAAATAAAAGGAAAGACAAAAAAAAGGAAGAGGAAAGGAAAGGAAAATGAAAAGAAGAGGAAAGGAAAATTAAAGGAAAAGAAAGGAAGAGGAAAGGAAAAGAAATGTGAAAGGAAATGAAGAGGAAGGGAACAGGAAGGAAAGCGGAAAGGAGAGGATAGGAAAGGAAAACAATAAGGCAAATGAAAGGAAAAGAAAAGGAAAGGTAAAAAGGAACAGAAGTGGAAAGGAAAAGAAGAGGAAAGGAAAATTAAAGGAAAGAAAATCTGAAAGGAAAGGAAGAGGGAAAAAGGGAAAAGGAAAGTTAAAGGAAAGTAAATGTGAAAGGAAAAATTAAAGTAAGTGGAAAGGGAAATGAAGGAAAGCAGAAAGGAAAGTAAAATGAAAAAAAGAGGAAAGGAAAGGGAAATGGAAAACAAAGGAAAGGGAACAGTAAAGTCTCCTACCTCCTATCCAACTGTACATCCCTGCTGAACTGACTTTGCTGAGTCTGCTATTAATATTTTTGGTAATTGTCTCCTGCTGCCATATCTTTAAACTTCCATATTTACTGCTAGCTCTATAACAAACACACTGCAATAGCAATATTACTGGTGATTGATTCTCAACTCCATGTGGCTTGAGTGATCAAGAGAGGTAATTAGCTTTACGACCCTAGCCTGTGTCTGGCCTGGCCCTGGTCATCTCCTCCCCATATTCAGGTGTCTCACATCAGACCCAATAATGACCAACTGAGAAATGCATCCCAGCTTAGGCTGTCTATAAATTTATGGCAGCTTATGGGGTGGCGCAGACATCATGGCTCTTTCCTGAGTGGCTCTGTCACGAGTGATGCGCAGTTTCACCGACGCAGTTTAACGAAAGCAGGATAAATAAAGCTGCATGAACAACAGGAACTCTGCTCCACTCTGCAAGACTACAAGCAAACCACCTTTTGAAATTTATTTTATATTAGGTTAGTTTCCCACTCTCTATCCACTAACATGCTCCTTATTCTCTTCCTTCTCACATTGGTGTCTTCTATCCTCAAATTATCTTTACTCTACCCCTCCTCTCTTCCCTGCAGCATGCACATATCACCCTCACTCCTACCCTCTCCCTACCATGGCACCCATCATCTCCTGCAGTTGCTGCACCCACATGCTGACATAAACACCAGGGCCACTAGACACGTGCGCTCATGCACATCCCACTCCCACCTTGCCTTCCTCACCCTCCTCCTTCTCCTAGTCTCAGGTGACATTTCTCCTAATCCTGGTCTGCCATTTTCCAAATGCAAGCCACATATCCAATACCCCTCCCCCTCTGGCAACCACCGCAATCCACTCAGTTTAATTTCTATCCCCCTGCTTCCTCAAAGCACCCCACCAATCTCATGTGCCCTTTGGAACGCCCGCTCCATCTGTAACAAGCTAACATCTGTACATGACCTCTTCATCTCTCATGGCTTGAACATACTCGCCATAACAGAAACCTGGCTGCAAAATTTTGACTCAGCTTCTCCTGCTGCCCTCTCCCATGGTGGTCTCCATTGGGCTCACTCCTCCAGACCCAACAGACAGAAAGGAGGTGGAGTTGGCTTCCTTCTGTCCCCACAAAGCACCTTCCAAGTCCTTACTGTCCCTCCCTCTCTATCCCTCTCTTCTTTCGAGATGCACAGTATTCGTCTGTTTTCTCCCATTTCTCTGAGGATTGCAGCAATTTATAGGCCTCCAGGACCGGTATCGCGCTTCATTGATGACTTTGCTGCCTGGCTACCCTACTTTCTCTCCTCTGAAATACCCACCATTATTCTTGGTGACTTTAACATTCCTGTCAATGTCAACAGCCCAACTACAGCTAAACTTCTCAACTTAACCTCATCTTTTGACCTAACCCAATGGACACATACTTCCACTCACTCCAATGGTAATACCCTTGACCTTGTATTCTCCCATCTCTGCAACCCTGGCAACCTCACCAACACCCCCTTTCCTCTATCTGATCACAACCTCATTACTTTCACTGTATCCTTGCCTCCAACCACCCATCCCTCCAAGCAGCAAACAATTACTTGTAGAAACCTTCGCCACTTTAACCCTTCTCTTCTCTATTCTGCTACTGACAACCTATATGACATAATCTCTCCCCTGTCCTGTCCTGACCTGGCCACTTCTGTCTACAACAGTTCACTCTCATCATCACTAGATGCACTTGCTCCTCTAACCACACGCAGAATCAGACCCCGACCGTTACAACCCTGGCAAACTGACAACACTAGAAATCTCAAGAGACATTGCCGTGCTCTTGAACGACTGTGGCGTAAAACCAAATGCCTGCAAGACTTCACCCTATATAAATCTGCCCTTCTAAAATACAATTCATGCCTCCATGCTGCCAAACAAGCCTACTTTGTCTCTCATTAATTCCTTGTCATCCAGTCCCCGTCGGCTCTTCTCAACCTTTAACTCTCTGCTTCGTCCACCACCCCCTCTACCCACTAACTCACTCACTGCCCAAGAGATTGCCAATCACTTCAAAGACAAGATCGATGCAATTCGTGAGGACATCTCCACTGTGCGTATGTCTTCCCCACCCATCATACCTTGCCCAGCAGCACATTCAACACTCTCCTCTTTTGAATTGGCTACTACGGAAGAGGTTACAAAAATTTTCTCGGATGCCCACCTAACCAATTGTCCCTTGGATCCTGTTCCCTCACAACTACTACGGTCACCTTCTTCTTCTATCCTATGCTCCCTCACCCACATCTTCAATCTCTCCCTTTCTAGTGGCATTTTCCCCTCCCCTCTAAAACATGCACAGATCACTCCCATTCTTAAAAAGCCCTCACTGGACCCTACCGACCTGAACAACTTAAGACCCATCTCACTACTCCCATTCACCTCCAAACTTCTAGAACGCTTAGTCTACAACCGTCTTGGCTCCTACCTCAATGAAAATAACCTTCTTGACCCCTTACAGTCTGGCTTTCGCTCGCAGCACTCCACGGAAACTACCTTACTAAAACTCACTAACGATTTACTAACTGCTAAAACCAACAGCCAGTACTCCATACTCCTACTACTTGACCTCTCTGCGGCCTTTGATACTGTTGACCACCCGCTTCTTCTCAATAAACTACATTCCCTTGGCCTCCGAGATTCTGCTCTATCCTGGTTCTCTGGCTATTTATCACAGCGCTCCTTCAGTGTCACCTACAACTCTGTCTCCTCCTCTCCCTTGCCCCTTTCTGTGGGGGTCCCCCAAGGCTCGGTTCTTGGACCCCTTCTCTTCTCTATCTACACCTCCTCCCTTGGTCACCTAATAACTGCCCATGGCTTCCAATACCACTTATACGCTGATGACACCCAAATCTATCTGTCTACTCCTCACCTCACTCCTTCAGTCTCCTCTCGCATTACTAACTTACTAACTGACATATCAGCATGGATGTCGCACCACTTCCTTCAACTAAATCTCTCTAAAACTCAGCTATTAATATTCCCCCCGCCCGTGCCCCCCTCCATGACTTTTCCATCAAAATCAACAATGCAACCATCAGTCCCTCCCCTCACGCCAGGGTACTCGGTGTAATCCTAGACTCTGACTTGTCATTTCAGCCTCAAATCCAATCGCTGTCAAAAGTTTGTAGAATTCACCTCCGTAACATCTCTAAAGTTCGCCCCTTTTTAACAAATGAAACCACCAAGCTCCTCATTCACTCCCTTGTTATCTCTCGCCTTGACTATTGCAACTCCCTTCTCATTGGCCTACCTCTCCATAGGCTATCCCCTCTTCAGTCTATCATGAATGCTGCTGCCAGACTTATCCACCTTACCAACCGCTCAGTGTCTGTCAACCCTCTCCTCCAATCCCTACACTGGCTCCCAATCACCCAGCGAATTAAATTCAAAATACTAACCACAACATACAAAGCCATTCACAACTCTGCCCCAAGCTACATCACTAATCTTGTCTCCAAATATCACCCAAATCGACCTCTCCGCTCTTCTCAAGACCTCCTGCTTTCAAGCTCTCTCATCTCCTC
The DNA here is from genome assembly GCA_037952835.1 of Lithobates septentrionalis. NCBI lineage: Eukaryota > Metazoa > Chordata > Amphibia > Anura > Ranidae > Lithobates > Lithobates septentrionalis. The sequence goes on from JBBDGP010002253.1 coordinate 1,954,110, forward strand.
CTCCCATGCTCGTCTCCAGGATTTCTCCAGAGCCTCGCCCATCCTCTGGAACTTGCTACCTCCATCTATCCGACTATCCCCTACTCTTGCTACCTTCAGGCAATCCCTGAAAACTCATCTCTTCAGGAAAGCCTATCACGTCTCCAACTAATCTCCTACCACTTCCACCAGCTCATTCCCCACAGTTACAACCTTTTGTACCACCTGCCCCACCCTATTAGATTGTAAGCTCTTCTGAGCAGGGCCCTCTTAATCCTATTGTATTGTATTGTATTATAACTGTATTGTCTCCCTTTTATATTGTAAAGCGCTGCGTAAACTGTTGGCGCTATATAAATCCTGAATAATAATAATAATAATTAGGGTTGTCCCGATACCGATACTAGTATCGGTATCGGCACCGATACCGAGCATTTGCCCAAGTACTTGTACTCGGGCAAATGCTCCCGATGCTTCCGCCGATACTATGACAGTCAGCGGTGATCGGCGTGTGGGGGAGTTACAAGATTCCCCCCCGCGGCTTTCAGTGACATACAGCGGTGATCGGTGCTTGTAACTTCCCCACGCGATCACCGCTGACTGTCACTGCATCCTCCTCCATGCCCCCTCTGTTCCTCTGTCCCCCTCTCCTCTGTCTCCCTCCGTTCCGTTCCTCCGTCCCCCTCTCCTTCTCTGTCCCCTCCGTTCCGTTCCTCTGCCCCCCTCTCCTCTGTCTCCCTCCGTTCCGTTCCTCTGTCCCCCTCTCCTTCTCTGTCCCCTCCGTTCCGTTCCTCTGCCCCCCTCTCCTCTGTCTCCCTCCGTTCCGTTCCTCTGTCCCCCTCTCCTTCTCTGTCCCCTCCGTTCCGTTCCTCCGTTCCGTTCCTCTGTCCCCCTCTTCTTATCTGTCCCCCTCCGTTCCTCCGTTCCTCTGCCTCTCCGCTGTCCCCTCCGTTCCGTTCCTCTGTCCCCCTCTTCTTATCTGTCCCCCTCCGTTCCGTTCCTCCGTTCCTCTGCCTCTCCGCTGTCCCCTCCGTTCCGTTCCTCCGTCCCCCTCTCCTTCTCTGTCCCCCTCCGTTCCGTTCCTCCGTTCCTCTGCCTCTCCGCTGTCCCCTCCGTTCTGTTCCTCTGTCCCCCTCTCCTTATCTGTCCCCCTCCGTTCCGTTCCTCCGTTCCTCTGCCTCTCCGCTGTCCCCTCCGTTCCGTTCCTCCGTCCCCCTCTCCTTCTCTGTCCCCCTCCGTTCCGTTCCTCCGTTCTTCTGCCTCTCCGCTGTCCCCTCCGGTCCGCCGTCCCCCTCCTCCTTCCTTTGTGTATGGATAGAGTCAGCTGACTCTGTCCATTCATATAACTGATACATTGTAATCTCCTGTGATTACAATGTGTCAGTTTATGAATGGAGAGGAGCCGCTGACTTCTCTCCATTCATTCTCAGTGCAGCTGAGGCTGCAGAGAAAGGGACTGGGGAATCTCTATCCTCGGTCTCTTTCTCTGTCTCAAGGGGGAGATATCAGGGGTATGTTAAGACCCCTGATATCTCACCAAAGCCCCCCAACAGGGCTGATTTAAAAAAAAAAAAAAAAAAAAAAAACATATTGCAAAAATGAATAAAAAAATTATTATTGTAAAAAATAAAAATTGTTAATTAAAAAAAAAACACACAGACACCGTTCACCCCTCCCCCCCCCCCCCCCGAAAAAAAAGAAAGCATTGTTTAAAAAAAAAAAACTGTCACGTGACATAAAAAAAAAGAAAGTATCGGTAATCGGTATCGGCGAGTACTTGAAAAAAAGTATCGGTACTTGTACTCGGTCCTAAAAAAGTGGTATCGGGACAACCCTAATAATAATAAAGAAATAGAGAAGAGGGAAGTGTAAAGAAAGAAAGAAAACGATATTGTTTTTTTTTTTTTTTTCTCAAGTCATGCTTACTGCCAGCAGTGGATGCTGAGCTTGCCGTACAGTTTAGAGATCGGCCTCCAGAGGGCGCACGGTGCACACATAACTCGGAAGTATTGCACAATTGTTGCAGTCAACAGCACGGCCCCAACGCGCATGCCTGGCAGCGCCGGCTCAGAGCGCATGTGCGGGAACCCTCCCTCCATTAACGTCGCGCATGCGCGGCCTATGTTGTCAGGAGTGACGTGTCCCGGTGACAGGCTGGCAGGAAGTGGCCGAGTTGTCTGTAGCCGGGGTCGGAGATGCTGAAGAAGTTCGATAAGAAGGACGAGGAGTCCGGTGAGAGCGCTGGGGGGAGGGCTGGCCCAGAACATTCCTGGCAGTGGCCCTAGGAGGATGTGTGCCAGGGGGGGGAGGGGGTCAGTCCCTGAGTCCTGGGGGGGTGAGGTGTGCCAGGCCTGGGCACAGGTGGTATGGATCTGTGATCTCCAGGGGGGGGACATGGAGGGTGATTTGTGTCCTAGGAGGGGAAGTGACCATTTCCAGGGACATCACTCCATCTCTGGGCCATTGGCTGGCTGTGGGACTACAACTCCCAGCATGCCTCGGGTGATCTCTATTATATGATGTATATTTATGGCACTTCCTGGTAGCTCTGAATTATTATGTATCGGTGTAAAGCCCCATTGGAGTTGTCCTTTAAATCCGATAAATACATTCAGGTACATCAACGCAATGTTCTGTTCTGTGTCTTACAGGTGATTTCATAAAGCAGCCACAGCCTGAGTAGAAAAGCCTGTCCCCTGCCAGCATGCTGCAGGGAGGGACCCTTTCCTTGTGTGTGTGTGTGTGTGTAAGCAGTGGTCTCTCTGCAGAGGCCCGACAGCCCTAAGTTTACATGTGTGTTGCACTTTGAAGAGCGATCTGTGATGGGATCACTTTTCAGAGGGTGTTTGACAGACGGTGAGGAGGTGCCTGTTGTAACCCTTAAAAACGGGAACCGTGAATGCATGCTTTGCAAAGGGTTGTGCCTCTGGGTTGGCACTGCCTGCTGAACGCAGCCTAAAGTGGTTGTAAACCTCAGATATGAAATGTGAACAAAGCATTTCCCTCTATATGCAATTAGTGGACCTCCAGCTGTTGCAAAACTACAAGTCCCATCATGCCTTCACTGTTACCTGCAGACACTCATCATTGTACGGCTGTCCATTCCTTTGACAATTTTGACTCCTCAGTCCAGAGCACCTGCTGCCATTTTTCTGCACCCCAGTTCCTATATTTTCCTGCATAGGACATGGATAAAAGGCTCAGCAACTCAACCATGCACAAAAACATGGACTGGGGTGCAGAAAAATGGCATCATCTATGGCAGGGATATTCAATTAGCGGACCTCCCGGCTGTTGCAAAACTACAAGTCCCATCATGCCTCTGCCTCTGGGTGTCAGGCGTGTGGCTGTCAGAGTCTTGCTATGCCTCATGGGACTTGTAGTTCTGCAACAGCTGGAGGTCCGCTAATTGCATATCCCTGTTCTCTATAGTGTGTGCTTGTCTCAATCCGGAGCACTAAGTGTCATTTCTGTCCGCTGCCTCCTTCTTCTGCTATCAGCAGGAGTCACTTCCGAAAAGTTTTCCTGACACCAAGAGATAAAAATGGTGACGGGGGGGAAGGTGCTCCAGCACACAACCCGTGATTGACAGCCTCAGCTCCTGTGTGAAGGGGGGTGTGCCCCTTCCCTCCAATCAGCACTCGGAGCTCTCTTCACTGAGTTCTGCAGAGTATAACCTCAGCTCTCCGCCGCCTTTTTTTTTTTTTTTCTGACTGCTCAGACAAGCTTCATACATCAGCTCTTTGAATGGAGGTGGAGAGGCTGCAGGTAAACGGGAACAACTTATGTAGGAGGATTTGTTTCATCTCTGTGTATCACCTAAAGGCCAGTCACTTCACTGGGTTATATGGAACACTTTACACCACTTTAAGGCCCCATTCACACCTCGTGTATTTGAAACGCGCTTCTATTTTTTTACATGACCGCTCATTCATTGCTATGGGCTGCCCTATGTGTGACAAAGAAGCTCACGGAACTTTTTTCAGCATTCTGATTTGCGTGTTTTTTTGCACTTAGTGCTCCCGATTGAGACTCCGGATTTTTAATTACATGTTCTTGTGTGCAGTAAAACACATGTCTGCTTGCCACGTTTGGGATACCTGAACATATAAAGGAGTTGTAAAGGCACAAGGTTTCTTACCTTCATGCATTCTATGCAGGTAAAAAAAACCTGCAGCCTCTCTCCCCCATAATAAGAGAGCCCCGTCTCCCCGGGGACTTGCACTCCTGATTGCCAGTGGCTCCCGCTGCTGCCAAAAGCCAATCACAGCCAGTGAGCCAATCAGGAGACGGAGGGGGCGGGGCCGAGCCGCAGCCCCCTGTGTGAATGAACACACAGAGCCACACATTGGGAGTGCGCCTGTTTGGGGGCCCCTATGGGAAGCTGCTTGCTGTGGGGGGCACTCGGCAGGATGTAGGAGCCAGGAGCGCCGGCGGGGGGATCCGAGAAGAAGAGGGTCGGGGCTGCTCTGTGCAAAACCATTACACAGAACAGGTAAGTATAACATGTTTGTTATTAAAAAAAACAAACAAGACTTTAAAGGGGTTGTAAACCCTTGCGGTTTTTCACCTGCATTGAGGTGAAAGACCTCTTGTAGTGCACCAGGCCCCCCCCCCCCCCTTTTACTTACCTGAGCGTTCCTGCTCCAGGGACGAGCACACCCGCTCCAGTCGGTGTCTCGGGTCCTGATTGGATAGGTTGATAGCAGCGCAGCCATTGGCTCCCACTAATTTCAATCAAATCCAGTGACGCGGGAGCCGGGGGGCGGAGCCGAGTCCTGCTGTCTGTGTCAATGGAAGCAGCAGCAGGACACGGGAGCGCGCCCGCAAGGATGCCCCCAGGAATGCTCTCCAATGGGGCACTCAAGAAGAGGAGGAGCCAGGAGCGCCGATGAGGGACCCCAGAAGAGGAGGATCGGGCCTGCTCTGTGCAAAACCAACTGCACAGAGGAGGTAAGTATGACATGTTTGTTTATATATATTTTTTTTTTTTTTTTTTTTTAAAACAAAGGTTTACATCTCAGCAGCAAGCATGAGATTTACTGGTTAGAGAGCTATAGGTGTGACTTGGCAGTGTCAGACCTCGGCAGAGAGATCTCTGCTTCCACACAGAGAGTAAAGGTCCTTCTCTGCAGCATGCTGGCAGGGGACAGGTTCTTCTTCTTCTTCTTTTTTTATTTATTTATTTAATTATTTTTTTACTTAGGCTTTGGCTACTCTCCAATGTCGCGCACACACGATCGGAATTTCGTCCCGCAAAAGACCGATGAGCGTTTTTTCATCGTAAAATGCGACCGTGTGCATGCTCCATCGGTCTTTTGCTGGCGGAATTCCAGCCTGCGAAAGATTGAAAGCATGCTCTGAATTTTTCGGTTGGGAAAAGTTCCTATCTAAAAAAATGCGATCGTCTGCGGCAATTCCGACGTGCAAAATCCCTACGCATGCTCAGAAGCATTGAACTTCATTTTCTCGGCTCGTCGTAGTGTTGTACGTCACCGCGTTCTTGACGGTCGTAATTTCAGCAAACTTTTGACCGTGTGTATGCAAGGCAAAGGCAAGGCAAAGCAGAAAAAATGCCCAAAAACGCTCAGGTGTGAACGGAGCCTACAGAAATCCAACTGTAACCTTGGCACGCCCCTTGATGCACCTGGAATGTATTTAGTGGATTTAAACTGAAAATTCAGTTGGACTTTAATGAAAGTTCGGGACAAACTGCCAAATATATTAAGATTCAAAGAGGTGATCTGTATAATGTGAGTGAAGTTTAGAATTTCTGGTCAGTTGTGGCTCATACATGCTGGCCATGCAGCTGAGATACGGGGTGACACCTGGATTGCTGCTCTATGGAATTCTGTATGAACTCCCTTACCCCGCCAACCCCCGCCCCCCCCCCCCCCCCCCCCCCCCCCCCGGTCTGCTTCCTGCACCATGAGGCATGCTTCACACCTATGCAGGTTGCAGTTTGCATATTCCAGGTGCATTTTGCGTTTTTCAATACACGTTTTTTATCCATTGACGTCTTTGGAGCCAAAAACCAGAAAAAAAGTCTGTGAAAAGATGTGAACTACACCCATAGGAAACCACGTTACATGGACTGTAGTGTGTTTCTGCAAAACGGAAAACACACTAAAAAGTGCATAGGTGTGAACAGGGCCTTAAAGTGACACTAAAGGTTCGGGGTTTTTTTTTTTTTTTAAAATAACAAACATATCGTACTTCCCTCCACTGTGCAGCTCGTTTTGCACAGAGTGGCCCTGAACCTCGTCTTCTGGGATCCCTCGGCGGCTCTCGCGGCTCCTCCCCGCGTCAGATAACCCCCACGGGAGAAGAGCTCTCCTCGGGAGAGGGGTTAACTTGCGGGCACGCTCCCGAGTCCAGTGTTTGGCGTCCATAGAGGCCGCATGCAGAACTCGGCCCCGGCGCCCGCATCATTGGATTTGATTGACAGCAGCGGGAGCCAATGGCTGCGCTGCTATCATTTTATCCAATCAAGAGCCGAGAACCCCGGGCAGAGAGAGAGCGCATCCCCGTGAGACAAGTTTGAGGGTTCAGGTAAGTAAAACGGGGGGGGGCGGGCGGTCACTGCCAGGTGTCTTTTCACCTTAATGGATAGGATGCATTAAGGTGAAAAAATATTTTTTTTATTTTTTTAGACCTGTAAGGCAAAAGGCATAATGAGCTAGTATGTACGCATACTAGCTCCATTATGAAATACTCACCTTAGAATGAGGTGTCGGCAGCTGTTCCCAATCCACACCAAGGGAGCTGACATTTCCTCTCTGGCGTGTCTTCCGGGTTCGCGGCTCCAGTGATTGGCCGAGGCAGCGATGTCGTCACTCCCGTGCATGCGCACAGGAGACTTCTTTCCGGCAAGGTCCGGAAGCCTCTGCTGGACCTTCACAGCGCATGCGCCGCTGACGTCAGCGGCTGCATTCAAAGTGAATATCTCCTAAACCGTACAGGTTTAGGAGATTTTCATTTTACCTGTAGGTAAAAATGCAAAAAAAAAAGGGGTATACAACCGCTTTAACCCCTTCAATACTGGGCACCTTTTACCCCCTTCCTGCCCAGGCCAGTTTTCAGCTTTCAGCGCTGTCGCACTTTGACAGTTGCGCGGTCATGCAACACTGTACCCATTTGAAATTTTTATCTTTTTTTTTTTTTCCCCACAAATAAAGCTTTCTTTTGGAGGCATTTAATCACCACTGGGGTTTTTTATTTTTTGCTAAATAAAAAAAAAACAAAAACAAAAAAAAACAAAAAACTGAACATTTTGAAAAAAAAAAAAAAAACCCACGTTTTTCTTTGTTTCTCTTATAACATTTTGCAAATAAATAATCTTTCTTCCTAAATTTAGGCCAAAATGTATTCTACATTTCTTTGGTGAAAATAACCCGAAACGTGTATATTATTTAGTCTGTAGGAAAGTTTATAGAGTCCATAAACTATGGTATAGATCTGAAAATTGATCAGTCCTGATGTACGGACGGCCTATGTCATTTCTTGAGGCCCGAAAATGTCAGGATAGGACAAATATCCCCAAATGACCCCTTTTTGGAAAGTAGACAGTCCAAGGTATTTAGTAAGAGGCATGGCGGGTTTTTTGAAGTTGTGTCATCATTTTTTGGAAAATGAAGAAGTTATTTTTATTTTTTTACGTACTGTCACTAGTGCAGTACAGCGTTATCAGATAACAGGTGTGGGTGGCGATGAGGGACACTGATTGGTGACAATACAAAAAAATTATATTTTTATTATTATTATTTATTTTATTTTTTTTAACACACTTTGACTAGAGCAATATAATGTTACCATAGTAACATTGTACTATGGGGAAGTGATCAGAATTTTTTTTTTTTTTTTTTACACACTGTTTGCTTATAGCTATGAACTTTATTGCTATATGCAAGCATTTTACTGAATTAAATCCGTTTCATTCAGTTTGTTTTGTTGTGATTAGCTGTGATTGGCCCAGTCTGTACCATGTGATCAAACACAGCTAGCAACACAATTGTACACAATGGAAGGTATGAAAGGAAGCCATCCATTGCTTACAACTGTCATGTGACCTGCTGTGATTGGTTGCTGCGGTCATATAGTACCAGCAGCGGGTCGGTACTGTGATCATCCCGATGATGTCCACCCGGATCGACAAGAGGCCGACCCCAGTGTCTTTTGGCTATAGCAGGGGTAGGCAACCTTGGCCCTCCAGCTCTTTTGAAACTACAAGTCCCATGAGACATTGCAAGACACCGACAATCACAGGCATGACTCCTAGAGGCTGAGACATAATGGGATTTGCAGTTTCATCACAGCTGGAGGGCCCAGGTTGCCTACCCCTGGGCTATAGGCTGGGAAGCAAGGGGTTAAAGCTGAATTTAAACCCTGTTTATACCCCCCCCCCCCATCAACATGCTAATGACTTTAAATATGAAATATAGAAATTCCTTGATGGGTGGATGTCAACATTTGAAAGATTCCCCCCCCCCCCTCTTCCTGTCTATGTGAATGTTTGTTTAGAATCCATTTACTGGTTCTAATTATATCCCTTCCCCACTCTATTCAAAACTACAAAAAAAAGACACAATGGCTGGATTGCATGCACTTCCTGTCCTGGGGTGACCACGCCCACTCACTGTATTGTATCTGTGAAGAAGCAGCGCTGTCACCCTAGGATAGGAAGGATGTTAGGACTACAGAGCACCTCTCCGCCTCCTCATCTTTATAACATGGGGGGAGGGGTCTGTAAGACGTTTTCAGCTTATATATTTTATTTTACTCCTTTATTACAAATTTTTCTTGCATATTAATTTACATCATTTTTCATTTTGTTTTACTTTAGTATCTTAAAAATTTACATATACTTCCTTTTTCAACTTCACTCAGCTTATATTTTTCTGGACTTGTGCCCACAAAATATGAGGAGATGTGTACAGAATGTTTGTTGTTTTGCCCTGACATGCCCTTTTTAAAATGGTTTCCTTTGTGATTTCAGGTGGTGGCTCCAATCCTTTTCAGCACCTTGAAAAGAGCGCCGTCCTCCAGGAGGTAAGCTTTACATGCACAAGACAATTGTTTTCTCTAAGGCCCCTTTCACACTGGGGCGTCGGCGGTAAAGTGCCGCTATTTTTACTCAGTGCAAATGCTCCCGATGCTTCACCCGATACCTGGACAGTCAGCGGTGATCAGTGAGTGGGGGAGTTACAAGCTTCTCCCCCAGCGGCTTTCAGCTGCTTTAGTAAAATCTATACAGCGGTGATCGGTACTTGTAACTCCCCCACACACGATCACCGCTGATACTCGGGCAAATGGTATCGGGACAACCCTAATTTATATGTGTGTTTCTGCGCAGCCGACCTGTACTGTAGCATTAAACTACATTGTGTGGTCAGTAAGTGGTGATGATCCGTTGGGATTTTATTATCTGCGTTCTCTGCCCAGTGCGGTGGGTTTGTAGTCTCTCCTTCTCACACCTCTTGCACTTTGTTCATTTCTTAGGCTCGTTTGTTTAACGAGACTCCAATCAACCCCCGAAAATGTGCTCACATCCTGACCAAGATACTGTACCTGATAAACCAGGTAAGACAAACGTCATCATTTTTCAGTCCAGTTAGGTTTGGAGTAAGCTGGGATTATGGATTCAGGTTTTACTTTTTTTTTTTTTTTTTTTGTATCCTTCCTCTGTAGGGTGAGCACATGGGTGCTACAGAAGCAACAGAAGCCTTCTTCGCTATGACCAAGCTGTTCCAGTCTAATGACGTAAGTGTCACCCCCCCCCCCCCCCACACTAGGCACCTGAAGTAGAATAGTAAAGTATCGAACCAGGCAGAAATTCAGCAATGCAGGTTTATTAACAGCTGATAACATACAGGTTTATGTTCAAAGTATTACAAGATACAGGTCTAATTTATACAGTTTCTTACAATGCAAGCATATTAGATATAAATATTCTTATCCTCTAACCAAATTTAAACAATTGTGAATTGTTCTCACCTTGAACCAGAATGGGTCTTTACTGCCAATTCTTGGGAACCTGTCACCTGATAGGGACCAGTCGATCGACCAGTGGTCTAGTCCCCTCACAGAGTTCGGGGTTCCAGCTCGACCAAGTTTGTGAGGGAAATTCACCTGAGACCACATTCTGGAACAAGTCAAGAAGTCTTCTCTGACTCGTACGAGGAGACAAGTTAGGACAGATACTTGCCCATTGGTTCTGACCTCTATGACCCATGCAATAGGGCAGCATACACAGAGTTCAGCCTTATGAGCTCCTATCTGACTTGTCTGTCTAACAATTGTAGAGCTTGCATTTATATACCCTTTTACAAGTCTTATCTTAACATCTCTCTTACATATGATTGGTCGCTAAGATCTAAGTCAATGTAACTAACAATAAATCTGACACCTATTCTACAACCAGATAAACTTAATTATTCCCAAAATTCCTATATGTTCATTTAAAGTGATTTATAACTGGTTTTGTCCAATTAAAAACACCTGTATAGAGACAGTCTGGCACCCAGCTGTGTTCTCAAACTCTCCTTATCTTGATAAGATTTAACTAAGTTCAAGAATTACAGATTTATGACATTTGGGAAAATGAACTTTCAATAACCCCACCAGATGTGTTATATGTTTCACTATATGTATGTATTTTAACAGTTTTAATGAGGGCACAAGCAGACCTTTGTTTGACCCTGTCAAACTTCATTTAATGTACTGTACATAACTTTAATTATTTCTAAACCACCTGTTTTCTTATCTTTATCTGTCTGATTTATATGCATTTCAGACTTGAGACAATTCTATATAACTTGAATCTATTCTAATGAACTTTCACCAGGGGACAGAGCTGAAATTACACACTGCAGGGCTCATTGAGGAGAGCCGTGTCTGCATCTGTCCTCTACATCAGCAGTTCTGAATGTACAGTTGATGGATTTAGACATGTGAATTCTTCTGTTCTATGAAAGGCTCTATTGTGCTTTGCAATGATTTCTTTGCAGGGCTATTTGGCCATGTTTATGCTAGCGGCAAGGACTGCTGCTTCCCTGAAAAGCGATCCAAGCCTGGATTGCTTTTCAGAGGCACTTGACAGGCAGTGAGGAGGCGATATGTTGCCTCCTCACCACCTGTTTTAACCCACCCAAGTGCCCCACCACCACGCCGCAACCGCATGCATTGCACGTGCTTATGGGGCGGTTGCAGTGCGGCCTTATTCAGTTGAATGGGTTGTGTTTGGTGGCCACTGGTGCCCACCAAATGCAACGGGGTGCATATTTCTGTCATGTAAACGCCCTTGGCTGCTCCAGTCATTTCAGTGACTACAAAAATTGAAAGTGATATTTAAATGTTCATTAAAAAAAAAAAAAAAATGTCATACTTACCTGCTCTGTGTAATGGTTTTGCACAGAGCAGCCCCAACCCTCCTATTTTCAGGTCCGCCGCCAGCGCTCCTCCTTCAGCCAGTGCCCCCAATAGCAAGCCGCTTGCTCTGGGCACACTGGTGCATGCTCACTCCCAAGCCCTGCTCTATGCATCCATAAGAAACACAGAGCTGTGGCTCAGACCCACCCCCACTCTATCCTCATTGGCTCACTGGCAGTGATTGACAGTAGCAGGAGCCAATGGCTCCCGCTGTTGTCCCAGCCAATGAGGAATGAGAGACCTGGGAGAAGCTCAGCTCTCGTGCACATGGCTGGATCGAGAGGGAGCTTAGGCGAGTATTAGGGGGTGTGCTGTGGGGGGGCCGCTGCACACAGATGTTTTTTTTACCTTCATACATAGAATGCATGAAGGAAAAACCTGACCCTTACAAGTTTGGGATAAGGTTATAGTTTAGGAAAATGAAGGGTGCCTTGATGACCTGTTTATTTATTAACCTCCATGTCTTGTGTTTTTCTTCAGCCCACACTGCGCAGGATGTGCTACCTCACCATAAAGGAGATGGCCACCATTTCTGAGGATGTTATCATTGTCACCAGTAGGTGGGTCATCTGTTAAGTGTTTTAGTACAAGTTCACTTCAGGGCTTACATTAAAGCAAAGCAGAGAATGGCTGAACAGTACAGTGCAGCTACCTATCCCAGCATGTCCATCGAAATAATTTAACCACTTTACCTCCGAAATATTTTGCCCCCTTCGTGACCAGGCCTTTTTTTGCTAATCAGCACTATGCTACTTTTTGCTCAGTCATGTTACACTGTACACAAACACAATTTATATCATTTTTTTTCACACAAATAGAGCTTTATTTTGGTGGTATTTAGCACAAAAATTTTATAGTCTGCACATCCAGCTTTTGTCTGATGAAAAAACTGAATCGGCTGTCGAAAGTACCGCACTAACGACACACAAAAAACGCAGGTTGTTCGGACGAAATTTTACTTCCGATTTTCGTATTGTGTGTACGGGCGTTTCGTTTTCGCGTCCCTGGGTTGCGATTGCACACAGCCAATCAGCATGACAGGCTCCAGCTTTGTACAATCACAGGGCCAATCAGCATTGTCCAGAGAGAGGGTCAGGGGTCCTCCATCCTTATAGGTCAAGCAGGGAGAATGAAAACTCCAATAGAAGCTTTAACCAGACACTGATACAAGTCACAAGATACCACTGATGAGAAAAGGTATTTAGCAGTTTTACATTTACTAAAATAATTGAATTTCCATGTTCTGTGTACTGTGGAGACCAGATATAGTGAATGCAGGGTCCTGGGTTTAGTGACACTTTAACCGCTTCAGCCCCGGAAGATTTGGCTGCTGAATGACCAGGCCATTTTTTGCGATTCGGCACTGCGCCGCTTTAACTGACAATTGCGCAGTCATGTGACGCTGTACCCAAACAAAATTGACATCCTTTTTTTTTCCCCACACATAGAGCTTTCTCTTGGTGGTATTTGATCACCCCTGCGGTTTTTATTTTTTGCACTATAAACAAAAAAAGAGCGAAAATTTTGAAAAAAATACAATATTTTGTACTTTTTGCTATAATATCCATTATATTTTTTTTTCAGGACTGCGACATTATGGCGGACACATCAGACACTTTTGACACATTTTTGGGACCATTGCCATTTATACAGCGATCAGTGCTATAAAAATGCACTGATTACTGTAAAAATGTCACTGGCAGGGAAGGGGTTAACACTAGGGGGCGATCAAGGGGTTAACTGTTCCCTCTCTGTGTTCTAACTTAAGGGGGGAGGGGAATGTCTAGGGGAGACGACAGATCGCTGCTCATACTTTGTATGAACAGACAGTCTCTTCTCCCCTCAGAGAATGGGGATCTGTGTGTTTACACAGATCCCAGTTCTCGGTGTGTCACGAGCGATCGCGGGAGCCCAGCGATCATCGCGCCCGCCAGGCACTCGCATCGGCTGGGGGTGGGGGGCGAGCAGCGCGTGCGCCCCCTAGCGTCCACAGGGTGAAGCAATGTAACATAACGGCGTTTCGCCCAGCCGTGCCATTCTGCCACAGTAAAAGTGTGGCGGCTGGTCGGCAAGTGGTTAAAGATGCATGTAAACTTGTAGAACGGAGTGTTTGGTGATAAATGTCTGAAAATACAAGTGACTTTTTAAAACTATTACTTTAATTTTTTTTTTTTTTTTTTTTTTTTCAAAGTTTAACCAAAGACATGACAGGGAAAGACGACAGTTACAGAGGTCCGGCTGTCAGAGCGCTGTGTAAGATCACAGATGTACGTTGTTTGATTTTCCAGCTTTATTGTCCTTTTCAGATGAACAATAGGAATTGGTGATGTGTTCTAATGTCATGTCTGTGTTTGTATAGAGCACCATGCTGCAGGCCATCGAGCGATACATGAAACAGGCTATTGTGGACAAGGTGCCCAGCGTATCCAGCTCTGCCCTGGTCTCCTCTCTGGTAAATGTCTCTGTACTCCTCGTCTCTTTTATTTTATGGTGGAAATGCAATATTTCAGTTCAGAATTTAAAGCGTAAATGGAGGCCAAGGAACTCAAGCTTTATATTCAGTCTTTTACAGTTGTACTGTCCTGTACTGAAATCACTTACTCTGATTTCACTGCACACTGTGAGCTTCTCACGATGTGCATTAGAAGCTGCAGTAAGTCAGATAGAGCCCCGCCTCATTTCCTGGCTGGAGGAAATTCAGCATCATCTAGCTCTTTCCTCCCCAGCCTGACTGTCTCTAGTTTGCCCTTTTACATTCATTGGATTTCAGTTCTTTGAACCTTGAAGATTCAGCATCACATGTAAGTGGTCTGCATGCCAATGAAGCCTGCCTGGGAACGTCCACTCAAGCATTCCATTTTGACATAATTCCTCCCAAGAGCCAGCCCACCGCTCGACATCAGGGCTGAGGGCTCTTGAGAGAAGTACTGAGGCAGGGCGCAATGGTGTTCCAAGAAAGCATCCTGCCAGACCCTCCCAACAGCCATGATCTGCCTGCATTTCACAGGGAAGCAAAGAGACCTAGTGATGAGAAAGTCCAGCTTTAAAGTGTTAATTCACCTAGCACTAGAAAATCTGTAAAGGTGACCGAACACGTCCTCCCCACCCCCTCGGGTCCTGCTGTACTTCCCTCACATTGTCTCAAGCTGTCAAGGCTCCCCAACCTGCTCTACCAGTCCGTGGATTTGAAATCCCTGCTGCTTTCCCTCCTCTCCATCCAGCGCTGCCAGTACAGACCAGATTCTAATTGGTCACCCCATGTGTCTATGCTGGCCAATCAGTGGAGGAGGAGGTCCGGTGTTGGGTCACCTTTTACAGATCTTCTGTAAGGTGTACACAAGCACTTTAAACTTTGCACTACCTCATTAAAGTGTTACTAAACCCTGGACTCTGCATTCACTATATCTGGTCTCCCACAGTACACAGAACAACATGGAAATGCAATTATTTTCGTAAATATAAACTGCTAAATACCTTTTCTCATCTGCAGTATATAGCAGTCTTGTGACTTCTATCAGTGTCGGGTTAAAGCTTGTAGGAGGAGTTTTCATTCTCCTCTGTCCTAATGAGGCTGCACAACCCCTGACCTCTGTCTGGACAGTGCTGATTGGCCCTGTGCTGATCATATGCATTCCCCCGACCCCCCCCCCCCCCCCCCCCCCCCAAAAAAAAAAACTCTAGTAATATACACCAAACTGAGCATGTGCAGAGTGACTTCTTGTTCAATATTTTTATGGAAAAGTTTAAACAATAATGTAATACAGCGATACATCAATTATCCCCATCAGAGAGCCAACATAGCCCTTCGGTAGGTTATGAACCATAGAAAATATAACCTTAGAATAGTACATCACATTAACAACGGTTGTAAGGCATACATCGGTGATATCTATCCCCCTGAAGGTTTATTTTGAGTCATTAATCCAATCTATATAGAGCTAGTAGTGCCTGAATGTACCGCATTTCTATGGGTGGAACTTGGGGAAGTTGATGTATAATTTTGGGTTCTGTTCCGGTTGGTCCTGAGGGGACACACGCACGCCACCCCTAAAGGGATCACACTGTGACCCACATGTCGTCGCGCCCCCCCCCCCCCCCCTAGATTTTCAGTCCAGTCCCCCGCCCCCCCCTCCATCCCACTTGACTATTTCTATTCATCAGAAATATGCGGGAACAGCCTTATGGCAGTAACAGAGTGCCTTCTAGGGCTCTGTCTTATTAGGAGATGGATTGGGGACAGTAAAAGAAGGGGCGAATCAGAGAAGACAGGATCAAACAGCATTTTTACACAATGTACAGGATTAACCCCTTAGGTTCCACAGTGAATATAACAAGCATGCTTTACTGCATATACAGACTGATTTTTACTGCTGTGGGTTTAGTAACACTTTAGGTTATTAGGTGATTTGTGAAGGGGAAGAGGGCCTGGACATTGTCAGCGGATCTTGCATTCTACTGCAAGGCTCGCTTTAAATAATTCAGTAAGAAGTGTTATACAAAGTGACCAATCAGAATTTTGTGGTTTTATTTTCACTTTGCATGATTGATGACGGGTAAGGATGAGCTCCGGCGTGTTCGCACACTCCACGTGCCGAGCCCACCAGGAAGTCGGCACAGCGCTGCGCTAATCACAGGCAGTGAGACATTTCCTGATGTGCGGCTGCGGAGATCGGGAAATGTCTCACTGCCTGTGATTTAGCGCAGCAAAGTGCCGACTTCCTGGTGGGCTCGGCACGTGGAGAGTGCGAACACGCCGGAGCTCATCCTTAATGACAGGTATCCGCGTCACCGACGTGAGGCACAAATGGGGGGGGGGGGGGGGGGGGGGGGTTACTATTACATGGTAAAATCTCATTTATAGTACATTTCTCATTCTCCTCTGTCCTGTAGCACCTGTTGAAGACCAGTTTTGATGTCGTAAAACGCTGGGTTAATGAGGCCCAAGAGGCTGCATCCAGTGATAACATGATGGTGCAGGTGAGTGATGCCTGTGACATTTTGTAGCTTTTTCTTTCCAGCTTGTTTCTTGTGAAAATGATGGCAAGTGCTCTTTTTCTTCCTTCAGTATCACGCTCTTGGATTGCTATACCACGTACGTAAAAACGACCGCCTGTCTGTTAACAAGATGCTGAGTAAGTTCATGCGTCACGGGCTGAAGTCGCCTTTCGCTTACTGCATGATGATCCGGGTGGCCAGCAAGCTGTTAGAAGAGGAGGATGGAAAGTAAGAGGCTCGGCCATGCATCGCTTAGACGTTATTTGGGAAAGATTTGTGAGTGAGTTTGTATCTTCTTCTCTTTCAGCCGGGACAGTCCTTTGTTTGATTTCATCGAGAGCTGCCTGAGAAACAAACATGAAATGGTCGTTTATGAAGCTGCCTCCGCCATCGTCAACCTTCCCTCCTGCACCGCTAAGGAGCTGGCCCCCGCCGTGTCCGGTTAGTGACCTCTGTTGGCAGGTTCTATGTTTTTGTTTTTTTTATTATTATTAAAATCAAACCTAATATGGATAGCATGTTGGGTTAGTGTTTATAACAAAAGCTTTGCAGCACTGGAGACCTGAGTTTAGTTTCCCCCAGTGTTACTGCCTGCATGAAGTTTGCAAATTCCTGACCTGGTGCTGGATGGGTTCACTTTCAGATTTAACCCCCCCGCAGACAGGAACAGAGCTAAGGCTGTCAATCACAGGCCGCGTGCTGCGTGCTGGAGTACCCCCCCCCCCCCCCCCCCCCCCCCCCCCCCCCGTCCCCCGTCACCTTTTTTCTCTTGGTGTCAGGAACCTGTCAGAAATAACTCATGCAAATAGAGGAATGAAGCAGCAGACAGAAATGACACTTAGTGCTCTAGATTGAGACAAGTACACACTATAGTCTTTGTTCATATTTTATGTCTGAGGTTTACAATCACTTTAAAACTTAGGTTGTCAGTGAAGCTTCCAGCATGCATGTGATCTCTATGTCATAACTGTCATAGTGATCACATAGTTGGGAACCTCTTTGATTGGATCACGATCATCTGTGGGGGGTGGAAGGCTGTCGGTGTACTAAAAAACCCCCCCAAAACCTTCTTTTTATTGCTTTCTCTGTCCCCATTTGAGGGAATTCCCCTCTAACCCCCTAACTCTAAATCATCCGTGTCTAGATTATCAGTGCAACCCCAACAGTGCCAATCAGTACCTCCTCATCAGTGCCCATCAGTGATGGGGAAAAATTTTATAACAAACAAAAACTTTTTTTTTTCTTCTAAATTTTTGGTCTTTTTTTTCGTCTGTTTATCAAAAAATAAAAATCCAGTGGTGATTAAATACCACCAAAACAAAGCTCCATCTGTCTCAAAAAAAATTATAAAAATGTAATTCAACTGTCATTCAAAGTGTGATAGTGCTGAAAATTGGCCTGGTCAGGAAGGGGGTGAAAGTGCCCAGTATTGAAGTGGTTAATAAGGAAACCATTTGTCCATTTGCCTGTAAATGTTAATATTACTGGAAACATTGAAAAAAAAAATGAGACTATGACTAGCTGCTCCTAAAAATTGGTAGTTTCAGCCTCCATGTTTTTGGTTATAGATGCAGTGGGGGGAAAGTTTACATTTGGTTTCCTGTGTACCCAGGGGTCCCTCAATTCCAGATGTACACTTTTTATATAGGTACAAACAAGGCCAAGGATAAATCCAAGGGAAAAAACCAAGCTTAACTTACCGACCAGCCCGCAGACAACCAAATACACTGTGTAACAGTATGCGTTAAAAGCAGGGGTTTAGTCTGCACACATTTGCAAATGCATGCGTAAGCCACAGAGCCTCGTCAAGGCACCCTGGTATCTGTGGTACCTAACACTAACTTAAAAGTGTCCCCACAGTGGGGGACCATGCATTCTGATGAATACGTGAGAGCAGGTGGACTGAAGGGGAGCCACCCCTTCTTAAAGGTACAGGGGCACACTAAACACCCAGCATATAGCACAATGGCTGCAAAGGTGTCAGTGCGTTGCCGTACCAAAAAACACAACCGTGATACAAAAAAGACGCCACTTGCTCCCATCTATAGCTGGCTATCGCAGTAAGAAGCATTGGAAGGCTAACAACAGGTACAAACAAGGCCAAGGATGAATGCAAGGGAAAAGCCAAGCTTAACTTACCCCCTGCGGGCTGGGGGTAAGTTAAGCTTGTTTTTTCCCTTGGATTTATCCTTGGCCTGGTTTGTACCTGTTGATAGTTTTCCAATGCTTCTTACTGCGATAGCCAGCTATAGATGGGAGCAAGTGGCGTCTTTTTTGTATCACTTTTTATATACCAAGTCCTAGACCAGTGATGGCGAACCTTGGCACCCCAGATGTTTTGGAACTACATTTCCCATGATGCTCAACTACACCGCAGTGTAGTTGAAAATCATGGGAATTGTAGTTTCAAAACATCTGGGGTGCCAAGATTCACCATGACTGTCCTATAGACTTTCACTCAATACTGGGACAAGCTGATGTGAGACCCTCCAAATGGTAGCGGCAGGGCTTCGCTCTGGTTAGATCAGATAGTGAGGCCTTTGGCTGAACAATTAATGAAGGTGCCCCAAGGGAGGCAAAGCCACCACAGTTACTTTTGGTACATGTTATTGCTATCAGGGGCTCGATGAGCAACATGCGGTCCAACACTTGAGCGCAAATCAGCACATTTGCACACAGCTGAGTATTTTCCAAGCGGAGCATAGGGATTCTTGGGAACCCTCAATGCTTTGTCTAGTTACACAGCACACCAAGCTCTGTGTAAAGGATATTCTATAAATAATAATTATTGTTATACAGGATTTAAATAATGCCACTAGTTTGCACAGCGCTTTACAACATGAGGACAGACAATACAGTTACAATACAGGAAGAATCGGAGGCCCTGATATCTGAGTAAATGACTTGGAGGAGGTTGCCATTTTATCAGCTAGGGTTGTTTTTGGTATAATCCCTTACCGATGTTGCTGGTTGCATCATTTCATCTATTTTTTCTGCTTACCTTATTTTTCTTTCTTAGTGTTACAGCTCTTCTGCAGTTCCCCCAAAGCTGCTCTTCGCTATGCCGCTGTCAGGACCCTTAACAAGGTAATCTGCTCCAGTTTGGAAAATTTTGGTTAATGGACAGGATGCTAGGACTAATCCATAAAATGTCTGCCTAAAGCATAACAACCAATCAGATTTCAGCGATTTGTTTAGCTGTTGAGTGTTGGATAATGTTTCCAAAGATCAGATTTTGAAGAAAATATGTGGGGGTGGATCAGGATAAAGAGATCTGTCACCTCCTTCAGTCTAGGTAGACACTGGTGCGTGTAAAACACTGCATGTGATTCGCACAGAATTTGAGCCATACATTTTGTATGGCTCAAATTGCAAAGCATTCGCACCAAAATGGTGCAGGGCCCTTCTTTCTTTTTTTTTTTTTTTTTTTTTCTCCGCACCTGAATCGCATCACATGGGTGTTCACACCCATTACGATGCGATTTCTGGCAATCGCACTGCCTTTTGCAGTCTGTTCTGGGGTGTCGTTAATCTAACATTGACACTCGCAGCAGATTGCATGGATACAGTGCGAATGCCAAGCGGTGCAATCCTGGGAAACACAGAAAATCTTGTGCGTTTCCTGCATTGCAACAGTGTAAACCAGGGCTGATTTATATCATTTGTTTAATCTCTTGAAGACCGTCCATCCATTGTATCCTAATATCTCTGTTCTGTCATATTCGGTAGGTGGCCATGAAACATCCATCAGCTGTAACGGCCTGCAACCTGGACCTGGAAAATCTGGTAACTGATTCGAACCGCAGTATCGCTACCTTGGCCATTACTACGCTGCTGAAGACGGGAAGTGAGAGCAGTATTGACCGGCTCATGAAACAGATCTCATCCTTCATGTCAGAAATCTCAGACGAGTTCAAGGTTTGGAGTTTTAATGTAATCAGTACTGTTTAGGCTTTGATTTCAGCATTTACCACAAATACCTGTTGCTTAACCACTTCCCACCCGACCATTGCACATATATACGGCTTCCTCCTTCTGAGTGGATGTTCAGGAACGTCCCTAAGAAGGAGCGGGATCGCACGGCCACACAATCCCGATGCTCTCGTGTCACCTGGGCACAGAGTATCTCAGGTAGGCAGGAGGACTCTGTGATTGGCCCTCGATCACATGATGGCGTGTCCAATCGCAGCCATCATGTGATGTAAATAGAGAGTTGGCGGTCAGGTCTCCGTCTCCTCACATGGAAGTTGTCAGAGGCTGATCATTGCATCTAGCGGTGATCAGTGAATATGAGCTCCCCTTTTTTTTTTTTTTTTTTTTACACACAGATCACTGGCCTAGTCCCCCCACA
Source organism: Lithobates septentrionalis (assembly GCA_037952835.1). NCBI lineage: Eukaryota > Metazoa > Chordata > Amphibia > Anura > Ranidae > Lithobates > Lithobates septentrionalis. The sequence goes on from JBBDGP010002253.1 coordinate 1,974,862, forward strand.
GTAAAAACACCTGTCCCACATCTCTTCCAGTAAAATCATCTGACATCTGCGTACATGTGTCCGTGATCACACAAACCAATTATTATACACTTATTGGGATTTTTTTTTTTACCAAAGATATGTAGCCGAATACATTTTGGCCTAGATTTGATTTTGATTGGATTTCTTTTAAAGCAGAAATGTATTTATTTTTTCTAAATTTTCGCTCTTTTTTTCGTTTATCGCAAAAAAAAAAAAACCAAGTGGTGAATAAATACCGCCAAAAGAAAGCTCTGTTAGTGTGAACAAAATTATAAAAATTTAATTTTGGTACAGTGTTGTATGACCGTGCAATTCTCATTGAAAATCCGAGAGCGCTGAAAGCTGAAAATTGGTCTGGGAAGGAAGGGGGTGAAAGTGCCCCGTATTGAAGTGGTTAAAGGTGGTCTTGGCTTGGAGGGTCTGCCCAAGGGAAGCGTTGAACCTAATAAGGGCATTAACCAAGACAACAGTCTGGCTATATTTTAAATGCAAATTAAATTCCTTTTTTTTTTCTACTTTTGTACACTTCTTATATACGCAGGAACATCATTTCTCCAGCCAGAAACTTCCCTGTAATGTGACCATTAATCCAACTATAGGTCAGGTTTTTTGTACAAATTATCCAGAAAACAATAAAAATTATGGAAAAGAAAAAAAGAAATTGCATGAAATATAGATTAGTAGTACTGTACAGTGAAATTATATCAATGTTTAAAAAGAAATAGCCAGCAGATGGCGCTCTTGTGTGAGTACTGTCCCTGATACACTTTTTTTTTTTTTTTTTGAAGCGGTGCTCCACCCAAAAGGGAAAGTTCTGCTTTAAGCACCCCCCCCCTTTCTATGCCACATTTGGCATGTCATTTTTTTGGGGAGGAAGCCGGTACCACCTAGGTGATCCAACCGGAAGTTTTCCTCTTCCCCTTCCTCCCTGCAATCTTCTGTGACACGTCACATGTCCCAGAAGATTGCCTGACTATTAAGGAGGCGCAGCTCGACTCACGCATGCACAGTGCGCACCTGGCCATGAAGCCGCAAGCTGTCACAACCTGGTGCCCACAGTTTTAATGCCGGGGAGAGGACCGAGGGTTCAGGCGGCCATATCGCTGGATCATGGGACAGGCGAGTGTGTGTTAGAAGTCAGCAGATACACTTTTTGTAGCTATTGACACAAAAAAGACTGGAACTCCGCTTTCTTTAATTGTATTAAGTTACATTTTCAGAAGAAGCTTTTGACTGAGACCTACCCACTTTTCTAAAGTCCTCTTAGACCTTAGCGGAAGAGGATGGCCCAGAATGGACCTTAGAAGAAGAGGACAGGTCCTCAAAACTTGTCTCCTGAAAATTGAAATGTTGCAAAAAAAAAAGACCATATCCAGTTTTGTTATAATAATGCATTAATATGGCTACAATCACCTTCTGGAGTGTCAAATTAATCTTTGCTGGACCACCTGCTCTGCCCCCCCCCCCCCCCCACCTCTTACACCTCTTTTTTTGAGCAAAGGGGAATACTTTATAGTTATACTTGTATGGCAGCTCTGAGTCTGCCAGGGCTGCAGACATCACATTCAAGATGATGGCTCCCAGCAGCAGTCTCAGGCCTTTTAGCTGTGTACACAACTGAGGGTTTTACAGGTACATAACATGCATAAAATGCATATATAACTTCTAGTAACAGCGTCTCTTTTAAAGTACTTTCAATAATCAGATATTTGATGTAATGGTGAGTTTTTTCATTTGTGGAAGTTTTTTTTTTTTTTTTCTTCCAGGTGGTTGTTGTACAGGCGATCAGCGCTCTGTGTCACAAGTATCCTCGCAAGCATGCCGTCATGATGAACTTCTTGTTCACAATGCTGCGTGAAGAGGTAAGTTTATTGAAACTTGATAATCAGCAGGTCATAAATTGCACATTTGTGTCCCCCATAGTGAGCAGTGATGTATCCATCCAAAACGCTTAAAAAAAAAAAAAAAAAAAAAAAAAAAAAATACTGCTCAAATACCCCAGTATGTTTTGCTGGCTGGTTCAGTAACTGCTACCAAGTGTTGGTTTTAGCTTGTAAGGCTCCTTTAGCTCAGTAGTCAGTACACAGGAAAATGGCGCATCTCCGTACTCCACGGTCACAGGTCTGTGAAATGGCCTCAGCCATTTACAGACCTGGGTACATTTTGTGATCGTGAAGTACATTAACAGAGTGCAGGGATGGACAATTTTGTTGTGGACTCAAAACTTTCAAACTGCACGTACAGACAGAAGATAATGGGGTTATAGGTTCCTTTCATGAGGACGAGCGCTGCAGAATCTGAACGATTTATTGGGTTCCGCCATTTGTTTTTTTTTGTTTTTTCTCTATACATCTTCTATTTTTGCTTTATCCAATTGCATAATATTTTAAGTAGGGATGCTTCGAAATATTGGCTGCCAAAAATAGGGTTATCCGGCGTTTTGCCGATTCATAAAAAAAAAGTGCGAATAATGGCATGCTGCGTCCCTTTGACTTCAATGCAAAATTGCGTCCCCTGGACGTCAATGCAAAAACACCAGCCACATTAATACAAAAATGTAAAAAAAAAAACTGTCCATTTTGGTTTTCGGCCAAGTGCATGCTGAATTCTCAGTTTCAGAAGCTGAATTTAAATTTTGGTGCACCACTAATTTTAAGGGGTTTTCCCACTTCTGTTTTTTTTTTTTTTTTTTTTTTTTTTTCCTGTCCTACTGACCACCCAGGAAGTAAGGGGTCAGACAGTAATCCGTATAGTTATGTCGCGTAAGGGAATTCCCTTCTATTCTTGTAATGGTATATTCAATGTATTGACAGGGTGGGTTTGAATACAAGCGAGCCATAGTAGATTGTATCATCAGCATCATTGAGGAGAATCCAGAGAGCAAAGAGACGGGGCTGTCGCATCTCTGTGAGTTCATAGAGGATTGTGAGTTCACTGTCCTGGCCACCCGCATCCTTCACCTGCTGGGACAGGAGGGACCAAGAACCGCCAACCCGTCTAAGTACATCCGATTCATCTACAATCGGGTCATCCTCGAGAATGAGGAGGTTCGAGCAGGTGGGCTGTAACTCGTATCTTTCTGCTAATCAGTCTGATTGTACGCTGGAATTATTGTTCACATTCTGATTATATTCAATAGGCGCTGTCAGTGCACTAGCCAAATTCGGTGCCCAAAATGAAGATGTGCTGCCCAGCATCTTGGTACTATTAAGAAGGTAGGTGAACTGATTTTCCTGAAAAATGTACCTATTCTGCATCATGGCTGACCCCACTGAGGTTGGTTAACGGGCATCCCTGCTATTGGGACTGAAAAGGATAGAAAGTACACTATACTGCCTGATTGAGCACACCTCGATCATTAAACCCCAATGTAAGTGATAGTTGTCGGAGGAGGTGCTAGCATGGTCTGGCTGCAAGCGGGGTCGCAGATGAGGCAGTACAGCCGGTCCTCCTTTAGTGGACCCACCTTTTGAACTGATGGGGCCTGGGGCCAAGTACAGGACGGGCAGGAGGGCTGGCTGTACTGCCCTATTGCTGACACTTGTGACTCTTGTGGATCCCCTGCAGCACTGGCTTCTATTCCTTTCTTCCTCAGGCTGTGCTGCAGGGAGATCAATTCTAGGATCTGCGCCCCCTAACACCTGCTGTCTGCCCCCGTGTCATATTTACTGACCCCTTCCTTTCTTGAATGAACACAGTGAGCAATTGGTACCAAACGTTTCTGTGTCCATTCGTCACTGAAGCATAGTAGACTGTTTACTATGCATCAGTCTGTGAATGAACAGGAAGCCTCTCAGCACAGAGCACTTCCCATTCATTCACTGTCCAGTGCAGCTGAGGCTGCAGAGCAAGGGATTGGGAAATCTCTGTCCTCAGTCCCTTGCTCTGTTTCAAATGTAAAACATCAGGGGTCTATGTGGACCCCTGATATTTCACTAAAGGTCCCCCAACAGAAAACTAAAATTAAATTCTAGAAAAAAAAAATTAAGGACTTATTCAAATATGCTTTGCTGTCTGAAGAGCAGTCAACATTTGGATCTCTCTTCAGGGAGGGGGACCCTGTCAGGTAGGCTGTTTGAGGCCCCGTGATTTCTAATAGCAGCCCCGGCTGCAAGGATTAGGCTCAATGTACTGTACTCTGTGGGGGGAAATAAAAGCTCATCAAAAGAACAAGGGCTTGGCAGAAGCGTGGCTTGTGAATGTACATCTGGGACATCCTGTACCAAAACAGGCATTTTATATAGAGTTGATCCTATACTTTGTAGACGCTATAACTTTTGTGCAAACCAATCAATAAACGCTTATTGGGATTTTTTTAACACAAAAAATGTAGCAGAATACATATTTGGTCTAAATTTATGAAAAAATTTGATTTTATTTAATTTTTTTTTTTATTGGATATGTTTTATAGCAGAAAGTTAAAAAATGTTTTTGTTTTTTTCCCCTAAAATTGACAAAAAATTGATTGTTTTTTTTTTTTTTGTTGTTTTATAGCGTGAAAAAAAAAAATAAAACACCCACAGGTAATCAAATACCACCAAAAGAAAGCTCTATTTGTGGGAAAAAAACCCATGAATTTTATTTTGCTACAGCATTGCATGACTGTGCAATTTTTAGTTAAAATAATGCAGTGCCATATAACAAAATATGGCCTGGTCATGAAGGGGAAGGGGGTAAACCTTCCAGAGGTCAAGTGGTTAAAGCGGTTCTTCCCCCTAGAAACAAACAATTTAAAAGTCCGCAGCTACAAATACTATAGCTGCTGACTTTCAATAACGACAGTTACCTGCCCAGAGATATGCAGCGTGGTCCTCACCCGAGCCGTCTCTTCAGGGCCAGGCGTCGGCATATTTTTTCTGGAAAGCCGGCTTCCCACTGCCCATACGCGAGCCCTGCTGCACTTTAAGGAATGTTCCAGCTTTCTGGGACCTGTGATGTATCCCAGAAGGCTGCGGGAGAAGAAGAGGGGTCAAACTTCTGCTCGGATTGCCGCGGCGATCCAACCAGAAGTGGGAGCAGGTATCTGTCAGAACCAGGTAACATCCCAAAAAAAAAACCGATGTGCCAAGACCCCTTGTGGGTGAAGTTCTGCTTTAATTAGAAGTCTCTTTGCCATTTACAGGTGTATGATGGATGATGACAATGAAGTGAGGGACCGAGCAACATTCTATCTGAACATCCTGGAACAAAGACAGAAAGCCCTCAACTCTTCCTATATCCTAAATGGTATGCATGTAAATGAGCCTGCTTGATTTCCTAATCTGTCTGCCATAGAGATCAAATTAAATAAAACGAGGTCATAACCTGAGTGATATGACAATGCTTTTATTTTTCAGGGTTGACCGTGTCCATCCCTGGGCTGGAACGGGCATTGCAGCAGTACACCCTGGAGCCTTCAGAGAAGCCATTTGACCTCAAGTCTGTGCCACTGGCCACAGCACCAATGACGGAGCAGCGAACAGGTACAGTGTTTATATATATATATATATATATATATATATATATATATATATATATATATATATATTATATTCCTAGTATTAAGATATTCAACACATTTGTGTCCTAAAACAGTCTAGCAAAACACTGGTGGATTAATTTGGTTTCTGACCACATTAGTCCTGAGCCGTGTGTGTCTAACTGCTACAAAATGATAAATTCCTTTAACTTTGGGGCAGGGAGTAGAGTGCATTATTTAGTGTTCAGTGCAGGTTAAAGTGGTTCTAAAGCCTAAACATTTTTTACCTTCATGCATTCCTTGCAATAAACTGTTACTAAACCCAGGACTCTGCATTCCATATATCTGGTCTCCCACAGTACACAGAACAACATGGAAATGCAATTATTTTAGTAAATATAAACTGCTAAATACCTTTTTCTTATCAGTATATAGCAGTCTTGTGACTTCTATCAGTGTCTGGTTAAAGCTTGTAGGAGTTTACATTCTCCTCTTACTGTCCTATGAGACTGCATGACCCCTGACCCTCTGTCTGGACAATACTGATTGGCACTGTGCTGAAATCTTGCAACCCCCCCCCCCACCCCCAAAAAAAGAACTCTTTACTCTTTTTACTCTTTTTATGCAGAGCTGCACCAGATTTTGCACTCAAGCCGCAGATCAGTGCAGACCCATTAGTGGTGAAGTGAATGGCAGTCTCAGCCTGCACTCCCATCAGGCCATGTCCCCAATGCGTTTTGCTCCGCCCCTCAGAGCTTAATCATGGGGATCCCCATAATTAAGCTCCAAGGGGAGGAGCGAAATGCATTGGGGCGTGGCCTGGCAGGAGTCCAGTTTGAGATTGCCCATTCACTTCACCGCTAATGGGTTTGCATTGATTTGAGGATTTCGGGACACATCCTTCATCACATTATTGTTTGGAGCTGAGACAAGCTCCTTCCCTGGCCAGCACTCATAATGGTTGGCAGAGGATTATCATCCCTTTACAGCCTGAGCGGCACACAGCCCTCTCTTTTGGTTCACATCAAATGGCTGGTCTCATAACTGATCACATGTGCAGCACCATGGCAGTTGCAGATCAAACAAGAAGCAGCTTCCTTGGCTGTAAAGGATAAGAGGGTTTAATTCCACTTTAATGCTGTCAGCAGGTCGGCCTCTACAAACTCTGCAGTGCCTAAAAATAGAGAGCAACCGAGCATGTGCAGAGATGCAGAGAGCAGGGTGAGACAGTGTATTACTGGATTTTACACAGTATAGACACTTATTTTTACTGTTTTACATAGCTATACCTGCAAAAGGGGCCAGCCTGAAGTGATCTAGCAGGACTTAATTTTCTGACTAAAGTTACACTTTAAGGTTTGATATGATTACTTTTATTTGAATGTCTATCCCCAAATAAAGTATCTTTCATTTCTACTAGAAAATGTGACTGCTGCAACAGTAAAACAGCCAGAGAAAGTGGTGTCAGCCAGACAAGAGATATTCCAAGGTGAGTAGATGGAACAAGTGTACAAGGTAATCTAAAAGAAGTATGGGAATAGGTTTTTTTTTTTTTTTTGGAAGAGACCAAGGCATTCCCCTAGAGCGGGACTTTTAAGGCACTACCATCAATGATACAATGTAAGTAAAAAAATACATATAATTTTATTACAAAAATCAGAAGAGCAACAAAAAATGAACAAAAATACAAATCAAATACAATGTGTACAATGGGATACATCAAAAAGCAAAGACATGTAATTTGGACACAACTGCATCACAATAGGGAGAGAACCAAAAGTGGAAACGTAATAAGTCTCACTGAACCGACGCGTTTCGGGGGAATCCTTCATCAGGGTTCATTAAGTGAGAGTTACCATTTCCAAAATACATGTGCTATAGAAGTATCCAAGGCATAAAATCAGCTTCACAACGGTCTCCCAGGCCATATGCATGTAAAGAGAGCCAGATCGCGGACCATACAGAGTAAAATTGTAATTACTGGTGCATAGAATGAAAACCCAATGGGTGCTGGAAACCGCCGCGCCTAAAATTTGGCGCGGCGTTTGTGTGCGGGCTGGAGTCCAGAATTCGCCGGACCTGTGAACTAGGTCCAAAAAAGGGGGGAGACCTACAGGTTGTAATGTAGGGGAAAGGAGGAGGGTTTAGGGTCCGGGCTGGCAACCATAAAGCTGTTTGATCAGTCCAACAGTATAGCATCAATGAGACATCCTCCTCCGATCTTTTGACTTTTGGGAAGTGGCACACCCTCTGCTTATAACTACTCTCTGTCAGAGGCCTTTTTTTTTTTTTTTTGGAATCACACTTCACTAGGTGGATGCAGCATCGGTCCCCCGCCGACTCTAATATTGAGAACTGAGCGATCTAACACCGCAGATCGCTCGGTTCTCAGTGCAGAGAGCTGGTGACTGTCTGCCCCCTCACACTCACTGGAGCGCTGGCCTGTGGAGAGGACAGGAGCGGCCGCCTTGGCTGAGCCAGGTGCCAGTCCAGGCATGTGGGCAGATCCTGACTATATGGTCGTGATCTTTCCCGAGCCTGGAACGGCTCTGTGACGTCAGCCAACAGCGGGCCTCGAGTGCAGAATGAACTGCACTCCTGAAATCCCCAGGAGAAGTACAGCCAAGCAAGCTTTCACTGTACTTCTCCTTTTAAAAATATTCTTCTGGGGGGCGGAAAACACATTCAAAGCTAACAGATGAAACTTTTTAACTGACCAGCATAAGCAATGCACTGAATGTGCTAAGCAAAGGATTTGATATTTAAATCTGTTATTTTTGTTCCAGAGCAACTTGCAGCTGTACCGGAATTTAAAAGCCTTGGACCATTGTTTAAGTCTTCTGCAGAACCCGTCGCCCTCACGGAATCTGAGACCGAATATGTGGTTCGCTGTACAAAACACACTTTTGCTAATCACTTAGTTTTCCAGGTGAGACTAAATTGGCAGATGAAGTTGTGGAACGTCTGGTCTGAGAAGTTACTCATGCTGTAATGTATAAAGTAAACAAAGGTTTGTGGAGGACTCTCCAAATGATTGAGTTCAGATGTTTCCAGTGAAAGATACTGTTAATGCTACAGCATAGAAATACATTTTAGAATATTGTTTGCTTCCTACCTTGTGGCAACAGTTCAAGGAAGGCCCTTCTCCGTTCTAACATGTCTATACCCCTGTTCCAGCTCTGCATAACAAGGTGTGAGGGAACTTGAGTGGTGTGCACAGAGCCCAAATCTAACCCCTGCTGAACACCTTTTGGGTCGAACACGAAGGCTGGTCGTGATCCGGGTCTTCTCATCCAACATCAGTACCTGACCTCACAAATTAGCTGAATGAGCACATGTTCCTACAGGCACCCTCCAAGAAGCTTGTGGAAGCTTTCCCAGATGAACGAGTGGAAGCTGTTATAGCAGAAAACAGGGTTCCAACTCAATAGTAAAGGTCATGGTTTTGGAATGGGATGTATAGCAAGCTCATATATAACTCTTGGCTATATAAAGTATAATGTAATTATTTAATGTGGCATTGTGATTAATGGTGACAGGATATATGCTCCTATTGCAGTTTGATTGTACCAACACACTGAACGACCAGATCCTGGAGAACGTCACTGTACAGATGGAGCCCACAGAGGGATATGAGGTCCTTTCTTACACCCCTGTAAAATCGTTGTCCTACAACCAGCCAGGAACATGTTACACTCTGACCTCTATTCCTGAGGATGATCCCTCCGCATGTATGTAACATTTTTGAACTACTAAAGGAAGGGAATGTTCAGTGTTTTTATATTCTTTTTATGCACTTGGGGACCGTCTACGGCAGATATACTGCAGCAGAGCAGCCCCCTCTGCGCCGAATCACGTAAATGTACGTGATCTGCTTCTTCCGGGTAGGGGATGCGCGCGTGCCAATTGCTCTGACTGCTGCGATTCGCTGCAGATCAGCGGATCCCCGGACAATGATTTATGGCCGGCACCCGCTGAGCTGATGACAGAAGAGAGCTCTGTGGTTTTAAACACCACAGAGCTCTTTTGTCAGTGGCGATGTGCCTTTTTTTTTTCCTGGTGATGTCAGTGGCAGTTAGCCAAGTTTATCACAACATTGCTGAGATAAAAGGAAACATTGTATCATTTGGTTCTTTAAGATCAAATGAATGAACTTTAGTCTGTAAATGAGGTCAGTTTAACCACTTAAAGTGGGGTTCCACCCAAAAAACAAAACTACCTGTAAAAATTCTAAAAAACAAAACAAAAAAACATTTGGATATTTTTTTTTTTTTTCACTTACCTCTAAATGCCTGTTGCTAGGTGGGCCCTCGTAGTCTGCCTGTCCCTTAGCCTGGGCTGGTGACATCACTTCCTCCTCGGCACAGGAAGGGCTCCGCTCTGCTCCCTCCCTCCTGTCAATCATCTGGGACCCATTACAGGTCCCAGGTGATTGAGCGGCCAATCACGGCACCGCTCGCGCATGCGCAGCGGGTGCCAGGCTGTGAAGCCACAGCCTGGCGCCCACAGTTGTAATGCCGGCGCCGACGAGCGGAGGGGGGAGACGAGCGGGGCTTCGATCCCCCGCATCGCTGGACCCAGGGACAGGTGAGTGTCCAATTAAAAGTCAGCAGCTGCAGTATTTGTAGCTGCTGACTTTTAATTTTTTTTTTTTTTGGACGGCCCCCCTGGGTGGAACTCCTCTTTAAAGACTTTTTTTGACATTTGTTGCTTACAAGTTAAAAATCAGTATTTTTGTCTAGAAAATTACTTAGAACCCCAAAACATTATATATATAGCGGGTCTCCGCTAAAAATATATATATATATATATATTTTTAGCGGAGACCCTAGCGAATAAAATGGCAGTCATTGCAATATTTTATGTCACACTGTAGTATTTGCGCAGCAATATTTCAAAAGCAATTTTTTGGGAAAACAACTAAACACTAGAGGTTAGCCCAATCTTTTTGTATAATGTGAAAGATGATGTTACACTGAGAATCGTGATCTTTATTCTGAGCAAAAAAAAAAAATCGTGATTCTCATTTTATCCAGCATTGTGCAGCTCTACTCCTTGCCACCTGTTTTAACCGCCCCTACATATGGCAACGCAACCGCACACATTGCTTGCAGCTGCAGTGCAGCCCCTTCACCACTTCAGTGGGTTGCATTTTGGCAGGTGGTAGTGCCCGCTAAATGCACCAGAAGCTATAATTCCTGCCGTGGTCACAAAGTAGAGCTGCACAATTCTGGATAAAATGAGATTCACTATTTTTTTGCTTAGAATAAAAATCGCGATTCTCTTACGATTCTCGCGGCGTAACATCTTTCAGATTATACAAAAAAATTGGGCTAACTTTACTGTTTCGTTTTTAATTTTTTTATTTATTTTTTATTCATTGAAGTGTTTTTTTTTTTCCCCCAAAAATTGCCTTTGAAAGACCGCTGCTCAAATACAGTGTGACATACAATATTGCAACGAGCGCCATTTTGTTCTCTAGGGTCTCTGCTAAAAAAAATATTTTTTAGCAGAGATCTATCTATCCTATCTATCTATCCTATCTATCTATCCTATCTATCTATCCTATCTATCTATCCTATCTATCTATCCTATCTATCTATCCTATCTATCTATCCTATCTATCTATCCTATCTATCTATCCTATCTATCTATCCTATCTATCTATCCTATCTATCTATCCTATCTATCTATCCTATCTATCTGAGAGAGAGAGATGTTCGAAGTGATTTTCTAGCAAAAAATAATGATTTTAACAAGTGTCAGAAAAGGGTTTAGTCTTTAAGTGGTTAAGTTGCCCTCATCTACAGACCGAAGTTCATTCCTTTGATCTAAAAGAACTAAATGTTACTCTGTGGTTTATGTACTAAAGCTGGAGAGTGCAAAATCAGTATCACTTCTGCATACAAACCAATCAGCTTCTAACCTCAGATTGTTCAATTAAGCTTTGGCAATAAAACCTGGAAGCTGATTGGTTTCTATGCAGAAGTAAGACTGATTGTGCACCCCTCCAGCTTTAGTAAATAACTCCATTGCATCGCTTCTCTTTATCGCTCAGCGCTGAGGAATGTTGATAATCATTTGCCGGCTTTTTTTTTTTTTTTTGCGCCAGCTTGGCTATGCACTGTTTACATAGAATTGTGGAAATGGCCGATTAGGAGTATGAGGGGGGGATCGAATCGAGATCGTGATTATTTTATTTATTTTTTTTAACGATTAATCATGCAGCTCTACCACAAAGCAAAGCGTTTTGCAGCCGTGGCATGTGTACACCCCCAGCTGTTGCCTTTTTTAGGTACAGGGGGAGCAGTTGGGGGTGGCTCAACCGCAATGTTTTATCTCCACCCCCCCAGAAAGTGTGAATGACCCCCAAGTGCAAAGCTTGGCGCACGCAATGTTCTTATACAAGATGAACCCCATGTAAGGGCGTGACCTGATTTTGTGTGTTTTTGTGTCTCAGATTCCTGCACATTCAGCTGCATGTTGAAGTTCACAGTGAAGGATTGTGACCCCAATACAGGAGAGGCTGAAGAAGAGGGCTATGATGATGAGTATGTGGTAAGTAGGAGGATACGATTTTATTCACATTACTTGAATTCCAATAGACTTGTATAAGTATTTCTGGTAGACCTGATTGCAGGTAAGTGTTCTGACTTCAGACACTCGGCACCCCCTATAGAAGGTAATGAACTGAGGGATAACTTTGCTGAAGAGCCGCGCTGCATTTTTACGGCACACCTGGAGTGTCAAGTTTTTTCAATGATCTGTATTATTATACAGGTGAAGTCCTCAGCTGTAAGATTAACCTCACAAATGTGGTGTTTTTTTTTTTTTCTGCAGCTTGAAGATGTTGAAGTGACAGTAATAGACCACATACAGAAAGTTCTGAAGCCCAACTTTGGTGCTGCTTGGGAGGAGGTGGGAGACGATTTTGAAAAGGAGGAAACTTTCAACTTATCCACCATCAAATCGCTAGACGGTAAATCTAAACGCTCTCTATACCAGAAGTGTTGTAAACTATAAACTGCTGGTGTTGTCTTGTGTACCTGTGATTGTGGTTGGCTGTTTTACACTTTTTTTTTTTTATTTCAAATTCATGTTTTATACTGTGGGGTTCAAATGAAATTGGGGGCGTTCAAACCACCTGTGCGCACCGTCTGTGCGATTCATGACAGCAACTGAAATGTTTGTCTTTTATACAGATGCAGTAGGAAACGTGATAAAATTCCTGGGAATGCAGCCCTGTGAGAGGTCGGATAAAGTACCTGAAAACAAAAATGCGCACTCTCTGTACCTGGCAGGTAAGATGCAGCTGTAAGAATCGGAGCATCAGTAAACCAAAGTGTCATACAAAAAAACTAAGTCATCTATTAACCTTCAAGTATCGTTCAAATATTGCTTTAAAATTTTGCCCAAATACCTTTTTCTTAATAGTTTTTTCAGTCATGTGACCCCCTAGGGACCCTTCTATGAACTGCATGTGAATCGCACAGAAAATGCACCGCATTCACATATGATTGTGTGGTGCAATTTGAGCCCAGTCATTTTGAATGGGCTCAAATTGCACCGCATCACACGAAAGACGTACATGCAAGAATTTTGAACCGCACTGCAACCAAGATCGCAGGGTCGTTTTGTACTATGCGATCCAGTGCCAGCAAATGCACTGCGTTTTGCAGCGTGTCGTTAAGATTGCACAGACACGGGCAGCACAGTGGCTGTGATTAACACTTCCACCTGGCAGCACTAAGGTTGTTGGTTCGAATCCATTGCATTGAGTTTGCATGTTCTCCCTGTGCCTGCGTGGGTTTCCTCTGGGTACTTCGGTTTCCTCCTACACTCTAAAGACATGCTGGTAGGTTAATTGGCTCTAGTGTTTGTATGAATGTGGGTTAGGGACCTTTTTAGATTGTGAGCTCTTTGAGGGCAGGGACTAGTGTAAATGTATAATACATATGTAAATTGACAGCGTTATATAAGTACCTGAAATAAAAAAGATTGCACTGACACCCGTTGACACCGATTGGAGAAAGCTTTTACTCGCCCGATCCTCTGCTCCACCACCAAACAGCGTTTTCTCCACGATCTAGTGGTGGATCGACATCAGGAACAGTCCACTGCACAAGGCCGCTAGACCACGGGGGGGGGGGCACAGGAACAGGTCTAGTGCGGGGAGATTCAGAGGATTAGGTAAGTATATCTCTATTCTCTAATCCACTAGACAAAAACAAGCAGTTGACCCCTGCAGTGCGGGCACACCATAGGGAAAGCCTTTTTATTTTTGCCTGGAGTTGGGCTTTAAGAAATCTTTGGTTGTACAAAAAAAAGCTTCCTATGTGTAATTTTTTCATTTTTTTTTTTTTTTGCAGGCGTGTTTCGAGGGGGCCATGATATTTTGGTACGAGCAAAGTTGGTTCTGACAGATACTGTAACAATGCAAGTCACAGCCCGCAGCAAAGAGGAGTATCCAGTAGATGCCATCATGGCATCTGTCGGTTAATCACAACAACAGCACTACAGAATGAAGGGGATTCTCCTGTCTTGTACATTTTCTCATCAAACTGAGGGAGCCTGGAGATTGCAGGAACACTACGGCCTCATAAGATTCCGATATTCCTCTAAATAAATTGCTCCCATTCTCACATCTGTTACTTTCTCTGAAGCAGTCTTTGGCAACCTCTGCCCTCCCATACAGCCCCCCCCCCCCCCCCCCCCCCCAATACAGGTGTTGCACAGTCACAAGAGTCCCAGCATGCTCTGGCTGCCTGGCTTGGTCAGAGGAGAGTTATGGGTTACAAAAGAAGCGGTACAGTTCACACCGCAAATAGCCAATCAAAAAATGTTGTGTCCGTTCCTATAGATGTGGGTGCGCGATTTTTGCCATCTAGGGAGGTCTCTGAGTACTTCTTCATTTTATATTCAGTTAAGTTTTATATTAAAAAAAAAAAAAAATCCTTCTCTTCCCCTTTGGTCCTGTATAAATTATTAAAAAACGTCTAAGTACCAAGTTTCTTGTATAATTCTCCCCCCCCCCCCCCACCCCCAATAAAACTAAAATTGACCCTCGCCATTCATCTTGCTGTCTAGTTTAACAATACCTGGTTATAGAGGCTCTTGTAAGCTCTTTAAGGACACCGCTCTCTAGCACAGTGCTTCTCAACTCCAGTCCTCAAGGTGCCCCAACAGGTCATGTTTTCAGGCTTTCCCTTATTTTGCACAGGTGATTTGATCAGTTTCACTGCCTTAGTAATTTCATCTGAGGGAAATCCTGAAAACCTGACCTGTTGGAGCACCTTGAGGACCAGAGTTTGGAAACACTACTCTAGCAAATCCCTAGATAGCAGCTGTGAAAAAGCAACTTTACCTTCAAAAGTGTGCCCCAATTCAATGACCTCATCCCTCTTTTTTTTCCTATTGGTTAGGGTTATTAATATTTTTTTCTATTGCCTTACAGTGCTGTGCTATGAGAATGATCTGTCAGTCAATAGAAAATATATATAATTCTAGCCAGGAAAGGAAGGATGGTGTTGTATCAGGGAGGACACTATGCACATCCACCTTGTGAAGGTAAAGTGGACTACACAGATTTTTCACAGCTGTTATCCAGTGATTTGCTAGAGAGCTGTGACAGGAGAAGGGGTGCAATAAAGCGCCGACAACAGCCTCTATTCACAGGTACTGTTAGATGGGATAATAAAAAGAATCAGCAGGTAGACTACTGTGCAAGTTTCATAAGAATTTGCAGGAAAATAAAAACCCTTCTGCAGCACTCTTATCTACAGCTTGTTTAAAGTCTTTATAACTTTTTTGGCACAGTTTGCAACGTTATTACTTACAGAATTCTTCAAGCACATGGCAGGTTCCTGGAATGATCAAATCGTATTGAGAAATGACTACATCTCATGGAATCAGGTGAACTGTAGTCTTGGCCAGTATTCCGAAAACACAGCCTGTTAGTTCACCAAAGTGCCTCATTCCAGAGTGATGTCACTGATTCCAGTGAATGGATAGGCTGAATATTGCCCGAGCACCCAAAACCTGTTTCATCGAGTTCTGTGTTCCAATTCTGTTTTTTGACAGTTGTCACCCACATTTTCAATGTCTGCGGGTAAACTGCTAATATATTTCACCTCTGATAGCTAAAATCTATATTCTCATTCCTCTAGTTTTGGATACACAAATCAGCTGTGCTCCCTAGGCAAGTCATTGTATTGTTTGTGGGGGGGGGGGGGGGGGGTTGTACAGTTACTTGGTGGTGATGCTGGGAACCTTCGAAAATTTTGTAGGGAAACATCATTGTAAAACTTTCTACAGTGTCCGGTAGATTGAAGATTATTCACTCGTGTACTCAGATGTATGCTTTTTTTGTATTCAGATTAAGAGCATATGTTAAAATGCTACAATAAAAGTATGAACAGAATTCCTGTGTTCCTTTGCGTTTAATGCATTGTGTAAAATTTATAGAGAGAGAGAGATCTCTATATGTATATATAATACACACAAATCTATCTAGATAGATGGATATCGCTGTATATATTATATAAAGTGTGTGTGTGTGTGTATTATTATATACAGTTGTGCTCATAAGTTTACATACCCTGGCAGAATTTATGATTACTTGGCCATTTTTCAGAGAATATGAATGATAACACAAAAACCTTTCTTTCACTCATGGTTAGTGTTTGGCTGAAGCCATTTCTTGTCAATCAACTGTGTTTATTCTTTTTAAATCATTATGACAACAGAAACTACCCAAATGACCCTGATCAAAAGTTTACATGCCCTGGTGATTTTGGCCTGATAACATGCACATAAGTTGACACAAAGGGGTTTGAATGGCTATTAAAGGTAACCATCCTCACCTGTGATCTGTTTGCTTGGAATTAGTGTGTGTGTATAAAAGGTCAGTGAGTTTCTGGACTCCTGACAGACCCTTGCATCCTTCATCCAGTGCTGCACTGACGTTTCTGGATTCTGAGTCATGGGGAAAGCAAAAGAATTGTCAAAGGATCTGTGGGAAAAGGTAGTTGAACTGTATAAAACAGGGAAGGGATATAAAAAGATATCCAAGGAATTGAGAATGCCAATCAGCACTGTTCAAACTTTAATCAAGAAGTGGAAAATGAGGGGTTCTGTTGAAACCAAACCACGGTCAGGTAGACCAACTAAAATTTCAGCCACAACTGCCAGGAAAATTGTTCGGGATGCAAAGAAAAACCCACAAATAACTTCAGGTGAAATACAAGACTATCTGAAAACATGTGGTGTGGCTTTTTCCAGATGCACAATAAGGAGGCACTTGAAGAAATCTGGTCTGCATGGTTGAGTCCCCAGAAGAAAGTCATTACTACGCAAATGCCACAATATATCCCGCTTACGATACGCCAAATGGCACAGAGACAAGCCTTAAACCTTCTGGCACAAAGTCATTTGGAGTGATGAAACCAAAATTTGAGATTTTTGGCCACAATCATAAACGCTTCATTTGGAGAGGAGTCAACAAGGCCTATGATGAAAGGTCCACTATTCCTACTGTGAAACACGAAGGTGGATCCCTGATGTTTTGGGGATGTGTGAGCTACAAAGGCACAGGAAATTTGGTCAAAATTGATGGCAAGATGAATGCAGTATGTTATCAAAAAAATACTGGAGTAACATTTGCATTCATCAGCCAGGATGGGACATACTTCTACGTTCCAACATGACAATGACCCAAAACACAAGGCCAAATCGACCTGTCATTGGCTACAGCAGAATAAAGTGAAGGTTCTGGAGTGTCCACCTCAGTCTCCTGACCTCAATATCATTGAGCCACTCTGGGGAGATCTCAAATGTGCAGTTCATGCAAGACAGAATTTACAGGAACTGGAGGCTTTTTGCCAAGAGGAATGGGCAGCTTTACCATCTGAGAAGATAAAGAGCCTCATCCACAAATAACCCAAAAGACTTCAAGCTGTCATTGATGTTAAAGGGGGTATGTAAACTTTTGATCAGGGTCATTTGGGTAGTTTCTGTTGCCATTATGATTTAAAAAGAGTAAACACAGTTGATGGATAATAAATGGTTTCAGCCAAACACTATATTCAAGGATGTTTGGCAGTCCCTCACATTCAATTCCCTACAATCCCTTTTCAAACACTAACCATGAGTGAAAGAAAAGTTTTTGACACACTCCTAAACCTTGTGGACGGCCTTCCCAGAAGAGTTGAAGCTGTTATAGCTGCAAAGGGTGGGCCAACTCAATATTGAACCCTACAGACTAAGACTGGGATGCCATTAAAGTTCATGTGCGTGTAAAGGCAGGTGTGCCAATACTTTTGTTAATATAGTGTATATATTTGAAAGCATTTGCACTTGACATTATTTTTTCTTAGCTGGGTAAAACTTCTGCCTTTATTATGGCAGAGTGGCTAGAGGATGGAAGCCTCTCCTCATTGCAAAACACATAAGAGTCTTCCGAAAGCAAAACGCACTTCCTAAATGTAAACATTTCGGCAGCCGCATTCCAGTTTAATTTTTTTTTAGAATTTTTGATTCGACCGATTTTGAAATTTATCGTTTCAATTCGAAAATAGAACGGTAAATTTAAATAAAGTTAAAAAACATAGAACTAATTTCCGAATACAAATCTTGACTATGAATTGAATGAATCGCCCAAATTTAACAAAACAAAATAACTAGATTAATGAATCTAAATAAAACTAAGCACATTTTTTCATCGTGCACATGTCTACACAATAGAAATGCCTACCAAGCATTCCAACGGGCAGCATAGTGACTAAGTGGTTAGCACTTCTGCCTTGCAGCACTAGAGTCACTGGTCTGAATCCCAAATACAACACTATGGGGGTTATTTACGAAAGGCAAATCCACTTTGCACTAAATCTAAGGGGTAGATCTGAAATGAGGGGAAGCTCTGCTGATTTTATCATCCAATCATGTGCAAGCTAAAATGCTGTTTTTTATTTTCCTTGCATGTCCCCCTCGGATCCACAGCGACTGCACTTCCAAGTGCACTTGCAGTGCAAAGTGGATTTTCCTTTAGTAAATAACCCCCTATGCCTGGAGGAGAGAAGAACCCGCTCTAGGTGTCTGTACCTGAATATCACCTCCCCTGCCAAAGGATGCTGGCTCAGTATGTGTGATGCATATGAGCAAATTAGAATTTGGATAGCCGCACTAAGAAAATTCCTTTTATTGAGGATTCAGTCCATACAAAAACAGGATAAAATGCAATCTGCTAACGCGTTTCACACCGCTCTCACTGGTGCTTAATCACAGCTAAATCATGAATGCAGTAACCTAGTATATATACACATACAAATATAAAAACGAAACACCAATTAAAGGACTTGCTGACGCCCACATCATCACATGAAGATCCGCTCCAATTAAAGATAATGGGACAGCTAAAACTGCAGTTCTGTGCTGCATGTTACCCTTTTATACATGATGATGTCAAATCAAGAGCCCTCACATTGGGTTTCATGATTGAGGAAAAATTAATTAATGAGAGAAACCTCTCACATATAAAATCCAAAAAAAATAAAATAAAACCATGTTGCAAACAAAAAACATTTGTTTATAAAACTAAAAGTTACTTGCTTTGGTTACAGAATATCGGAATATCAATAGATGTATAAAACATCCGAATGTATAAATTACAATAAAACATAGATTGTTAAAAGAAAAAGTATATGTATCAAAATTCTGTATATTCAAAGATAGACTGATAGTAACCAACCAAAAACAAGTACCTAACTGGTTAAGCATAGAAACCCTCCTGACCTAAACATGGGACTATAATTAGTCTGAATATATAAAGGCTAGATAGTGTGCAAAATATACACATAATGAAAAAAACTATTCAGACAAAAAATATATACAGTATCTCACAAAAGTGAGTACACCCCTCACCTTTTTTGTAAATATTTTATTCTATCTTTTCATGTGGCAACACTGAAGAAATGACACTTTACAATGTAGCAAAGTAGTGAGTGTACAGCTTGTATAACAGTGTAAATTTGCTGTCCCCTCAAAATAACTCAACACACAGCCATTATTGTCTAAACCGCTGGCAACAAAAGTGAGTACACCCCTAAGTGAAAATGTCCAAATTGGGCCCAATTAGCCATTTTCCCTCCCCGGTGTCATGTGACTCGTTAGTGTTACAAGGTCTCAGGTGTGAACGGGGAGCAGGTGTGTTAAATTTGGTATTATCGCTCTCACTCTCTCATACTGGTCACTGGAAGTTCAACATGGCACCTCATGGCAAAGAACTCTCTGAGGATCTGAAAAAAAGAATGGTTGCTCTACATAAAGATGGCCTAGGCTATAAGAAGATTGCCAAGATTCTGAAAATGAGCTGCAGCACGGTGGCCAAGACCATACAGCGGTTTAACAGGACAGGTTCCCCTCAGAACAGGCCTCACCATGGTCGACCAAAGAAGTTGAGAGCACGTGCTCAGCGTCATATCCAGAGGTTGTCTTTGGGAAATAGACGTATGAGTGCTGCCAGCATTTCTGCAGAGGTTGAAGGGTGGGGGGGTCAGCCTGTCAGTGCTCAGACCATACGCAGCACACTACATCAAATTGGTCTGCATGGCTGTTGTCCCAGAAGGAAGCCTCTTCTAAAGATGATGCGCAAGAAATCCCGCAAACAGTTTGCTGAAGACAAGTAGACTAAGGACATGGATTACTGGGACCATGTCCTGTGGTCTGATGAGACCAAGATAAACTTATTTGGTTCAGATGGTGTCAAGCGTGTGTGGCGGCAACCAGGTGAGGAGTACAAAGACAAGTGTGTGTTGCCTACAGTCAAGCATGGTGGTGGGAGTGTCATGGTCTTGGGCTCCATGAAGGCTGCCGGAACTGGGGAGCTACAGTTCATTGAGGGAACCATGAATGCCAAAGTGTACTGTGACATACTGAAGCAGAGCATGATCCCTAGGGCTGCGCATCTTCACTGGCCTCACGATTCGATTCGATTACGATTATCAAGTCAACGATTCGATTCGATTCGATTCCGCGATGCATCACGATTACAGCACAAGTCCGCAGGTGCTCATGGTTTTCATCAAAAAAAATTAAAGTAGTCAGGAGAACTCCATTTTTTTTATTCTATCTGTTCTTAAGAAAAAAAAGAGACAGCAGAGGAGCTCCAGGCTCTCTTCCAAAATACTAAAGGAGATGGTCAGAGCCTGCGGACATGCTACAGGAGATGATCAGAGACTGCAGACAGACATGCTACAGGAGATGATCAGAGACTGCAGACAGACATGCTACAGGAGATGATCAGAGACTGCGGACATGCTACAGGAGATGATCAGAGACTGCGGACATGCTACAGGAGATGATCAGAGACTGCGGACATGATACAGGAGATGATCAGAGACTGCGGACATGCTACAGGAGATGATCAGAGACTGCGGACATGCTACAGGAGATGATCAGAGACTGCGGACATGCTACAGGAGATGATCAGAGACTGCGGACATGCTACAGGAGATGATCAGAGACTGCGGACATGCTACAGGAGATGATCAGAGACTGCGGACATGCTACAGGAGATGATCAGAGACTGCGGACATGCTACAGGAGATGATCAGAGACTGCGGACATGCTACAGGAGATGATCAGAGACTGCAGACATGCTACAGGAGATGATCAGAGACTGCGGACATGCTACAGGAGATGGTCACAGACTGCGGACATGCTACAGGAGATGGTCACAGACTGCGGACATGGCACAGGAGATGGTCACAGACTGAAGACATGGCACAGGAGATGGTCAGACACTGGGGACATGGCATAGGAGATGATCAGACACTGGGGACATGGCACAGGAGATGATCAGACACTGGGGACATGGCACAGGAGATGATCAGACACTGGGACATGGCACAGGAGATGATCAGACACTGGGGACATGGCACAGGAGATGATCAGACACTGGGGACATGGCACAGGAGATGATCAGACACTGGGGACATGGCACAGGAGATGATCAGACACTGCGGACATGGCACAGGAGATGATCAGACACTGCGGACATGGCACAGGAGATGATCAGACACTGGGACATGGCACAGGAGATGATCAGACACTGCGGACATGGCACAGGAGATGGTCAGTCACTGCGGACATGGCACAGGAGATGATCAGACACTGCGGACATGGCACAGGAGATGGTTTAGACACTGGGACAGGGCACAGGAGATGGTCAGACACTGCGGACATGGCACAGGAGATGGTTTAGACACTGGGACATGGCACAGGAGATGGTCAGACACTGCGGACATGGCACAGGAGATGGTTTAGACACTGGGACATGGCACAGGAGATGGTCAGACACTGCGGACATGGCACAGGAGATGATCAGACACTGGGACATGGCACAGGAGATGGTCAGACACTGCGCACATGGCACAGGAGATGGTCAGACACTGCGGACATGGCACAGGAGATGGTCAGACACTGCGGACATGGCACAGGAGATGGTCAGACACTGCGCACATGGCACAGGAGATGGTCAGACACTATGGACATGGCACAGGAGATGATCAGACACTGCGAACATGGCACAGGAGATGGTCAGACACTGCGGACATGGCACAGGAGATGATCAGACACTGCGAACATGGCACAGGAGATGGTCAGACACTGGGGACATGGCACAGGAGATGATCAGACACTGGGGACATGGCACAGGAGATGATTAGACACTGGGACATGGCACAGGAGATGATTAGACACTGGGACATGGCACAGGAGATGATTAGACACTGGGACATGGCACAGGAGATGATTAGACACTGGGACATGGCACAGGAGATGGTCAGACACTGGGGACATGGCACAGGAGATGATTAGACACTGGGACATGGCACAGGAGATGATTAGACACTGGGACATGGCACAGGAGATGATTAGACACTGGGACATGGCACAGGAGATGGTCAGACACTGGGGACATGGCACAGGAGATGATTAGACACTGGGACATGGCACAGGAGATGGTCACAGACTGCGGACAATAATGCAGAGTTGTGGTGTGATGAAGGCGCCCCCCCCTCCCCCTCTGTACTTACATGCTGCTCTGCCAGTGGCAGCCTGTAATGAGCAGGGCGATCTGCCTGCTCACCATCTCCCCCCGATCTCCATTCGTGCGGCCGGTGTTCCGCCGGTTGTCACATCTCAGGTCAGTGAATTCTCCCGGTAGAGCGCTCCGTGCATAAAGTTGTTATTAGTGTGTGTATATTCCGGTCATGTGACTCTCAGCCGCGCCTCCCTCCTCTCACGTCTCTCCTGATGTCAGCCCCGCCCGCCTCTCTTCTGACCTGTTAGCTCCAGTCAGTGGGCGGAGCTGACACCAGGAGAGACTGAGAAGAGGGAGGCGCAGCTGAGAATCACATGACCGGAATATACACACACTAAAAACAACTTTATGCACGGAGCGCTCTACCGGGAGGGGGCGGGGCCAGACATCGATTTTTAGGGTCGCATGCATCGATGCCGCATCGGGGACACCCGAATCGCGATGCATCGATGCTGCGATTAATTTCAGCAGCCCTAATGATCCCCTCCCTTCGGAGACTTGACCGCAGGGCAGTATTCCAACATGATAACGACCCCAAACACACCTCCAAGACGACCACTGCATTGCTAAAGAAGCTGAGGGTAAAGGTGATGGACTGGCCAAGCATGTCTCCAGACCTAAACCCTATTGGGCATCTGTGGGGCATCCTCAAATGGAAGGTGGAGAAGCTCCGTGATGTCGTCATGGAGGAGTGGAAGAGGACTCCAGTGGCAGCCTGTGAAGCTCTGGTGAACTCCATGCCCAGGAGGGTTAAGGCAGTGCTGGAAAATAATGGTGGCCACACAAAATATTGACATTTTGTGCCCAATTCGGACATTTTCACTTAGGGGTGTACTCACTTTTGTTGTCAGCAGTTTAGACATTAATGGCTGTGTGTTGTTATTTTGAGGGGACAGCAAATTTACACTGTTATACAAGCTGTACACTCTACTTTACATTGTAGCAAAGTGTCATTTCTTCAGTGTTGTCACATGAAAAAATATAATACACTTTTTTAAAACATGTGAGGGGTGTACTCACTTTTGTGAGATACTGTATAAGAGTTTAAAGGGGTTGTAAACCCTTCGTGTTTTTTTAGGATGCATTAAGGTGAAAAAATTTCTGTCACTGACCAGCCCCCCAGCGCCCCCCCCCCCCCTCCCGTTTTACTCACCTGAGCCCGTTTGTTCCCACGCCGGAGACACGCAAACCCTCTCTGGCCAGGGTCTCGGCTCTTGATTGGATAGATTGATAGCGGCGCAGTCATTGGCTCACGTGGCTGTCAATCAAATCCAATGACGTGGGTCTATGGACGTAAATGCTGGTAACCCCCAGGAGAGCGCTTCTCCTAAGGGGTTTTTGGATACGGGGAGGAGCCACGAGCGCGGTTGGGGGACCCCAGAGGTTGAGGATCGGGGCCACTCTGTGCAAAACAAACTGCACAGTGGAGGTAAGTATGACATGTTTGTTATTTTTTATTTTTATTTTTTTAAATGAGGGTTTAAACACCTTCACCATTGTGTCTCCAAATAATCGAAACACAATGTGGTAAGGTCACATAAAATATAAAATGTGAAATACCAAAGTATCTTAGACATGTATGTATGGAGATGAAGTTTCTCAAAAAATCTTGCTACAACATTACAATAAAGTGTGCCCTTTATGACCTATTCTTATGCCCCGTACACACGGTCGGACTTTCCGACGTAAAATGTGCGATGGGAGCTTGTTGTTGTCGGAAATTCTGACCGTGTGTAGGCTCTATCAGAGAGTTTCCATCGGAATTTCCGTTGCACATAATTTGAGATCTGGTTCTTAAATTTTCAGACAACAAAATCCGTTTGCGCAAATTCCGACGCACAAAGTTCCACGCATGCTTCGAATCAAGCAGAAGAGCCTCACTGGCTATTGAACTTCATTTTTCTCGGCTTGTCGTATGTGTTGTACGTCACCGCGTTCTTGACGTTCCGAATTTCCGACCAACTTTGTATGACCGTGTGTATGCAAGACAAGTTTGAGCCAACATCCGTGGGAAAAAAATCCATGGATTTTGTTGTCGGAATGTCCGATCGTGTGTATGCGGCATAAAAGTATATTCTCAAAAACAAAAAAAACAAGGCACAAAAAGTCTTGAATTTGACTTTTTATGGATACACACATCTCTATGCTCCAATCTACAGTGACACATGTGGATATTCCTTCATGGAAATGGGAAACGTCCCATTCGAAAATTCATGCCTGCTGGTTTTCTTGTATTGATAAAGAATGTCCAATTTATCCCCACCTTTCTGTCGGGCCGAAGTCTGACGGGTCTTTCCGACGGATTTCAGCTGAAACGGACTTTCCTACACACGATCACAACAAAGTCCGTTCGTTTAGAACGCAATGTGGTACGACGGGACTAGAAAAAGGAAGTTCAATAGCCAGTAGCCAATAGCTGCCCTTGCGTCGTTCTTGGTCCGTCGGACTAGCATACAGACGAGCGGTTTTCCTGATAGGAACTGAGTCCATCGGAAAGATTTGAAACTTGTTCTATTTCTAGGTCCATCGGGATTTTCTAAAAAAAAAAAAAAGGTCCGATGAAGCCCACACACGATCGGAATGTCCGACGGAATGGTTCTGTCGGACCTTTTCTGCCGAAAAGTCCGCTCGTGTGTACGGGGCATTACTGGTATCGTGATTTTTTCAACTGCTTGAATAACTAAATCAGATGCATCTTTCTGGTGTGTCATTCCGGTGCCTGGCTATGTTGGTGTTATGATTTTTTTCAATATCATATAAAATGGTCATGAAGACGATCTCACAACCTGCGAGTCGTCCGGCCGACATACTGAATTTGGTATGATTTACAGGTAATCACATACACCTGATATCTCGTGTTGCAATTGATAAACAATAGAATTTTGGATGATTTATCAGTGGCGGTGGCCTGGGTGGTTTCACCTTTAAATATGTAAGGGGCAGCATGAGCACCCATTATGCCGCGTACACACGGCCGGACTTTGCATCGGGCAAAACTCCGTCGGCATTTCCGACAGAAAGATTTAGAACTTGTTCTATATCTAAGTCTGTCGGAAATGCCGACAGAAAAAGTCCGATTGGGGCATACACACGGTCGGAATGTCCGATGAAAAGCTCCCATCAGACTTTTTCTGCTGGAAAGTCCGACCGTGTGTACGCGGCGTAAGACCCACATCGAAAGGTGCCCTTAAACTGTAGCCAGTGTGCCCGTGGTTTACTACTAGACAAAAAAGAAAGGTAGGAGTAGGAGCTCTAGTCATAACTCCTTTAGAAAGCATTTGGGCATAAATGGGGTGTTTGGACAAAACAGGTAGGTATTTGAGGACAATGCTCCTGATTTTATCGAACTCAGCACTGATTTTGGAACTAAACGAGCCGCACGTGTCTAGCTATGTCATGGTGCTGGTGCCTTGCCGAGAAAGTTCCCCTGGCAGATAAGGACCCCCCTGTACTGCGCATGCGCAGTACGAACGACTACGGAGCCACCGAAAGTCTCCGAACTTGAACAGCTGACCAGCAGCTCTACACGGCGTTTGCGCACTGAGTCCAGGTTCTAGCCCCACTATCCAAGCTGACATAGAGTTAGAATAAAACTATGCCGAATGAAGCGAGGCCGTGCCCGAAGCGTGGCAAGCAAAGCGAGACCGCGAGGGGCCCTGTTACAGGCGCCGTGTACAGCTGAGTCACAGGTGTTCAGCTTCAGCTATTTTCGGCGGCTCGTACTGCGCAAGTTCTGCGCCTATGCAGTACAAGGGAGTCCTTATCCGCCGGGGGGAACTTTGTCGGCAGAACACTGGGTTACCTCAGGAGAAGGTCAGGGGGTAAGTTTCCCTCCTCCTGGCCTCCATTTTTCCTGCCCGGAATGTGAAAATGGAACTTGTTGTTTATTTTAATAGAAAAAGGACATGAAGATGTTATTTCTGAAAAGATGGAGACTTGGGGTAATCATTGGTGATATTAACCATATCATTTATTTCTTGGCAACAATGTCATTTCATATACACCTCCTCGGTAATCACAAGTGAAGGGTCCTGTGTGCCTCCTCAGGTGAGCTGTCATGTCCAGCAGAGGGACACTCTCCCTCACACACAGCCTCAGGCAGAACACCTTCCCGCCCAGCACTTGTCCCCGCCCCTCCCGGGCTGACTGGAGCACGTGAACCGGTGACGTCATGCCGTGGTGTCTCCCTATGGGTGGTGGCCAGATGCGGGAAGATGGCGGTGTGATGTCACCTGAGGGACTCGGTGTGTCCTCCCGGTACAGGTCAGTGCTGGTCATACCGAGAGACTGACTGAGAGTTCTTGGGGTGGAGTGAGGGGACTCTCTGCAGCTCTTATTATGTAACCTCATCATCCCAAACTGCAAGACACAGCTGAGGAGGACTACAAGTCCCAGCATACTGGGCTGTGTGGACTTCAAGTTCTCCTCTGCTGAGCATAGCAGCTTTGTGTGCTGGGACTTGTAGTACTCTGTAGTGCAGTGCATGCTGGGACTTGTAGTCCTCTGTAGTACAGCCTTGCATGCTGGGACTTGTAGTCCTCCTCTGTAGTGCAGTGCAGCCTTGCATGCTGGGACTTGTAGTCCTCTGTAGTGCAGCCTTGCATGCTGGGACTCGTAGTCCTCCTCTGTAGTGCAGTGCAGCCTTGCATGCTGGGACTTGTAGTCCTCCCCTGTAGTACAGTGCAGCCTTGCATGCTGGGACTTGTAGTCCTCTGTAAGGCAGCCTTGCATGCTGGGACTTGCAGTCCTCTGTAAGGCAGCCTTGCATGCTGGGACTTGTAGTCCTCTATAGTGCAGTGCAGCCTTGCATGCTGGGACTTGTAGTCCTCCTCTGTAGTGCAGTGCAGCCTTGCATGCTGGGACTTGTGGTCCTCCCCTGTAGTGCAGTGCAGCCTTGCATGCTGGGACTTGTGGTCCTCCCCTGTAGTGCAGTGCAGCCTTGCATGCTGGGACTTGTAGTCCTCCTCTGTAGTGCAGTGCAGCCTTGTATGCTGGGACTTGTGGTCCTCCCCTGTAGTGCAGTGCAGCCTTGCATGCTGGGACTTGTACTGGCTGGGTGTAGTGAGGCCGGGTGCTGGGATGTTTTTTCGGGAAGCTATGTACAGCACCGTACAAGCCCCTCCCACCAGCCATGATCTGCCTGCGTTGCATAGAGAAGAACATAAACCTAGTCCCCATCCAAAACTAAAAAAAGTTGTATCATTCTGTACATACACTGTAAATGGTGCACCTGGTTGCTGTAGACAACACCCCTTTTTGCTCCTATTTTATAATGATAGCAGATCGCACAGCAAGGATATCGTTGTGAAGTGCCCCCCCCCCCCCCCCCCGGGGGGTTCTGACCCTCTGCCCTGTGGTAGACTCTGCCGGCGCCCAGGTGTCGTCTATTTCATTCAGCCTGCCGTGTCTCAGCTGTGTCCCCGGGGGGTATTCTACTGACTGGGGAGATGCATTTAAAAAGAAACCATGTTTCCTGTAATGATTTAAAAATATTTGAAGTATCACATAAACCGATACGATGTTACATGGTGAGTGCCGACCTGTATACTGCATTCCCCTTCACCAACCACAGAATACCCCTTCATCATCACAGCATACCCCTTCACCAACCACAGCATACCCCTTCATCAACCACAGCATACCCCTTCACCAACCACAGCATACCCCTTCACCAACCACAGAATACCCCTTCATCATCACAGCATACCCCTTCACCAACCACAGCATACCCCTTCATCAACCACAGCATACCCCTTCACCAACCACAGCATACCCCTTCACCAACCACAGCATACCCCTTCACCAACCACAGCATACCCCTTCATCAACCGCAGCATACCCCTTCACTAACCGCAGCATACCCCTTCACCAACCACAGCATACCCCTTCATCAACCACAGAATACCCCTTCACCAACCACAGCATACCCCTTCATCAACCGCAGCATACCCCTTCATCAACCACAGCATACCCCTTCACTAACCACAGCATACCCCTTCACCAACCACAGCATACCCCTTCATCAACCACAACATACCCCTTCATCAACCACAGCATACCCCTTCATCAACCACAGCATACCCCTTCATCAACCACAGAATACCCCTTCATCAACCACAGCATACCCCTTCACCAACCACAGCATACCCCTTCATCAACCACAGCATACCCCTTCATCAACCACAACATACCCCTTCATCAACCACAGAATACCCCTTCATCAACCACAGAATACCCCTTCATCAACCACAGCATACCCCTTCATCAACCACAGAATACCCCTTCATCAACCACAGCATACCCCTTCATCAACCACAGCATACCCCTTCATCAACCACAGAATACCCCTTCATCAACCACAGCATACCCCTTCACCAACCACAGCATACCCCTTCATCAACCACAGCATACCCCTTCATCAACCACAGCATACCCCTTCATCAACCACAACATACCCCTTCATCAACCACAACATACCCCTTCATCAACCACAGCATACCCCTTCATCAACCACAGCATACCCCTTCATCAACCACAGCATACCCCTTCATCAACCACAGCATACCCCTTCATCAACCACAGCATACCCCTTCATCAACCACAGCATACCCCTTCACCAACCACAGCATACCCCTTCACCAACCACAGCATACCCCTTCACCAACCACAGCATACCCCTTCATCAACCACAACATACCCCTTCATCAACCACAACATACCCCTTCATCAACCACAGCATACCCCTTCATCAACCACAGCATACCCCTTCATCAACCACAGCATACCCCTTCATCAACCACAGCATACCCCTTCATCAACCACAGCATACCCCTTCATCAACCACAGCATACCCCTTCATCAACCACAGCATACCCCTTCATCAACCACAGCATACCCCTTCATCAACCACAGCATACCCCTTCATCAACCACAGCATACCCCTTCATCAACCACAGCATACCCCTTCATCAACCACAGAATACCCCTTCATCAACCACAGCATACCACTTCATCAACCACAGCATACCCCTTCATCAACCACAGCATACCCCTTCATCAACCACAGCATACCCCTTCACCAACCACAACATATGAATGAATGATTTGTAAAGCGCGGCAAATGCGAACTGAATCGCCTCAAGGCGCTAACAACATACCTCTTCATCAACCACAGCCAGGCCTTTTTTTTCAGTTGTCAGTGCTGTGATAGTTTTAAGTAACAATTACTCCGTCATGCAACACTGTACCAACATTTATTTTATATCCTTTTTTTTTTTTTTTTTTTTAGACAGAGCTTTCTTTGGTTGGTATTTAACTGCCTAGCGATTGTCCCACGTACATTTACTGCAGCAGGGCGGCCTCTCTGTGCCCGATCATGTACCCTAGTAAGTGATCCGACACTTCCGGGTCTGGGGCGCGCATGCCGCCAGCAGCCCGCTCCCGCTGTGATTGGACACACCAGGAGTCAATTAGCGGATCCAACCGGACTCGATCTCTGTCGGGACACAAGCAGAACGGCAATCTGCCCATGTAAACCAGGCAGATCGCCATTCTGTCAGAGGGGAATTTACGGATCCTGTGTTTCTGCAAAGCAGGAACACAGATCTTTGCCTTTTCCCCAGTCAAAGCACCTCCCCCATAGTGAGTAAGCACAATTTAGGCATACGTTTAACCCTTTGATCGCCCCTGACAGTGCATTTTTATTTTTAGTACTGATTACTGTATTGGTGTCACTGGTCCCCAAAAACTGTCAGTTAGTGTCCGATTTGTCCGCCGCAATGTCACAGTCCCGCTATAAGTCACTAATGGCCACCACAGAAAAAAAAAAAAAAAGAAATATCCCATAGTTTGTAGACGCCATAACTTTTGCACAAACCAATCAATATACGCTTATTGGGATTTTCTTTTTTTACCAAAAATATGTAGCAGAATACATATTGGCCTAAACCAATGAAGAAATTCAATTTTTTTTTTTTTTTAATTGGATGTTTTACAACAGAAAGTAAAAAAATGATATATATATATATATAATATATATTTATTTATATTTATATTTTCAAAATTGTCTTTTTTTTGTTTATAGCGCAAGAAATAAAAACCACAGAGGTGATCAAATACCACCAAAAGAAAGCTCTATTTGTGGGGAAAAAAAGGACATGTATTTTATTTATGTACAGTGTCACACGACTTTGCAATTGCTAGTTAACGTAACGCAGTGCCGTATCGGGAAAAAAAAAAAAAAGGCCTTGTCAGGAAGGGGGGTAAATCTTCCGAAGCTGATGTTTAAAGCAGAATTAAACTGCATCTGAGCGCCGCAAACCGAAAATATTATTTCATTTTGAATATTCTAAGCAAACTCATCCATCCATCCATCCATCTATCCATGTCTCCACGCTTTCATTTGTTGATAAATCACGCGCAGTCACCATTCTTCTTTTTTTTTTTGCTCAGGTCTCTGTAAAGCTGCAGCAAAGATGTGCGGACGCACAGCCTGCACCCTGGCACCGGACGACGTCGGCAAAGCTTGTGAATACCAAAACAAACAGGGGGAAAGAAAGCGTCCTGGGTGGCGGGACGGCGATTCTGACAAGTACAAACCTTCGTACAACAAATGTCCCCAGTCCAACAGCCCCGTCCTCCTGTCCTTGAAGCATTTCCAGAAGGTGATCCTTATCAATAATGTTATGTTTATTAAAGAGGAAGTAAACCCTGATGGGTTTTACTTCCTCTTTTTTTTCCCCTGCAAAGTAAAAGCATGATGGGCTAGTACGCATCACATACTAACCCATTATGTGGCACTTACCTGCAAACCAAACCTGCGATGTCCCAGCTGGTGGAAGCATCCATCTTCGCCCCTTTTTCCTTCCGGGGGCCGTGGACTCCGGCTCTGTGACTGGCCGGAGCCGCGTGACGTCAGTCCCGCACATGCTGGGGAAGAAACGACAAGGAGGGCCGTTTCTTCACTGCGCATGCGCCGGTAACGTCATAGGCGCACTACAAGGTAAAAATCTCCTAAACGGCGCACGTTTATGAGATATTTTCAGTATATATGGGTAAGCCAATATTATAGGCTTACCTATATGTAAAAATGTCTCAGAGGGGTTTACAACCACTTTAACACATTATCAATATTCGATTGTGGCAATTGAGAGCTCCCCCTGTCAGGTTCTGTAGCCGGCTTACCAGCTGTTCTCGGGTTTAAAAATAATAAGACCGGTGCTAAGTTTGTTTATATGGTTTCAGTAAACCGCAACCGCAGGGACAGACATGACACAGCTGGTTTCAGAATGAAAATGCTGCCGGTTTTCAATCTTTTAAACCGTTGTGTAAAGCATGGAGTGGACTGCTAATGCTAAACTGAAATTGCCCTGACAGCTGAGGCTACCAACCGCCTCTTGTGGAAAATATAAAGCCGCGCTGTCTGCAACAAATGTAAGAAAGGCAGCTAGCACAGCAATAGATCAATTGCAAAAAGTGTAAACGTAAAAAATAGGTGCAGCGCTCAAAATAAATCTCAGAATAAACTGAAAAATAATGTACATATACATAAAAGTGCACATAAATAATCTAAGAATAAACTAAAAAAAAATATATATTTTCGTGTGTGTGTGTATATGTGTATACACACACACACACACACACACACATAAAATTGATATACTAAAGGTCATAACAATCAAAATATAAGTGAATAATGTTCAAAGATATAAAGGAAAAAATGTAAAGGGAAAAAAATTATAAAAATAAATTTTAGTCCTTAGTGTTTGGACAGGTGAACCAAACAAAAAAATTGTAGATAATCCAAAACGTGGTTCAAAATAACTGACACTTGAACTGGATAACGATGTGACAAAGGAAAACGTGTCCAAACTTGATAAGTGATCCACCGCCAGAGAGTCAAAAAGGCTTACCGGAACGATTGAACCCAAGTGGGTGTACACCCAATGGGTCAATCAGGCTTGTAGGGCTACACACCCAAGTGGAACTGTCACAGAGGACACAACTTCCAACCAGAAGACCAACTCCAACAATGGACCTCAATGGGATAGGTAATAAACAGAGAACCACATGGATAGTTGCTCCAATGGCACAAGTTTATGAAAAGGAAGAAGTAGGCAAATAGTGTAATCCCATTAAAATCAGAAGTAATTTATTTAGTAAAAAAGGAGGAAATACACTCACATTTTAGTGGATAAAAAAAGCGCTTTGGAATAAAACAGTGACTTCAGCAGAGCGTTCTGACGCGTTTCGTCTTACAAGACATCCTCATCATCTACCAACCACCTCTTGCCCTTTTTGCTAAGATCAAGTGAAGTATCCCTTATGCTCCTTTCACACTTGTGTGACTTGAGATCCGACTTGTGAAGACCCCAAATCACAGGATGTGTGTTCAATGTATTTCTATCAGAGCCGTTCCTATTGACACTACAGAAGTCGCTGTGACTTTAGAAAAGGTTCCTGCACCACTTTGGTCTGACTTTTGATGCGACTTTGGTCCAGAGAATGTAAAGAGAATGTAAAGTCAAATAAAAGTGCCTGTGAGCCCCACCGATACTTCCTCTATTAAATGACACCACGGGCTTAACACAGACACACGAATGTGCTCACCCCTCCATAGACCTCCCCATTATAAGAGGTCTAAATGCACCAAAAAAACGCTTCCCTTCTTAGACTTATAACACTCTCATCCTCCTCTCCTCCTCCATCAGAGACAAAGAAGAAACTCTTCTAGTGCTCTCTGTTTGAAAGCTTTATTAAAAATGTGTCCATAGTATACTTGCATAAAAAAGGTGATATACAGCATTAAAGTGGGAGTAAACTCCCTTGTATGATTTTTACCTATAGGTAGACCTATAATAAGGCCCTATCTATAGGTATAGTAAATATCTCTTAAACGTGCGCCATTTAGGAGATATTTACTTTAGAAGCAGCCGCGGTGACGTCACCGGCGCATGCGCTTTGAAGAAACGGCGTACCGGCGGCGTTCCTTCAGAGCCGTGCTGTAAACGGTGACTCCCGCTGCATGTGCGGGAGTGACGTCATCTCTGGCTCGGCCACTCATGTCGCCGAAGCCCCTGAAGATGGAAGCGCCATCAGCGGTGGCACATTATGACCTTTGCTTCTGTCTTTGCTGGACTTTTACACCTCTTTGTGAACTATAAAACACCTTCCTTGTGTTATAGGGAAGGGGAAGTGTGTTTGGTCCTAAAACACTATCTGTGCCAGGGTGACAACACTCCTCCTATAGAATACAGTACAGTGAGTGAGCTTTGTCCTCCTACCCTGTTTCCCCGAAAATAAGACCTAGCATGATTGTCGGTGATGGCTGCAATATAAGCCCTACTCCCCAAATAAGCCCTACCCTGTTTCCCCGAAAATAAGCCCTACCCTGAAAATAAGACCTACAAGGACTTTAACTAGGGCTTATTTGGGGGTAGGGCTTATATTGCAGCCATCACCGACAATCGCGCTAGGTCTTATTTTGGGGGAAATAGGGTAGGACTGGAAGAATGTTACTGGGAGGATCACAAGGTGAAAGAAAAGAAAACAAGGAGGAAAAAAGGAAAATGATTGCAGTTAGCACATCTAAGGACTGGTTGACTGCCATATGTAAAATGGTTGTACTTGGGTTTAGAATCTTAGATACACTTTTTAAAGCAGGGGTCTAAAACTGGCGGACCTCCAGCTGTTGCGAAACTACAAGTCCCATGAGGCATTGCAAGGCTGACAGTTACAAGCATGACTCCCACAGGCAGAGGCATGATGGGACTTGTAGTTTCACAACAGCTGGAGGGCCGCCAGTTTGAGACCCCTGCTTTAAAGTAAAGCGTTGGGCACTTCTAACGTTAGCACAATATCAGTCTATTCTGGCTAGAATGAGCCGATTTTACCGATTTGATTTTACTTGTTTCCTGGCATCGCTCTTTGAATTCCTTCTTGGAATAAAGACATAATCGTGATTTCTTTTTCTGCCCATAGGATGCCGACTCATCAGAGCGAGTTCTTGCCGCCATGCGCTGGGGTCTCATCCCTTCCTGGTTCACCGAAACCGACCCCTCCAAAATGCAGTACAACACCAGCAACTGCCGCAGCGACACCATGGCTGAGAAAACCTTGTACAAGGTGAGAGTTCTTTTCGTATTTTCTGAAAATCATCCTGTCGTTTTTTGTTGTGTCCATCGTTCTCTGGGAGAAGGCTGGAGATTTGCCTTTGTCTGATCTAGCTGTTGTTTTTGCACAGGAATATACATACGTAAATACATATATCTTGTCAATATAGCCCAGCACAAATAGTGAAACCTCCTTGAGAATGGGGTTTTGTATCCCCCAAAACCTCAGTCGTGGGACCTTATTTTCTCTTCCTGACTGCTGTAGCCATTGCTTTACTATTTGGTATGCAATGCATTAATCTTTGTATGTCCTAATATCTTTTCATGTGGATCTTTCACTACTTGTCTGATTTATGTGGTAGGAGGGAAAGGGGATGGCTCCCTAATTGATGATAAGCACCCCTGTGGTCTGATTAGTTTAGAAATAAGTTGTTCAGGATACAGTCTATAATTTTCTGGATGTCTCTTCACAGGGGCCACTCTTTAAAGGAAAGCGCTGTGTGATTCTAGCAGATGGATTCTTTGAGTGGAGAAGGCAGGATGGTGAAAAACAGCCATATTATATATATTTCCCACCAATTAAAGCCGAACAGGTATCTACCCGAAATCACTCAATTACCTTGTTACCTTCTGCTTCTGTGATTCTCTATGCACTGCAGGTATATCGTGGCTGATGAGAGGGGCTAAGGGTCCAGCAGGGTGCTGTTCAAAGCTTCCTGAACACATCACAGCACCCTGACTCTGTGCTCCTCTCGAGCCCTCAATCCTGATGCAAAGAGTGGGCCAGCTCTTGGGAGAAGTTATGCACATTTTAAACTTTGCTTTAATGGTTGGGTGTCAGTTTGGAGGAGTATGCGCTCTTAGACAGGTTGCATTTGCATAAAGACCTCCCTGGATAATGCCTGCATCTGATGTCTAGCTTCCATGATTATATTTCAAAGTATTTATTGAATTTTCAGCGAGAAAAAAATTAAAAAAAGGGGTTTACAAGTCATCAGCATTAAATGCAGGGTTATACATCAGACAAATGTGAGCCCCCTGGGGGTAACAAATCAAACTTAAGACTGTGGATATAAGCATGTCTCTGAAAAAACGGTACAGTAGAGCCTTCCTATAGCAACTTTTGTTAGCGCAAGCCTTGTAACCCGGAGATATGGACCGGTTGGGGGAAGGGGAGGGAGGAGAGACCGACAGCACCCCGATTGGGAACACACTGTGTCTGATCGGAGCTCTCCGAACTCACCCCAACCCTCACTTCTAAAGTGTACAAAGTCTCAAGGTATCTATCAGGGCAGGGAAGCCTACTTTGAGTGCTCCCCTTGGGAGTACGACCCCCGGGGGACCTTGCAACAACATGAATTAAACAGGCAAAGCATCATCTTGTTAAGTCAATCAGAGAAATAAGAAAAAGGGGGAAAGAGGGGAGGTAGAGATGAGAAGGGGGGAAAAGAGAGAGAGAGAAGTCGAGAGCCAATCCACTGGAGGGAACCCCCCCCACCCCGAAACAGGCCCGCGCCTCAAGGTTGTGCTCCTGGAATTAGGGAAATGCCTATGAAGTCAGCCCACGGTTCCCAAACGGCTTCGAATTTCTGTGTGGTGTTGAGCAGGGTGCTGGCTAGCTTTTCTTGGGCCATGATCCAAGAGATTTTGCGGGTAGCTGCTTTAAATGAAACCCTGGGCTGCTTCCAGGCCTTAGCAATAGATAACTTCGCTCCCAGCAAAATGAAATGAATCAATTTACGGGCCTGCCTGGGGGTCTTAGGTAAGTGGTCGTTCAATAAGGCGGCTGCGGGGGACCTCGGGATCTGGACTCCAGTAACCTTTTTGATCATGTGAAAAATCCTACTCCAGAAAGGTCTCAATCTTGGACATTCCCAAAAGATATGGGCCAGGGATCCCCGAAGTTGGCAGCCCCTAAAGCATCTGGGGTCCGTGGAGGGGAACATTTTGGCCAGTCTTTCCGGTGGTAGGTACCAGCGCGTGATAAGCTTCACGCTGGCCTCCACCAGCGAAATGTTGAAGATGCTCTTATAAGCCCTATTAAAGGAGACCCTCCACTTCTCCAGGTCCCACTCCAAGGAAAGGTCAGACTCCCAAGCTGTCATGTATGAGGTCTTGGTGGACTGACCTGAGAGTGACTGATAGATGGTGGAGATTCCTCCCCTCTGCTCCGTGGTCTGTCCACACCATATTTCGTAAGGGGTGAATGCGTTATTTAAGGGATTGTTTTTACCCAACTGAGTGAGGAAGTGTCTGATCTGTTGGAAACGAAAGAATTCGGAGTTTGGCATCTTTAGTTGATTCACACAGAAGGCTCTGGTGATGGGCCCCATTGGAGTAAAGTAGTGTCCTATCCGGTACATCCCCTTGTCCAACCACCAGCGGAACGCTTTGATGTCAGTTCCCGGGGGAAAGTCGGGGTTGTTAAAGATGTGGGCCAGGGGATGTTTGCATGAGGTTATGGATTGATGGTTT
Source organism: Lithobates septentrionalis (assembly GCA_037952835.1). Classification (NCBI taxonomy): domain Eukaryota; kingdom Metazoa; phylum Chordata; class Amphibia; order Anura; family Ranidae; genus Lithobates; species Lithobates septentrionalis. Next base: position 2,012,024 of record JBBDGP010002253.1, read on the forward strand.
CTCAGAGAGTCCCATAATTGAAAGGATTGTGACAGGATAGGGGATAAAATGGGTGGACGTTTTTTTGGGGGGACCCATAGGAGGAAGTCGATAGTGAAGGAGGGTACTGCCTGTCTCTCAATCTGTATCCAGTCCGGTCTTTCAGTTTTCGCATAAACCGACGAGACCTGAGCTAGCCTGGCTGATTGGTAATACCAGAATAGCTGCGGTAGGCCTAAACCCCCTTGTGGTCTATTTAAGTATAAAGTGCTCTGTGGAAGTCTGTACCCCTTCCCCCCCCAAATGAATTTTATTATTTTCCTTTGAAATGCTTTCAAGTGCTCTTTATTGATGCTTATAGGGATGGCTCTGAAAAGGTAGAGGATTCTAGGGAGTAAAGTCATCTTGACTGCATGGATCCTTCCTAACCAGGATAATCCCCCTTTAGCCCATTTGGATAAGTCTGCCTCCAGTTTGCGGTATGTGTGAGGAAAGTTAGTTGTATAAAGGAGTTCCGTTTTAGCAGTGAGCCTTATCCCCAGATAGTCAATGTACGAGTCACTCCATTTGAATTCAAAGGCACTTTGCAGGGATGCCAAAATGGATGGGTTAAGGGAAATGTTCAAGGCTGAAGATTTGGAATAATTGACCTTCAGTCCAGAGACCTTAGAGAAGTCTTTCAGGAGTTTGCACAGGTTTGGAAGGGAGGTGGTCGGTGATGTGATAAAGAGGAGCATATCGTCCGCAAACAATCCACATTTGTGGACCTGGTCACCACAGGCGACCCCTTGAATGTTGGGATTTGCTCTTATTGCGATTGCTAGCGTTTCGATCGCGATAGCGAAAATTAGGGGAGAAAGAGGGCATCCCTGCCTAGTGCCTCTTGCAATGGTTAGGGGTTTAGAGTATTGACCTTGCAGGCGAATCACCGCTTGAGGGGAGGAGTATAGTGCTTTTAGAGTCCCTAAAAAGTTGGGACCAAATCCCCATTTCTCCAAAATGGAGAAAAGGTAAGGCCATTCTATCGAGTCGAAAGCTTTATGGAGATCCAGCGAGAGGATCATTCCTTCTTGTTTCGGTCCCCCTTCCCAGTTGGACTGTAGAATGGAAACAATATCAATTGCTCTCCTAATTTGGTCGGGTCCTTGCCTACCAGGAATAAAACCAACCTGATCCTTGTGTACGTAGAGATTGATGAAGGAGGAAAGGCGGTTGGCAAGAATTTTAGTAAGAATTTTGAGGTCATTGTTAATTAACCACCTCAATACTGGGCACTTTCGCCCCCTTCCTTCCCAGACCAATTTTCAGCTTTCAGCGCTCTCGCACTTTTAATGACAATTACTCGGTCATGCTACACTGTACCCAAATGAAATTTTTATCATTTTGTTCGCACAAATAGAGCTTTCTTTTGGTGGTATTTATTCACAACTCCATTTTTTTTTTTTTGCGATATAAGCGCAAAAATAGTGGAAATTTGGAAAAAAAACAATATTTTCTTTTTTCTGTTTTAAAAGAGATCCAGTAAAATCGAATTTTGTCATAAATTTAAGCCAAAATGTATTCTGCTACATGTTTTTGATAAAAAAAATCCTGTTAAGTGTATAATAATTGGTTTGTGTGATCACGGACATATGTACGCAAATGATCATGTACAGATGTGTGCAGGTGATCACGTACATATGTGTGCAGATTACCATTGGGACATGTGATTTTAGTGTGACATATGTGGGGGACAGCTTTTTTTATTATTTGGGGACATGTGTTTTGGGGACATGTGTGTTTTACATTATGTGGGGACATGTTTGTGTTTTACATTATGTGGGGACATGTGTGTGTTTTACATGTATGTATTTACATGTGTGTTGACACTAGACTGGTGATTAGTGAGTAAAAAGCTGTAAAAAACAGCTCATACTCACTGATCATCAGCCGGCTGCAGCGATCCCCTCTCCTCTCCTCCTCAGCGACAACTTCCGTGTGAGGAGAGGAGAGCTGATCGCCTAGCAACCGGCTGTGTTTACATCACATGACAGCTGTGATTGGACACGGCCGTCATGTGATCAGGAGGGCCAATCACAGAGCCCTCCTGCCGATCCGAGATGCGCCGTGTCCGGGGGACACGAGCGCATCGGGATCGCGCCGCTGCGCGGGCACGCGCGCGCGCGATCCCGCTCCTTCTGAGGGACGTTCCTGAACGTCCACTCAGAAGGAGAGAGCGCCCACCCGGCCGTTTATGTACATTGGCCGGGTGGGAAGTAGTTAAAGATATGGGCCTGTAGTTCTCAACTTCCTCATGATTTTTGTTGGGTTTGGGAATCACTGAGATAAATGCTGTATTTAGTTGGGTTTCAAGGTGAGATCCCGTCTTTTTAGAGTTAAAGAACTTCGCCATGTACGGGGCTAGGATAGCGCCATATTCCTTGTAGTAGGGGACTGAGAGACCGTCTGGTCCAGGGGCGGAACCAGATTTTAAACCTTTAATAACTTCTCTAATTTCGGCCTCCGTGATAGGAGCCTCCATTAAGTCTTTACACTCTCTGGATAGTGAGGGAAGTGGGAGATTCTTTATAAACTCGTTATCTAAGGGCCCTTTATCCGATTGGGAAGGGTTGTAAAGATTAGTATAAAAGTCGTGAAAAGCAGACATAATACTGGCCGGATTGGCTGTCGGGGGTTGGCCTGCTATCCTTAGTTTGGGACAGGAGAGAGAACGAAATTTAGGGGAGAGCTTAGCTGCCAACATTGAGCCGAATCTATCCTTGTGGCAGTAGAATTTGGCTCCTCCCCATCTAAGATTTTTCTCTGCTTTAGCCGTTAAAGTGAGATTCAGTTCAAGTCTCGTGGCATCAAGTTTGCTTAGGAGGGTTCTAGACGGGTTATTTTTGTGTTCCGCTTTTAGTTGAAGGAAGGATTTTTCAAGTCTAAGTATGTCGATTAAGCGCTCCTTCTTAAATTTGGTCGCTAGCCTAATTATAACTCCTCGTATAGTTGCCTTGTGGGCTGCCCATAAGGATTCGGGGGATATGTTTTCCACATCATTAAAGAGGAAGTATTCTTTAATAGATTTTGCTATTTCTTGTGTTATACTAGGGTCAGCCAGAAGGGACTCATTTAGTCGCCAGTAGAAACCTCCTCTCCCAGACAGAACATTTCTCAAAGTAAGGAGAACCAATGAGTGATCTGACCATGCGGTGTCTAGTATTGCCACCCTGGTGAACAGGGGAATGAGGGCAGTCTGGGTGAGGATGTGGTCAATTCTCGCGTAGGACTGGTGGGGAGCAGAAAAGTGCGTGAAGTCCCTTTTGTTGGGGTTCATTTCTCTCCAAGCGTCCACCAGACCCTGAGCGTGAACCATCTTGGCGATCCTAGTACTGAGTTTGGATGGTCGTGTGAGTTGGTCTTTAGGGGGCTTGGTTTTGTCTAGACCCTGGTCAAATGCAACATTTGAGTCCCCTCCCAGGATGACTTTGCCTTCCAGGAGCGGTTCCACTGATGAGAACATATCCTGGAAGAAAGACGCTTGGCCCTTGTTTGGGGCGTAGTAGGAGACGAAGGAATATAAAACCCCTTCCAGGGTACCCTTCACCAAAATAAATCTACCCTCCGGATCCCTAAAATCAGAGAGATGTGTAAATTTGCAATTTTTAGAGAAGAGAATAGCCACCCCCTTCGTTTTGTTAGGAGCATTCGCTAGGTAAAATGATGGATAGTGTGCATGTATGAACTTGGGGGTGTACCGGATGGGAAAGTGCGTCTCCTGCAGAAGCACTACGTCTAGTCTTAGGGATTTATAATGATCCAGTGCCAGTCTCCTTTTCCTGGGAGAGTTTAGGCCCTGGACATTATGGGAGCCTATTTTGAGGTCCTTACTCTGCGCATTCAGGTCAGCCATCGGAGCAGAGGGGGTAGAAGCCAGAAACCAACCAGTCACTTACCCTTGGGAGTCTTCTCATACCGGATTTAGGCCTGGTTGCGTGGAGGACCGACTCCGGGGCGCAGGGGGAGACCCCCCCATGGATGGCTAGAAGAAAGAGGAGGAAAGAGATGGGGAGAAAAAAGGTATGAGACTTATTAACAGGTAAGAACAAACAAAACGACATGGGTACTTGGAATGTACCCTTGGAGTTATGCGAATCTCAATTCGCTATAGCCCCAATAACAATTTCAGAGTGCCCAGAGGGCCGTCTGAAATTCCGACACCAAAGGACTCAAAAGGTTCTTTGGGATCGAGTGGAGGCACAAGGGTTCCACCCCGGACCCTTGGTATATCAGATTTAATACTTAACATATGCACACCATAACGTAAAACATAAAAATTGTATGGACAGCCCTAGGAACTGGGCTGTAAGGGCCTGAAACAGAAAATAACCCAGGCAGGGATAAAAAAAAAAAAAAAAAAAAAACAAATTCCTTGAGGATCCCACCTCCTGGACAATCAGAGAAATCCTCTCCCCCCTAACTATGAGGGGGAGAATGCCAGGGGGATAATCTTTCAAAAAGGGGGGCCTTCATGGCCCAGCTAGCCGTAAAACCCCCGGAAAGGGGGTACGTGTGATGGGTATTTGAATTAAACTTAGACTGTAACCTGGACTTAAATATGACACATCCTAATGAACTACGTTAATCTAGTCCAGTGAACCGGAGGTTTGTCTTCAAGAAACCGGATACTTCCTATAGGAGCATATACTCTGTGGAAGACTGCTTCCTCTTAAAGTGTTAGCTGGTTCGTGATGTGGAGAAGGTGAAGCAACTAGTGGTGAGTATTTGTTTCAAATCTCCGATAACAGAGCAACTTTTGGACGTTGAAAACGTCGTGTGAGGCCGAGAAGATCGATAAGAACCTGGATGAGTGGATTGTCAGGTCCATAAGACTTGAGAGGATTTGGAGCACTTGCTCCATCAACAGGAGGGGAAAAGTCGGCCCAAAGATGCCTCTGCCGAGACTGAAGGGATAAGGTATGAGAAGGTGTCCTTAGGGCGGTCTCCCTTCCTTGCTCTTCTTGGTAGGTCCCTTTAGCCAGAGTGGAGATACAGGGCTGCCTGGAGGAGGACGTTTAGTGGAGCCCGAGGAAGAAGATGAAAAATCCATTGGTGCTTCCTGGGAGATAAGCCTGAGTGCGAGGAACAGTCTTTCACCTTCCTGGAGGCTTGCAAAGGAATGGGTCTTACCCTGAATAGTGAATTTAACTGCAAAGGGGAAAGTCCAGCGGTATTTGATATCCCGTTGAGAGAGTACCGTGAGGAGGGGTTTTAGCGTCCTCCGTCTTTGGGGGCGAGGTCAGCGAATATCTGGATCTGGTGACCCTGGTGTAGTAGCTTCGGGTTTTGTCGGGATTGCCGCATGACCTCTTCCTTAACCACTTGACGACCGCCTCACGCCGATGTACGTCGGCAAAGTGGCACGGACAGGCAAAATCACGTACAGTGTACGTGATTTGCCTTCCGCGGGTGGGGGGTCCGATCGGACCCCCCCCCGGTGCCCGAGGCGGTCGTCTTTTGTCCAGCGGCGATCGGTGATGAGGGGGAGACCATCCGTTCGTGGCCCCCCCCTCGCGATCGCCGCCGGCCAATGAGAATCTTCCTTTGCTGCTGTATGCTAAACAGCAGCAAAGGAAATGATGTCATCTCCCCTCGGGTCGGTATTTTCCGTTCCGGCCCGAGGAGAGAAGACATCAATGTGAGTGCACCAACACACACACACACAGTAGAACATGCCAGGCACACAAAACACCCCGATTCCCGCCCCCCGATCCCCCCCCAATCACCCCCCCCCCCCTGTCACAAACTGACACCAGCAGTTTTTTTTTTTTTTTTTTTTTTTTTTTTCTGATTACTGCATAGTGTCAGTTTGTGACAGTTACAGTGTTGGGACAGATACTGTTACCCCCCTGTAGGTCTAGGGTACCCCCCTAACCCCCCCTAATAAAGTTTTAACCCCTTGATCACCCCCCCTCACCAGTGTCACTAAGCGATCATTTTTCTGATCGCTGTATTAGTGTCGCTGGTGACGCTAGTTAGTGAGGTAAATATTTAGGTTCGCCGTCAGCGTTTTATAGCGCCAGGGACCCCCCTATACTATCTGATAAATGTTTTAACCCCTTGATTGCCCCCTAGTTAACCCTTTCACCACTGATCACCGTATAACCGTTACGGTTGACGCTGGTTAGTTTGTTTATTTTTTATAGTGTCAGGGCACCCGCCGTTTATTACCGAATAAAGGTTTAGCCCCCCGATCGCCCGGCGGTGATATGCGTCGCCCCAGGCAGCGTCAGATTAGCGCCAGTACCGCTAACACCCACGCACGCAGCATACGCCTCCCTTAGTGGTATAGTATCTGTACGGATCAATATCTGATCCGATCAGATACTATACTAGCGTCCCCAGCAGTTTAGGGTTCCCAAAAACGCAGTGTTAGCGGGATCAGCCCAGATACCTGCTAGCACCTGCGTTTTGCGCCTCCGCCCAGCCCACCCAAGTGCAGTATCGATCGATCACTGTCACTTACAAAACACTAAACGCATAACTGCAGCGTTCGCAGAGTCAGGCCTGATCCCTGCGATCGCTAACAGTTTTTTTGGTAGCATTTTGGTGAACTGGCAAGCACCAGCCCCAGGCGTCAGGTTAGCGCCAGTACCGCTAACACCCACGCACGCAGCATACGCCTCCCTTAGTGGTATAGTATCTGAACGGATCAATATCTGATCCGATCAGATCTATACTAGCGTCCCCAGCAGTTTAGGGTTCCCAAAAACGCAGTGTTAGCGGGATCAGCCCAGATACCTGCTAGCACCTGCGTTTTGCGCCTCCGCCCGGCCCAGCCCACCCAAGTGCAGTATCGATCGATCACTGACACTTACAAAACACTAAACGCATAACTGCAGCGTTCACAGAGTCATGCCTGATCCCTGCGATCGCTAACAGTTTTTTTGGTAGTATTTTGGTGAACTGGCAAGCACCAGCCCCAGGCAGCGTCAGATTAGCGCCAGTACCGCTAACACCCACGCACGCACCGTACACCACCCTTAGTGGTATAGTATCTGATCGCATCAATATCTGATCCGATCAGATCTATACTAGCGTCACCAGCAGTTTAGGGTTCCCAAAAACGCAGTGTTAGCGGGATCAGCCCAGATACCTGCTAGCACCTGCGTTTTGCCCCTCCGCCCGGCCCAGCCCACCCAAGTGCAGTATCGATCGATCACTGTCACTTACAAAACACTAAAAGCATAACTGCAGCGTTCGCAGAGTCAGGCCTGATCCCTGCGATCGCTAACAGTTTTTTGGTAGCGTTTTGGTGAACTGGCAAGCGCCAGCGGCCTAGTACACCCCGGTCGTAGTCAAACCAGCACTGCAGTAACACGTGGTGACGTGGCGAGTCCCATAAGTGCAGTTCAAGCTGGCGAGATGGCAAGCACAAGTAGTGTCCCGCTGCCACCAGAAAGACAAACACAGGCCCGTCGTGCCCATAATGCCCTTCCTGCTGCATTCGCCAATCCTAATTGGGAACCCACCGCTTCTGCAGCGCCCGTACTTCCCCCATTCACATCCCCAACCAAATGCAGTCGGCTGCATGAGAGGCATTTTTATGTCCTCCCGAGTACCCCTACCCAACGAACCCCCCAAAAAAGATGTCGTGTCTGCAGCTAGCGCGGATATAGGCGTGACACCCGCTATTATTGTCCCTCCTGTCCTGACAATCCTGGTCTTTGCATTGGTGAATGTTTTGAACGCTACCATTCACTAGTTGAGTATTAGCGTAGGGTACAGCATTGCACAGACTAGGCACACTTTCACAGGGTCTCCCAAGATGCCATCGCATTTTGAGAGACCCGAACCTGGAACCGGTTACCGTTATAAAAGTTAGTTACAAAAAAAGTGTAAAAAAAAAAAAAATATGAAATAAAAAAAAATAGTTGTTTTATTGTTCTCTCTCTCTCTATTCTCTCTCTCTATTGTTCTGCTCTTTTTTACTGTATTCTATTCTGCAATGTTTTATTGTTATTGTTATTATGTTTTATCATGTTTGTTTTTCAGGTGTGTAATTATTTACACTTTACTGTGCTTTATTGTTAACCATTGTTAACCATTTTTTTGTCTTCAGGTACGCCATTCACGACTTTGAGTGGTTATACCAGAATGATGCCTGCAGGTTTAGGTATCATCTTGGTATCATTCTTTTCAGCCAGCGGTCGGCTTTCATGTAAAAGCAATCCTAGCGGCTAATTAGCCTCTAGACTGCTTTTACAAGCCGTGGGAGGGAATGCCCCCCCCCCCCCCCCACCGTCTTCCGTGTTTTTCTCTGGCTCTCCTGTCTCAACAGGGAACCTGAGAATGCAGCCGGTGATTCAGCCAGCTGACCATAGAGCTGATCAGAGACCAGAGTGGCTCCAAACATCTCTATGGCCTAAGAAACCGGAAGCTACGAGTATTTCATGACTTAGATTTCGCCGGATGTAAATAGCGCCATTGGGAAATTGGGGAAGCATTTTATCACACCGATCTTGGTGTGGTCAGATGCTTTGAGGGCAGAGGAGAGATCTAGGGTCTAATAGACCACAATTTTTTCAAAAAAGAGTACCTGTCACTACCTATTGCTATCATAGGGGATATTTACATTCCCCGAGATAACAATAAAAATGATTAAAAAAAAAAATATGAAAGGAACAGTTTAAAAGTAAGATTAAAAAAGCAAAAAAATAATAAAGAAAAAAAAAAAAAAAAAAAAAAAAAAACACCCCTGTCGCCCCCTGCTCTCGCGCTAAGGCGAACGCAAGCGGCGGTCTGTCGTCAAACGTAAACAGCAATTGCACCATGCATGTGAGGTATCACCGCGAAGGCCAGATCGAGTGCAGTAATTTTTCCAGTAGACCTCCTCTGTAAATCTAAAGTGGTAACCTGTAAAGGCTTTTGAAGGCTTTTAAACATGTATTTATTTTGTTGCCACTGCACGTTTGTGCGCAATTTTAAAGCATGTCATGTTTGGTATCCATGTACTCGGCCTAAGATCATCTTTTTTATTTCATCAAACATTTGGGCAATATAGCGTGTTTTAGTGCATTAAAATTAAAAAAAGTGTGTTTTTTCCCCAAAAAATGCGTTTGAAAAATCGCTGCGCAATTACTGTGTGAAAAAAAAAAATGAAACACCCACCATTTTAATCTGTAGGGCATTTGCTTTAAAAAAATATATAATGTTTGGGGGTTCAAAGTAATTTTTTTGCAAAAAAAAAAAAAACTTTTTCATGTAAACAATAAGTGTCAGAAAGGGCTTTGTCTTCAAGTGGTTAGAAGAGTGGGTGATGTGTGACATAAGCTTCTAAATGTTGTGCATAAAATGCCAGGACAGTTCAAAACCCCCCCAAATGACCCCATTTTGGAAAGTAGACACCCCAAGCTATTTGCTGAGAGGCATGTCGAGTCCATGGAATAATTTATATTGCGACACAAGTTGCGGGAAAGAGACAAATTTTTTTATTTTTTTTTTTTTTTTTGCACAAAGTTGTCACTAAATGATATATTGCTCAAACATGCCATGGAAATATGTGAAATTACACCCCAAAATACATTCTGCTGCTTCTCCTGAGTACGGGGATACCACATGCGTGAGACTTTTTGGGAGCCTAGCCGCGTACGGGACCCCGAAAACCAAGCACCGCCTTCAGGCTTTCTAAGGGCGTGAATTTTTGATTTCACTCTTCACTGCCTATCACAGTTTCGGAGGCCATGGAATGCCCAGGTGGCACAAAACCCCCCCAAATGACCCCATTTTGGAAAGTAGACACCCCAAGCTATTTGCTGAGAGGTATAGTGAGTATTTTGCAGACCTCACTTTTTGTCACAAAGTTTTGAAAATTGAAAAAAGAAAAAAAAAAATGTTTTTTCTTGTCTTTCTTCATTTTCAAAAACAAATGAGAGCTGCAAAATACTCACCATGCCTTTCAGCAAATAGCTTGGGGTGTCTACTTTCCAAAATGGGGTCATTTGGGGGGGTTTTGTGCCACCTGGGCATTCCATGGCCTCCGAAACTGTGATAGGCAGTAAAGAGTGAAATCAAAAATTTTCACCCTTAGAAATCCTGAAGGCAGTGATTGGTTTTCGGGGTCCAGTACGCGGCTAGGCTCCCAAAAAGTCCCACACATGTGGTATCCCCATACTCAGGAGAAGCAGCTAAATGTATTTTGGGGTGCAATTCCACATATGCCCATGGCCTGTGTGAGCAATATATCATTTAGTGACAACTTTATGAAAAAACAAAAAAAAAAAAAAATAAAAGTGTCACTTTCCCGCAACTTGTGTCAAAATATAAAATATTCCATGGACTCAATATGCCTCTCAGCAAATAGCTTGGGGTGTCTACTTTCTAAAATGGGGTCATTTTGGGGGGTTTTGTGCCATCTTGGCATTCCATGGCCTCCGAAACTGTGATAGGCAGTGAAGAGTGAAAGCAAAAATTTACACCCTTAGAAATCCTGAAGGCGGTGATTGGTTTTCGGGGCCCCGTACGCGGCTAGGCTCCCAAAAAGTCCCACACATGTGGTATCCCCATACTCAGGAGAAGCAGCTAAATGTATTTCGGGGTGCAATTCCACATAGGCCCATGGCCTGTGTGAGCAATATATCATTTAGTGACCACTTTTTGTAAATATTTTTTTTTTTTTTTTTTTTTGTCATTTTTCAATCACTTGGGACAAAAAAAATAAATATTCAATGGGTTCAACATGCCTCTCAGCAATTTCCTTGGGGTGTCTACTTTCCAAAATGGGGTCATTTGGGGGGGTTTTGTACTGCCCTGCCATTTTAGCACCTCAAGAAATGACATAGGCAGTCATAAACTAAAAGCTGTGTAAATTCCAGAAAATGTACCCTAGTTTGTAGACGCTATAACTTTTGCGCAAACCAATAAATATACGCTTATTGACATTTTTTTTACCAAAGACATGTGGCCGAATACATTTTGGCCTAAATGTATGACTAAAATTTAGTTTATTGGATTTTTTTTAGAACAAAAAGTAGAAAATATCATTTTTTTTCAAAATTTTCGGTCTTTTTCCGTTTATAGCGCAAAAAATAAAAACCGCAGAGGTGATCAAATACCATCAAAAGAAAGCTCTATTTGTGGGAAGAAAAGGACGCAAATTTCGTTTGGGTACAGCATTGCATGACCGCGCAATTAGCAGTTAAAGCGACGCAGTGCCAAATTGGAAAAAGACCTCTGGTCCTTAGGCAGCATAAAGGTCCGGGGCTCAAGTGGTTAACCCCGAAAAAGTGCAGCTTGACAATTATGTCCCTTGGGGATCCATCTTGTCTGGGGGGACCGAGAGACCTGTGTGCTCTGTCAAGTTCAAGACGTTGGGGGGGTATGTTAGGAATAAGGGCTGCAATAATGTCCTGAACCGTGGAGGGGATGTCCGAAAAAGTTTCGGGAAGGCCTCTGATCCGAAAGTTATACCTTCTGGACCGATTTTCGAGCTCGTCGATCCTAGAAAGGGCAACATCTAATTGATCCTGAATGGTCATGAGGTGTGCAGAGTTTTGGTTGGTTTTCGCGGCTGTGCATTCCATTTTGTCCTCAATGGCTTCAATTCTGGCACCCAAATTGGACAGGTCCGCTTTAATAGTGCTGGTGATCTGATTTGCTGTGTTAGCCAGACCTTTCTCTAGCAGGGATGAGAATTTGGCAAACATGTCTGCCTGCATTGTTGTGAGGTCAGCTACGGAGAAGCTTGGCTGCAGGGAGAGTGAAGATGGAGGATGGGCCTGTGCAGGGAGGGCCTGAGAGCATAGCTCCTGTTGTGTGAGGATCAGAGTCTCAGTGGAGGCCTTTGGCTTCGTATGGCCTTGCAGGTGTACTTGGGGTGTTTGGGGGGGTCCCTGTGTTGCCTGAGCATATGACAGGGTCGGGGGATTAAGTACTGGCCTGTGCTCCTGGGTCCTGGAGTGGATGCCTGCCTGCTGTGTCGGTCCGTCCGTGACGGCGGCCATCTTGGGACTCCCGTCCGCGCTGACTGAGGCGAATTGGGGGCCGAGATCGCGTCTCGCCGGGGGACCAGACATTCCTTCTGGTTCCCGGGACGTTCCCCTGCTCGGGAGTGTTATTGTTTAGCCCGTTGTAGGGCTGAGGCGGCTGGTGTGCGGCTCGGCGGTCCGGGGTGGAGCGGAGCTCTCGGCTCAAGCAGCCATGACGGAGCTCTCGCGCATGCGCCCTCCCTAGCTTCCATGATTAAAAGAATTCTTGCCTGGAGTTTGCATGTTCTCCCCGTACCTGCATGGGTTTCCTCCCACACTTTAAAGACGTGCTGGTAGGTTCATTGGCTTCTGTCTGGATTGGCCCTAGTGTGTGTCCCTGTCGGGAGCCTTGCGCCCCGGGGGATCAGGGAAAGGTCTTACCCCTTCAGGGTTGGGCAAAGCACACCCTTAAGTGCACTTTCTATTGTGTGTTTCACATGCACGTTTTTTTGTACACTTAATGTTTTTTTTCGTCTTTAGGTTTTTGCACCACCGCGGATTCAAAACAAAAAAATGTGTATGTGTTAGTTGGGGACCTGAGATTGTACGCTCCTTGAGGGCAGGGACTGATGTGAACGAATAATATATGTAAAAGCACTGTGTAAACGGACGGCACTCCATAGGTTCCTGTAATAAATAAATTTATATAAAATAAAATCCAGTGAATAAAAGGGGCGGGCCAGGGGCAGACAGGCTGGGGCGGAAACCTCTAAATGATGCTGTACGCCTTCCAGCCAGGAAATGAAGCGGCCTCTATATGACTTGCTTTAGCGCCTAATATACAAAGTGAGAAGCTCACAGCTCACAGCGTGCAGTGGAATGAGAATAAGCAATATCAGTATAGGAGAGGAGCCTGAAGGGAAGGAGTTCAGCTTTAAACATTGGCAGATGTTCTTGCCCTTCCTCATTCTACTAAATATCTATTCCTGTCTTTTGTTTGTGTCCCATCGGAGAGTTTCCCTTCACTTCCTGTCCTGACAGGAAATTAGGTGAGACCTCTACAGTTAAGATGCGAACAGCAATAAAAACCTAATCAAAGCTCTAACTCTTCCTTGCACTCAGGGCCGTCTTAATAGCATCATGGGCCCCCTGGGCAAAGTAATACAATGGAGCCCCTACCAGCTTGCCCCAATTTTATGCACCTACTCTCAAAAATTAAAGTATAAATAGTTGATAGAATTAAACATATATTTATTAGTACTCAATAAAATCAATTTTAAGAACATGCCATAATCCAAAGGCTAATAAACACAAAGGGCACAGTATGGGGGGGGAGACGGAAAGACACAGTACAGGGAAGGTCAGGAGGGCACAGTGCAGGTTCTGGGACACTGGCATCCTGGGACAGCTTAGTAAAAAATCGTGACTATCCCAGCAAATCCAGGACACTTGGCAACTATGATGTAATGCAAGATTATCATGGGGCCTCCCATGCACCCGGGGCCCCTGGGCAGTGCCTATGCATTAAGACAGCCCTGCTTGCGCTTTCCCAAGTTTTGGCTGGATTTTGACTTTAAGGTGCTAACAACTTAGAAATGACTTCCATAAAACAAGTGTGACTGATGGGTCTTGTTTTGCACTCTCCTTGTAGCCTTCAGATGAGAAGGGTTCTACTGATGGTGATGGCAGCAGATTACTCACTATGGCTGGACTGTTCGACTGCTGGGAGCCACCCAACGGAGGGGAGCCTCTTTATTCCTACACAGTAATTACAGTGGACGCATCCAAGGCCATGAACTGGATACATGACCGGCAAGTATAAAAACCGAAATGAGTAGGTCTTGTGTATAGTCCATGTGAATTGTGGAAAGTTAATATAAGCACAGATGATGCCGATTGCTTTTTCATTGTCCATTTACCAGGCCACTGTCATGTGGGTGGGGCAGCGATGTCCCCCACTAGGGTGCGCGCTATCACCAAAGCTTACCCAGGGTGACCTCCTGCAGCAAGGGAGCGTGGCTGGCTGACAATACATTGCTGGCAGGGCTGATCCACCACTAGGCACTGTTGCCTTTTCCTGAATGGGCTGTTGGCCATTTCTCTTTAAAGGCTAAGTTCACCTTTGTTCACTTTTTTTTTTTCTCTCTAACTTCCATGTCCGCTATGTACCAAAATAGCATTAATGTACTTATTTTGCAAAGATAAAACAAATTAACCCAGTATGCTTTAAAAACAGGGGTTTAGTCCGCACGCATTTGCAAACGCATGCGTAAGCCACAGAGCCACGTCACGGCACCCTGGTATCTGTGGTCCTAACACTAAAATATGAGTGTCCCCACAGTGGAGGCACATGCATTCTGATGGATAAATGAGGGTAAGTGGCTGAAGGAGAGCCCACCCCTTCTTAAAGGTACAGGAGCACACCAAACACCCAGCATGTAGCACAATGGCTGCAAAGGTGTTCACACCTATGCGAATTGGATGCAGGTTTCCCTGCATCCAATTCGCATTACAGGAGATTGTGACCGGCTTTCTATGGAGCCGGTTCACAAATCTCCGTTGCGGCTGTGGAGCGGCTTGCACAGGAGTCTGGTGCATCTTTGGCTCCATTTCAGGGCCGAATTCGGGCAAAAATTCGGCCCTGATTCGTCCCTGAAACGGGGAACAGTGCCGCACCGGACCCCTGCTTCGAGCTGCATCCGTCGGAGATGTGAACCCAGCCTCAAGTGGTTGAAAAGGCAGAAGGTTTTTTTTATCTTAATGCATTCTATGCATTAAGATAAACCCTTCTGTGTGCAGCAGCCCCCCCTCAGCCCTCCTAATACTTACCTGAGCCCCATCTCGATCCAGCCAATGTGCACGAGTGCCTCGGCCATCCAGGACTCTCCCTCCGGATTGGCTGAGACACAGCAGCGGACGCCATTGGCTTCTGCTGCTGTCGGTCAGTTAACCAGTGAGAGGAGAGAAGGGGCGGGGCCGAACCGCGGCTCCGTGTCCCAATGGACACACAGAGCTGCAGCTCGGGTGCCCCCATAGCAAGCTGCTTGCTGTTGGGGGCACTCGACAGGATGGAAAGGGCCAGGACAGCCAGCGAGGGACCTGAGAAGAGGATTGGGGCTGCTCTGTGCAAAACCATTACACAGAGCAGGTAAGTATAATATGTTTGTTATTAAAAAAAAACAAAAAAAAAACGAGACTTTAGTACGGTATCCCTTTAATCCCTCTCTTACATATTCCTGACGCTAATTAGAACTGAAAATGTGGCTTGGAGATGCTACAAAATGTCTTCATCATTACAGAATGAGTCCTGCTGAATGTGACTCAATATTCTGAGCTATAATGATTACCATTCTAATAAGTCTTCTCAGTCCAGTGAATGGAAAGTCTCTTCTTATCTAGAGATGTCCAGAGCCTCTGCCGTCTGCAAGGATCAATCAATTTTCATTACCACAGAGCAGTGACGGAAAGCTGGTATAGAACAGAATAAAATGTTTTACCACCTTGATTCATATCTGAAAACTACAATTTGCGGTTTTGTGGGCAGAGCGGATTCATACATATAGTGATCTGCCACTCTCAGGAGAAAGTGATGACCCGTTTTTTGTTTCGATAGCCTTTCTCTGTGTTCCTCTGGTGGAGGTCTCTTTACTGCTGTTGACTCAGTGCTCAGTGAAGCAGATCATCTCTCTTCCTCCATCCAGCCGGCTGAACTCTGGTAACAACCAACAGTGCCTGTGATTCCTCCTCTTCTATAACACTACTGACATCAAAACACAAAGCTCTAAAAACAAACCAAAAAAAACGAATCCTGGAATGTATAGAAGATTGCAAAATGTACCACAACATCAATTCATTTCAGCGTCTTGCCCTTGCAGAGTGCTGTCTGAGCACAACACCTGGAAAACCTGGATGCCCAGTTAAGCCCTGTACATAAGTTGTATAAGAGCAGCTCTAAACAGCTACATTTTATATATATATATATATATATATATATATATATATATATATATATATATATATCTCTCCTGTATTGATTTGTATTGTAAGTGTACTGTCTGCCCTCATGTTGTAAAGCGCCGCGCAAACTGTTGTCGCTATATAAATCCTGTTTAATAATAATACATTTTTTATATATATATATATAATGTATTATTATTATTAAACAGGATTTATATAGCGACAACAGTTTGCGCGGCGCTTTACAACATGAGGGCAGACAGTACACTTACAATACAAATCAATACAGGAGATATATATATATATATATATCTCTATTTTGGGGGGGGGGGGGGGTTAGGTATATTTTACAGAGTTTACAGCATCCCAAACACATTACAACCCCCTCTTCATCTTTAAATAATAAAAAAAAGCGCTTCTTTGTCATTTATGTAGGTGTACACTGCCTGTCTGCAAAAGCTCAGAGTAGATGACCATGCATGCGCAGTGGCTGAGCTCATGAGGTCTTTGTGGAAGACGTTCCTAAACCTTTTAGGCCTCATGCACACTGGACGTTTTTACAGCTGCTGTTTTTGGCTGCAGGTGTTTTTTTTTGTTTTTTTTTTGGTTTTTTTTTTTGCAGCCAGTAAACTCCCCAGCATGTTATGGGTGTCCATGCACACATAACCACTTCAGCCCCGGAAGGTTTTACCCCCTTTCCTGACCTGAGCACTTTTTACAATTCGGCACTGCGTCGCTTTAACTGCTAATTGCGCGGTCATGCAATGCTGTACCCAAACGAAATTTGCGTCCTTTTCTTCCCACAAATAGAGCTTTCTTTTGATGGTATTTGATCACCTCTGCCGTTTTTATTTTTTGCGCTATACACGGAAAAAGACCGAAAATTTTGAAAAAAAATGATATTTTCTACTTTTTGTTCTAAAAAAAATCCAATAAACTCAATTTTAGTCATACATTTAGGCCAAAATGTATTCGGCCACATGTCTTTGGTAAAAAAAATGTCAATAAGTGTATATTTATTGGTTTGCGCAAAAGTTATAGCGCCTACAAACTAGGGTACATTTTCTGGAATTTACACAGCCTTTAATTTATGACTGCCTATGTCGTTTCTTGAGGTGCTAAAATGGCAGGGCAGTACAAAACCCCCCCAAATGACCCCATTTTGGAAAGTAGACACCCCAAGGAAATTGCTGAGAGGCATGTTGAGCCCATTGAATATTCATTTTTTTTGTCCCAAGTGATTGAATAATGACAAAAAAAAAAAAATTACAAAAAGTTGTCACTAAATGATATATTGCTCACACAGGCCATGGGCATATGTGGAATTGCACCCCAAAATACATTCTGCTGCTTCTCCTGAATATGGGGATACCACATGTGTGGGACTTTTTGGGAGCCTAGCCGGGTACGGGGCCCCGAAAACCAATCACTGCCTTCAGGATTTCTAAGGGCGTACATTTTTGATTTTACTCCTCACTACCTATCACAGTTTTGAAGGCCATAAAATGCCCAGATGGCATAAAACCCCCCCAAATGACCCCATTTTGGAAACTAGACACCCCAAGCTATTTGCTGAGAGGCATATTGAGTCCATGGAATGTTTTATATTTTGACACAAGTTGCGGGAAAGTGACAAATTTTTTATTTTTTTATTTTTTTTTGCACAAAGTTGTCACTAAATGATATATTGCTCACACAGGCCATGGGCATATGTGGAATTGCACCCCAAAATACATTCTGCTGCTTCTCCTGAGTACGGGGATACCACATGTGTGGAACTTTTTGGGAGCCTAGCCGCGTACGGGGCCCCGAAAACCAATCACTGCCTTCAGGATTTCTAAGGGCGTACATTTTTGATTTTACTCCTCACTGCCTATCACAGTTTCGGAGGCCATGGAATGCCCAGGTGGCACAAACCCCCCCCAAATGACCCCATTTTGGAAAGTAGTCACCCCAAGCTATTTGCTGAGAGGCATGGTGAGTATTTTGCAGCTCTCATTTGTTTTTGAAAATAAAGAAAGACGAGAAAAAAATTTTTTTTTTTTCTTTTTTCAATTTTCAAAACTTTGTGACAAAAAGTGAGGTCTGCAAAATACTCACTATACCTCTCAGCAAATAGCTTGGGGTGTCTACTTTCCAAAATGGGGTCATTTGGGGGGTTTTTTTGCCACCTGGGCATTCCATGGCCTCCGAAACTGTGATAGGCAGTGAAGAGTGAAATCAAAAATTTACGGCCTTAGAAAGCCTGAAGGCGGTGCTTGGTTTTCGGGGTCCCGTACGCGGCTAGGCTCCCAAAAAGTCTCACACATGTGGTATCCCCGTACTCAGGAGAAGCAACAGAATGTATTTTGGGGTGTAATTTCACATATTCCCATGGCATTTTTGAGCAATATATCATTTAGTGACAACTTTGCGCAAAAAAAAATAAATTGTCTCTTTCCCGCAACTTGTGTCACAATATAAAATATTCCATGGACTCAACATGACTCTCAGCAAATAGCTTGGGGTGTCTACTTTCCAAAATGGGGTCATTTGGGGGGGTTTTGAACTGTCCTGGCATTTTATGCACAACATCTAGACGCTTATGTCACACATCACCCACTCTTCTAACCACTTGAAGACAAAGCCCTTTCTGACACTTATTGTTTACATAAAAAAATAATTTTTTTTTGCAAGAAAATTACTTTGAACCCCCAAATATTATATATTTTTTTTAAAGCAAATGCCCTACAGATTAAAATGGTGGGTATTTCATTTTTTTTTTTCACACAGTATTTGCGCAGCGATTTTTCAAACGCATTTTTTGGGGAAAAAACACACTTTTTTACATTTTAATGCACTAAAACACACTATATTGCCCAAATGTTTGATGAAATAAAAAAGATGATCTTAGGCCGAGTACATGGATACCAAACATGACATGCTTTAAAATTGCGCACAAACGTGCAGTGGCGACAAACTAAATACATTTTTAAAAGCCTTTAAAAGCCTTTACAGGTTACCACTTTAGATTTACAGAGGAGGTCTACTGCTAAAATTACTGCCCTCAATCTGACGTTCGCGGTGATACCTCACATGCATGGTGCAATTGCTGTTTACATTTGACGCCAGACCGACGCTTGCGTTCGCCTTAGCGCGAGAGCAGGGGGGACAGGGGTGCTTTTTTTTTTTTTTTTTTTTATTATTATTTTTTTTATCTTATTTTTAAACTGTTACTTTCATTTTTTTTTTTTTTAAATCATTTTTATTGTTATCTCAGGGAATGTAAATATCCCCTATCATAGCAATAGGTAGTGACAGGTACTCTTTTTTGCAAAAATTGGGGTCTATTAGACCCTAGATCTCTCCTCTGCCCTCAAAGCATCTGACCACACCAAGATCGGTGTGATAAAATGCTTTCCCAATTTCCCAATGGCGCTGTTTACATCCGGCGAAATCTAAGTCATAAAATGCTCGTAGCTTCCGGTTTCATAGGCCATAGAGATGTTTGGAGCCACTCTGGTCTCTGATCAGCTCTATGGTCAGCTGGCTGAATCACCGGCTGCATTTTCAGGTTCCCTGTTGAGACAGGAGAGCCAGAGAAAAACACGGAAGACGTTGGGGGGGGGGGGGGGCATTCCCTCCCACTGCTTGTAAAAGCAGTCTAGAGGCTAATTAGCCGCTAGGATTGCTTTTACATGAAAGCCGACCGCTGGCTGAAAAGAATGATACCAAGATGATACCTAAACCTGCCGGCATCATTCTGGTATAACCACTCAAAGTCGTGAATGGCGTACCTGAAGACAAAAAAATGGTTAACAATAAAGCACAGTAAACCGTAAGGTATAAAAAATTGCATACCTGAAAAGCAAACATGATAAAACATAACAATAAAACATTGCAGAATAGAATACAGTAAAAAAGAGCAGAACAATAGAGAGAATAGAGAGAGAGAGAACAATAAAACGACAACTTTTTTTTTTTTTTTTTTATATTTTTGTATGTGTTTTTTTTTTTTTTTTTTTTTTACACTTTTTTTTGTAACTAACTTTTATAACTGTAACCGGTTCCAGGTTCGGGTCTCTCAAAATGCGATGGCATCTTGGGAGACCCTGTGAAAGTGTGTCCTAGTCTGTGCAATGCTGTACCCTACGCTAATACTCAACTAGTGAATGGTAGCGTTCAAAACATTCACCAATGCAAAGACCAGGATTGTCAGGACAGGATGGACAATAATAGCGGGTGTCACGCCTATATCCACGCTTGTTGCAGACACAACATCTTTTTTGGGGGGGTTCGCTGGGTAGGGGTACTCGGGAGGACATAAAGAAAATGCCTCTCATGCAGCCGACTGCATTTGGTTGGGGATGTGAATGGGGGAAGTACGGGCGCTGCAGAAGCGGTGGGTTCCCAATTAGGATTGGCGAATGCAGCAGGAAGGGCACTATGGGCACGATGGGCCTGTGTTTGTCTTTTTGGTGGCAGCGGGACACTACTTGAGCTTGCCACCTCGCCAGCTTGAACTGCACTTATGGGACTCGCCACGTCACCAAGTGTTACTGCAGTGCTGGTTTGACTACGACCGGGGTGTACTAGGCCGCTGGCACTTGCCAGTTCACCAAAACGCTACCAAAAAAACTGTTAGCGATCGCAGGGATCAGGCCTGACTCTGCGAACGCTGCAGTTATGCGTTTAGTGTTTTGTAAGTGACAGTGATCGATCGATACTGCACTTGGGTGGGCTGGGCGGAGGGGAAAAACGCAGGTGCTAGCGGGTATCTGGGCTGATCCCGCTAACACTGCCCGTTTGGGAACCCTAAACTGCTGGGGACGCTAGTATAGATCTGATCGGATCAGATATTGATCCGTTCAGATACTATACCACTAAGGGAGGTGTATGGTGCGTGCGTGGGTGTTAGCGCTACTGGCGCTAACCTGACGCTGCCTGGGGCTGGTGCTTGCCAGTTCACCAAAACGCTACCAAGAAAACTGTTAGCGATCGCAGGGATCAGGCCTGACTCTGCGAACGCTGCAGTTATGCGTTTAGTGTTTTGTAAGTGTCAGTGATCGATCGATACTGCACTTGGGTGGGCTGGGCCGGGCGGAGGGGCAAAACGCAGGTGCTAGCAGGTATCTGGGCTGATCCCGCTAACACTGCGTTTTCGGGAACCCTAAACTGCTGGTGACGCTAGTATAGATCTGATCGGATCAGATATTGATGCGTTCAGATACTATACCACTAAGGGAGGCGTATGCTGCGTGCGTGGGTGTTAGCGGTACTGGCGCTAATCTGACGCTGCCTGGGGCGACGCATATCACCGCCGGGTGATCAGGGGGCTAAACCTTTATTCGGTAATAAACGGCGGGTGCCCTGACACTATAAAAAATAAACGAACTAACCAGCGTCATCCGTAACGGTTATACGGTGATCAGTGGTGAAAGGGTTAACTAGGGGGCAAGCAAGGGGTTAAAACATTTATTAGGTAGTATATGGGGGTCCCTGACGCTATAAAACGCTGACGGCGAACCTAAATATTTACCTCCCTAACTAGCGTCACCAGCGACACTAATACAGCGATCAGAAAAATGATCGCTTAGTGACACTGGCGACAGGGGGTGATCAAGGGGTTAAAACTTTATTAGGGGGGGTTAGGGGGGTACCATAGACCTAAAGGGGGATAATACTCACTGCCCTAACACTGTAACTGTCACAAACTGACACTATGCAGTAATCAGAAAAAAAAAAAAATACTGCTGGTGTCAGTTTGTGACGGGGGGGGGGGGGGTGATTGGGGGGGATTCGGGGGGCGATCGGGGGGGGATCGGGGGTGTAAAGTATGCCTGGCATGTTCTACTGTGTGTGTTTGTGTTGTGTGCACTTACTTGTCTTCTCTCCTCGGCGCTGGGACGGAAACTGCCAGACCGAGGAGAGATGACATCACATCCTCTGCCTGTGTGAAACTACACGCAGGCAGAGGAGGATTCCCATTGGCTGGGAGCGATCGCGAGGGGGGGGGCCACGATCGGATGGTCTCCCCCTCGCCTCCCAACGCTCCCAGTGCAAAGCCGACCGCCGCTGGCACCGGGGGGGGGTCCGATCGGACCCCCCACCCGCGGGAAGCAGGTCACGTATGGGAACGTGACTCTGCCTGCCCGTGCCATTCTGCCGCAGTATATCTGCGTTAGGCGGTCGGCAAGTGGATAAGCTGTTATCAGCATTTTTTTGGCAGGAGCATTTTCTGGCTGGAAAACAAAAACGGAACTAGTGGGTTTTAAGAGGAGTTTTCAGCTGTAAAAACGCTCCAACTCTGATAAGAGCTTAAAAATGCTGAAAAACATGGCTATTTGGCACTTATCAGCGTTTCTGAGCCATAAGCCTTTGTAGGAGCATAGTTTTGCTAAAAAAAAAAAAGCTACAGCTGAAAAACTCATTCTATAGCTACAGCTTTCTACCGCTAACACTACTGGCTTTTTTATAACGTCCAGTGAGCATGAGGCCTTCAAGTGTCAGCAGTCTTGTTATCATCTGTGTTTTGACCTTCCTAAAACTGGAGCAAAGTGGTGTTTTAAAGACTTCAAGAAAAGCTGCCTAGAGTGATACTAAAGGGTTACATTTAAAAAAAAAAAAAAAAAAACAAACATGTTATACTTACCTGCTCTGTGTAATGGTTTTGATATAGCCCTGATCCTTCTCTTTGCGGGTCCCCCACCGGCGCTCTTGTCCCTCTTCTCTGCCGAGTGCCCCCATAGCAAGCCGCTTGCTATGGGGGTACTCCTGCGTGTTCGCTCCCGAGCCCCGCACTGGGTGTCCATAAGACACTCAGAACGAGGCTCATCCCCCCCCCCCCCCCCCTTCACCCCCTTCACTGCCTGTGACTGACAATGGCTCCTGCTGGAGAATCTGAGCCAATGAGGAGGGAGAGAGTCGGGGCAGCTGCCACTCTCATGCACATCGCTGGATCGGGATTGGACTTGGGTAATTATTAGGAGGGACTGCGCGGGGGGACCTGCATGCTGAGTGTTTTTTACTTTTCATGCATAGAATGCATGAAGGGAAAAAAGCAACCCTTCATGCTTTACAACTACTTTAAACTTAAAGTATTATTAAACCCACAACAGTAAAATTAATCTGTATATGCAGTAAAGCATGCTTGTTATACTCTATACCGCTGTGGAACCAAAGGGGTTAATCCTCCGCATTGTGTAAAAAGGCTGTTTGATCCTGTCTTTCTCTTCCCCCTTCTTCCACTGTCCCCAATCCATCTTCTGATAAGACAGAACATTTGGAGTCACCCTGCACATGCTCAGTTTGGTGTGTATTGCTAGAGAGTTTTTTTTTTCTTTTCTTTTGGGAGAGTGCATGTGATCAGCACAGGGCCAATCAGTACTGTCCAGACAGAGTCAGGGGTCCTGCAGCCTCATAGGACAGTCAGAGTAGAATGAATACTCCTACAAGCTTTAATCAGACACTGATAGAAGACTGCTTTATACTGCTGATGAGAAAAGGTATTTAGCCGTTTATATTTACTAAAATAATTGCAACATTCCATGTTCTGTGTAATGTGGGAGACCAGATATAGTGAATGCAGGGTCCTGGGTTTAGCAACACTTTAAGTGGATTGCAAATGCCTTATAAAAGCATTACTGTACACGCTGCCCTTATGTACAAGGCCTTCAAGCGAGGTTATGCATATTTCCCTATCCCAGAGAATTGAAGCCAGGCACAGCCAGGAAACTAGCATTATCAGGGGGAGCCAAGGACAGCAGCCTATACACTTCACTAAATATATATATATATATATATATATAATCATTTATTATTTTTATTTTTTTCACAATTTCTTCTCTTGTAATGTACCGTTTTCTCATGTCTCCTGTCACTTGCTTTATTTGCAGAATGCCGGCTATACTGGATGGAGACGAGGAGATCCAGAAATGGTTGGATTATGGTGAGGTGCCTGCCAAAGAAGCACTTAAACTCATTCACCCCTCTGAAAACATCACCTGCCACCCCGTGTCCACCGTAGTGAACAACTCCCGGAACAACACCGCGGAATGCATTCTTCCAATCATTCTGAAACCCAAAAAGGTCATTATGTAACCAGGCTGTTCTTTGTGTTCCGAAATGTTACCTTTTTTTTTTTTATATTCTCTCAAACATAGTTTTTTTTTTTTCTTTTTTTCCTGCCCAGGAGCCCGCGCTCAGCGCCAGCAGTAAGAAGATGTTGGAATGGCTGCAGAGTAAATCTCCAAAAAAAGAAGAGTCAGGAGGGCTGCTGAAGTTGCCAAAACTTTCTCAGTTTGCGGTGTCGCCAAAAAAGACCAGCGCGGGGTTAATGCACCAGTGGCTGAAGAAAGAAGGGGAGCCTTCTCCGAAGAGGGTGAAGAGATGATGGCGCGCTATAATCCGCACAACGGCTTCGTCAGTTGTTCCTGTCACCAAGCATTATCCTGTCTAGGCCAGCAGTTTTCAGTTTTATTTACCTCTGTTCTTTGGAAATAAAGCAATCCGATTGGTCAGGTTTCTCTGCCTCCCATTTTGCAGAAATGGTACCAGGATTGTAATTAGAATTTTACACAAACTTTGAAAACAAAGTGCCCTTATCCTTTGTCATCTAACCCACCCTCCTCCAGAGATGCATACTGGCTTCAATCCGACGTCCTCTGCCTCTGGTTTTTACATCCAGCTCTGAAAATCTTCGCTGCCCTGCTACACCTGGGCATTACAGAAATTTGAACTGTCAAATGTGCATTTATGATCCAACCAGGCTAAACAAATAGTGCCACATCCCTACTGGTAGGACAAATTGTAAGATTATTGGATGGGTGGAAATACCCACATGAACAAATATAAAAACTTAATGACATGTATTTATGTATATAATTAAAAAGCACAGTCATGGTAGACCAGATAAAACAGAAGATCTGATGATTATATATCCAACAAAGTTAAACCACCGTAAGGAATCTTGAGCAGGCAATAAGATGCCATATATGATAAACTGACATGTTTCGATTTTCAATAAATACACTTCTTCATCAGTGAGTCAATATGGTGGTGAATTCTGAAATATAGATGCATATAGACATCAAATTCCTAAAAACAGCAATAATGTTATATATAAAAAAAAAAAAAAAAAAAAAAAAAAAGAACTGCGTTGCATAAGGATGCTTGTGAGTGTCCTTAAGTAATGCAGTTTTATTTTATATCAACATTATTGTTTTAATGATTTTGATGTAAATATGCATTATATTCCAGAATTCACCACCATATTGACCCACTGATGAAGATCTATATTGGGAATCGAAACGTGTCAGTTAATCATATATGGCAGCTGTTCTTGTCTGCTCATGATTCCTTAGGCTCCATGCACACTGGACGTTAAAATAACGTTATAAAAACGCCAGTAGCTTTGCAGTGGAGGTTATTTACGAAAGGCAAATCCACTTTGCACTACAAGTGCAAAGTGCACTTGAAATTGCACTGAAAGTGCACTTGGAAGTGCAGTCGCTGTATATCCGAGGGGGACATGCAAGGAAAATAAAAAACAGCATTTTTAGCTTGCACATGATTGCATGATAAAATCAGCAGAGCTTCCCCTCACTTTAGATCTTCCCCTTTTAGCGCAAAGTGGATTTGCCTTTCGTAAATAACCCCCAGTGAGTCTTTCAACCTTTTTTTTAATGTTTTTGCAATAGCGTTTATTAGCGTTTTTCCGCGTTAGCATTTTATTTTTTTTTAGAATTTTTTTTTTTTTTTTCAATGGATCCAGAACGTTAAATGCTGGTAAGCGTTTCTGCGCATTTTAACATTAAGCATTTTTTTGTGGTCATAAAAACAGCTCCTGAATGCGATTTTAGGCCGTTCAGACAAGAGCCCATAAACTCCACTGCTGATAAACGTCCATGTGTGCAGGGACACATAGGATGACATGGAGGGGAGTTTATGGGCCCAAACTCCCAAAAACCGCTGTTTATGAGCTTCAGTGTGCATGAAGCCATTATGTACAAATAAAATATGTAATTTTATATTTGTTTATGTGAGTATTTCTGTAGTGCCTAAAAAAAATTCCCATCCAGTCTTACAATTTTTGCTGTGTAATGTACAAGCATCGGGACAGTGAAGACTTTCACCACTGGATGTAAACAGCTCAATGTCAGTAATGGATCTGGGGAGGGGGGAGGGTAGGTTTATATTGTATTTAAGTGCGTTTAACCTTTAACCTTGGCTGTCCAAGAACCTTTCACTAATAGTTTGTATCCTTTTATGGATGTTTAATAAAGATTTGGTTTATGTTGAATATCACATGCTCTACTCTGTTTTTCATCTTGTTACTTTTTTTTTCTAATCTGATCCAGTGCATAAAGATTTGGTTGGGTATTTTTCTTATTAGCAGTAATGTGATGTATCTCAGGTTAAAGGAAACCTTTCTATAGCTGCATGCTACATCTTTGAAGTTCAGTCATTCCAACAGCAGCTCAGCTCTCCTCTCCCAGCAGTGACTCAGCTGTGTATCTTGATGCCTCCTCCCAACAATGACTCAGCAACTCAGCCCATCCTGATGCCCTCTTCTAGCAGTGACTCAGCTGTGTATCTTGATGCCTCCTCCCAACAATGAATCAGCAGCTCAGCTCATCCTGGTGCCTTGCCCTAGCAGTGACCAGGGCTGGTGCAAAGATTTTTGACACCCTAGGTGAAACCTAATTTTGCTGCTCCCCCCCCTTGGTTTCCACCTCTGACTCCACCCACTTTGCCCTGCCCATGTATACCCCACCTTTTTAATGAAAAGCCCATCAAATGCAGCCTCACCAGCACCCATCAAATGCAGCCTCACCAGCGCCCATCAAATTCAGCCGCACCAGCGCATATCAATGAATGTTTGCTTGCTTCTATTCATTCGGGAGTCTGGACACAGACACAGTCCTCTGCTGCTGCTGCTGCTGCTGCGCCTCTGACACTATGTGCGAACGGAGCAGTGCTGCCTGCTGATGCTGAGACTTAGTTCCTTGCTGCAGGAAGACACCATGGCCGGGCCCTATGCGTGCTTGGTTTAGTGGTAGCAAAATTGCACCAGCCCTGGCAGTGACTCAGCAGCTCAGCCCATCCTGGTGCCCTCCCCTAGTAGTGACTCAGCAGCTCAGCCCATCCTGATGCCCTCTCCTAACAGTGACTCAGCAGCGCAGCTCATCCCTGGTGCCCTCTCCTAACAGTAGCTCAGCTCATCCTGGTGCCCTCCCCTAGCAGAGGCTCAGCCCATGCTAATGCCCTCTCCTAGCAGTGATTCGGCAGCTCAGCTCATCCTGATGCCCTCTCCTAGCAGAGACTCGGCAGCTCAGCTCATCCTTGTGCCCTCCCCCTAGCAGAGACTCAGCAGCTCAGCCCATCCTGATGCCCTGCCCTAGCAGAGACTCAGCAGCTCAGCCCATCCTGATGCCCTCTCCTAGCAGAGGCTCAGCTCATCCTTGTGCCCTCCCCTAGCAGAGACTCAGCAGCTCAGCCCATCCTTATGCCTGCCCTAGCAGTGACTCAGCAGCTCAGCCCATCCTGGTGCCCTCCCCTAGCAGAGACTCAGCAGCTCAGCCCATCCTGATGCCCTGCCCTAGCAGTGACTCAGCAGCTCAGCCCATCCTGATGCCCTCCCCTAGCAGAGACTCAGCAGCTCAGCCCATCCTGATGCCCTCTCCTAGCAGAGACTCCTCAGCTCATCCTTGTGCCCTCCCCTAGCAGAGACTCAGCAGCTCAGCCCATCCTGATGCCCTGCCCTAGCAGAGACTCAGCAGCTCAGCCCATCCTGATGCCCTCTCCTAGCAGAGACTCAGCAGCTCATCCTTGTGCCCTCCCCTAGCAGAGACTCAGCAGCTCAGCCCATCCTGATGCCCTGCCCTAGCAGAGACTCAGCAGCTCAGCCCATCCTGATGCCCTCTCCTAGCAGAGACTCAGCAGCTCAGCTCATCCTTGTGCCCTCCTCCCCTAGCAGAGACTCAGCAGCTCAGCCTATCCTGATGCCCTGCCCTAGCAGTGACTCAGCAGCTCAGCCCATCTTGATGCCCTCTCTTAGCAGAGACTCAGCAGCTCAGCTCATCCTGGTGCCCTCTCCTAGCAGAGACTCAGCAGCTCAGCCCATCCTGATGCCCTCTCCTAACAGAGACTCAGCAGCTCAGCTCATCCTGGTGCCCTCTCTTAGCAGAGACTCAGCAGCTCAGCCCATCCTGTTGCCCTCCCCTAGCAGAGACTCAGCAGCTCAGCTCATCCTGGTGCCCTCTCTTAGCAGTGACTCAGCAGCTCAGCTCATCCTGGTGCCCTCCCCTAGCAGTGACTCAGCAGCTCAGCTCATCCTGGAGCCCTCTCTTAGCAGTGACTCTGCAGCTCAGCTCATCCTTGTGCCCTCCCCTAGCAGTGACTCAGCTCAGCTCATCCTGTGTACTCCTCCCAATAGTTATATAGTAGTTCAACTTATCCCTCTACCACCTCCAAGCGTGTGCAACTCTGCTTCCATCTCCTAGGGGTGACTCCGCAGTCCTCCCCTTTTCCCAGGAGTGACTCAGGAGTTCAGTTACCCTCTCCCTGCAGTCACTTCTTATCTCAGCCCCCCCCCCCCCCCCCCAGCTGTGACTCAGCTGCTCAGTTCTCCCTGCTCAAGGCAGAGAGCATGAATTTGAATGATTTGCAGACCTGTAAGGTCTGACCCAGCAAGGAACATGTTAGACCTCTGCAGAAAGATCACTGCTTCCACTCCAGAAGCAAGGATCCTTCTCTGCAGCATGCTGGCAGTGGACAGGCTTTCTACTCAGGCTGTGGCTGAAAAAACCCTTTCTCTGTACTTCTTATGCCACCTGTGAGCTGTACTCCATCTTTGGAAGTCATTAATGCAGTGACATAAACAGATTAGCTGATAAAGATCTTTCCATCTTGTCACTAGCGGCAGTGTGAGATGATCTGTCTGTATTTACGATCCGTGTGCGGGTCTTGCAGCAATGACCGAAATTGTTGGGTACAGATTAACGACTTCATTTTTTTTTTTTATTGGCTGACTGCCTGGCACGTTATCTTACCTTGTAACCCTATCCCTGCCAGATTGTACAAAGAATTCCAGCAAAATTAAGCTGGTCTTATGGAATGCGATTCTTTGGTTGGGAAGTGAGGATAAATATTTCCAGTAGGTGATATCTGGTTAAATCCAAATTATGTCAGATTTGGCCTGCAAGATGGCATTGAGCTTTCAAGGCCCATTCACACCTAAAGTGGTTGGAAACCCTTACATACGCTATATTACCAAAAGTATTGGGACACCTGCCTTTACACGCACATGAACTTTAATGGCACCCCAGTCTTAGTTCGTAGGGTTCAATATGGAGTTGGCCCACCTTTGCAGCTATAACAGCTTCAACTCTTCTGGGAAGGCTGTCCACAAGGTTTAGGCGTGTGTCTATGGGAATGTTTGACCATTCTTCCAGAAGTGCATTTGTGAGGTCAGGCACTGATGTTGGACGAGAAGGCTGGCTCGCCATCTCCACTCTAATTCATCCCAAAGGTTTTCTATCGGGTTGAGGTCAGGACTCTGTGCAGTCCAGTTGAGTTCCTCCACCCCAAACTCGCTCATCCATGTCTTTATGGACCTTGCTTTGTGCCCTGGTGAGCAGTCATGTTGGAAACAGGAAGGGGCCATCCCCAAACTGTTCCCACAAAGTTGGGAGCATGAAATTGTCCAAAATGTCTTGGTATGCTGACGCCTTAAGAGTTCCCTTCACTGGAACTAAGGGGCCAAGCTCAAGCCCTGAAAAACAACCCCACACCATAATCCCCCCCTCCACCAAATGGTTTTTGGATCAGTGCACAAAGCAAGGTCCATAAAGACATGGATGAGCGAGTTTGAGGTGGTGGAACTTGACTCGCCTGCACAGAGTCCTGACCTCAACACGATAGAACACCTTTGGAATGAATTAGAGCAGAGACTGCGAGCCAGGCCTTCTCATCCAACATCAGTGCCTGACCTCACAAATGTGCTTCTGGAAGAACAGTCAAACATTCCCATAGACACCCTCCTAAACCTTGTGGACAGCCTTCCCAGAGGAGTTGAAGCTGTTATAGCTGCAAAGGGTGGGCCAACTCAATATTGAACCCTACGGACTAATGCTGGCCATACACTATACGAAAAATCGGCCAAACCCATTTTCCAAAAACGAACATTCGGCCGTGAGTGCAAACGATTGTGCCATCATGTAATGACCGATAAATCGTTCAGTGCACATAAATGAATGCATTTTTTGTTCATATTGTTTTACATATACCCAGTGCAGACAGTTCAGATGGGAAACACATTAACCTTTCAATTTATCGTTCATTTGGCAGAAAATTTCCAAACTTGTCCTTCGTTTTTTTTGGCCCAAAAACATCCCAACGATTAACGATTTTGTGCCCATTAACTGGCTGAAAAACTAACAAACTGTCTAAATGACCGAATTTTGGACAATTTTTCGTATAGTGTATGGCCAGCATTAGACTGGGATGCCATTTACGTTCGTGTGTGTGTAAAAAGACAGATGTCCCAATACTTTTTGTAATATAGTGTATAACAAGTAAAGTGACTGGCCACAGGTGATACACAGAGATGAAAAAAATCCTGCTGCATAAGTTGTTCCTGTTTATCTGCAGCTGTCTTTCACCTACATACATTGAAAGTGCAGAATTTACACAGGATTTCTCAGCTCTGAAAAGCAAGGAGCTGATTGAAGGGAAGTGAACCGCCCCCTCCCCTACACACACACACAGCTGAGGCTGTCCATCACAGGCTGTGCCCTCCCCTGTCACCTTTTTTCTCTTGGTGTCAGGAAAACATGTCAGAAATGATTCATAGCCGAGGAATGAAGCAGCAAACAGAAATGACAGTGCTCTGGATTGAGACAAGTACACATTATAGAGGGATATGCATTGTTCATATTTCATTGCAGAGGTTTACAATCACTTTAAACCTTTGGCGCCGACGCCTCCCACTTTTTCAGGGAGGGTTTTCAGAGGCAGAGTGGGGTCTACAATCATGTGACCGCTATGATTAGCAGTCACATAATTGGAAAAGCTCCCAATCGCAAGCAGCACCCTATCATTAGTATCAGTAGGAGATATGGTGCCCCATCATTGGTGTCAGGGAGAGGAATAATGCCCTATTGGGAGGTTTAGTGCCCCATCATTGGTGTCAGTGGGAGGAACAGTGCCCCCATTATTGCTGTCAATGGGAGGAATAGTGCCCCATCATTGGTGTCAGAGGGAGGAATAGTGCCCCATTATTGGTGTCAGTGGGAGGAATAGTGCCCCATCATTGGTGTCAGTGGGAGGAATAGTGCCCCATCATTGGTGTCAGTGGGAGGAATAGTGTCCCATCATTGGTGTCAGTGGGAAGAATAGTGCCCCATCAATGGTGTCAGTGGGAGGAATAGTGCCCCATCATTGGTGTCAGTGGGAGGAATAGTGCCCCATCAATGCTGTTAGTGGGAGGAATAGTGTCCCATCATTGGTGTCAGTGGGAGGAATAGTGTCCCATCATTGGTGTCAGTGGGAAGAATAGTGCCCCATCAATGGTGTCAGTGGGAGGAATAGTGCCCCATCATTGGTGTCAGTGGGAGGAATAGTGCCCCATCAATGGTGTTAGTGGGAGGAATAGTGTCCCATCACTGGTGTCAGTGGGAGGAATAGTGCCCCATCATTGGTGTCAGTGGGAGGAATAGTGCCCCATCAATGGTGTCAGTGGGAGGAATAGTGCCCCATCAATGGTATCAGTGGGAGGAATAGTGTCCCATCATTGGTGTCAGTGGGAGGAATAGTGCCCCATCATTGGTGTCAGTGGGAGGAATAGTGCCCCATCAGTGGGAGGAATAGTGTCCCATCATTGGTGTCAGTGGGAGGAATAGTGTCCCATCATTGGTGTCAGTGGGAGGAATAGTGCCTCATTGGGAGGTTTAGTGCCCCATCATTGGTGTCAGTAGAAGGAATAATGCCCCATTGTTTTGTTGGTGTCAGTGGAAGGAATAGTGCTCCATCATTGCGGGTTCCCACATCGCACCTAAATCACCGGCAGTTCACACTGCCCCCTGCAAACCACTGTAGGTGTCAATACAAAGTTAATGACTCCCCCAGATCGGTTCGCAGGTCGCAGTGCAAACTGTGAGTCCAGACGGGAAACAGATCGCATTGGGTGTGGTCTGATTCTGATGTGGACAAAAAAAAAAGGGTCCTGTACAAGTTTGGTCCGAAACGCGATGCAAATTCAGCCATACATTTTGTATATCTGAATTCGCATGGCACAGACATCGCATGTGATCTGCACAGCAATGCGGTGCGAATCACATGCGATGTCTGGCAACGCACCAATGTGAACCGGCCAATCTGATTTATACTTCTAAAAAAAAAAAAAATCCATTCTGTAGTCTGCGCCTAGAGACCTCCTCAGTCCATGCAGACACAGGACCAGCAGATGACCCCCATAAGACAGAGGTGAGACTCGGGGGAGGAACAAAGAATATCCTAAATATCCCAAAAAAAGACCCTCCAGTCCAATGCAAGATCGTCTTCTTGCAAAATTCAGGTGGCTTTGTGTTTTCCAGGATTTTACCGGATCGTGATGTCATCACCACCTAGGCACTGCAGGTGGAAGGTGGGGGGAAGGTGAGCATTAAAGAGAACTTATTTTATCACAGGTACATTTTTACATGCTATTAATGTCCTAAATTATTTATTAATGTAATTAATGTATTCATCAATACATTTAATAATTAATTGATGTCATAATTATTAAATGTAACAATGTAAAAGTAATTAATGTAAAATGTATTTAATATCTTTTATCAGGTTCCTCTTATTTTTTGCATCATATATATATATATATATATATATATATTATTTTTTTGCTACAGAATGGCTTTATATGTATTAATTACATAAATCTGATTGGTTAATATTTATGTAAAGAAAAAATTCTATCGCTTTGATTTTAACAACATAGAAAAATAAAAATAGACCCCCCTCTGCAGTAATTGATTTATTCATCAATAAATTTATAATGAATTCATGTAATAATTATTAAATGTAACAAATGTAAAATTAATTATTGTAAAATGTATTTAATGTCTTTTATCAGGTTCCTCTTATTTTTTGCATCATATATATATATATTTTCTTTTTTTTTTTTTTTTTTTGCTACAGAATGTCTTTATGTGTATTAATTACATAAATCTTATTTGTTAATATTTATGTAAAGAAAAATTCTATCGCTTTTATTTTAACAACATAGAAAAATAAAAATAGCCCCCCCCCCCCCTGCAGTAATTAATTTATTGATCAAAAAATTTATAATTAATGTAATAATTAATAAATGTAACAATGTAAAATTAATTAAAATGTATTTAATGTCTTTTATCAGGTTCCTCTTATTTTTTGCATTATATATATATATATATATATATATATATATTGCTAAAGAATGGCTTTATATGTATTAACTACATAAATCTGATTAGTTAATATTTATGTAAAGAAAAATTCTATAGCTTTCCTTTAACAACATAGAAAAATAAAAATAGACCCCCCCCCCCCCACCCCCCACCCCTGCAGACACAGGACCAGCGGATGACCCCCACAAACCCCCCTGATCGCCCACTACTCCTCGGCAAGAGGGCGTGTCTATCCAAATCGCGGATGGCTATTCGGACGAATGAGAAGAGGGGAACGCAAGGGGGCGGGCAAAATAAGGCCAGCGGCCTGCAAGGAAAGGCCGGGGTGGGCGTGGCTTGCGCTCAGTACAGGGCTGTCTGTCGCGGAGTGAGCTTCGTCCAGCCACAGTCCAGTAGGTAGGTTGCGCTCCGCGGTAGGTAGGTTGCCCTCCGCGGTAGGTAGGTTGCGCCCTGCGGTAGGTAGGTTGCGCTCCGCGGTAGGTAGGCGCGCTCCGCAGTAGGTGGATTAAATTCTCCATCCTGACCCCTCGCTGTTTGCTTTGTGTCTCCAGCAGGTGTGACTCCCTCTCAACACCCCATGTCGGGACGAGGGAAATCAGGCGGCAAAGCCCGGGCCAAGGCCAAGTCCCGCTCCTCCAGGGCCGGGCTCCAGTTCCCCGTAGGCCGAGTCCATCGGCTCCTCCGGAAGGGCAACTACGCGGAGCGGGTGGGGGCGGGTGCCCCGGTGTACCTGGCCGCCGTGCTGGAGTATCTATCCGCCGAGATCCTGGAACTGGCCGGTAATGCCGCCCGGGACAACAAGAAGACGCGGATCATCCCCCGACACCTCCAACTGGCCATCCGCAACGACGAGGAGCTCAACAAGCTGCTGGGGGGCGTGACCATCGCCCAGGGAGGAGTCCTACCCAACATCCAGGCCGTGCTGCTCCCCAAGAAGACCCAGAGCTCCAAAAAATGAGAGATTGGGGGGGGGGGGGGGTCGGGTCTACAATAAGGGAGGGGGATCTACAATGGGGGGGGGGGTGTGGTGGACGTTGACTGCTTCTCAAGAAGAGCCAGAGTTTAAAAAAATAGATATTTGGGTGAGGGGGGAGGTCTACAATGGTGACGGGGATCCAAAAATGGTGAGGGGAAAAAATTGAGATTGGAGGGAAAAGGGGGAATCTACAATGGGGGGGGGGGGGGGTAAACTGTGACTGCTCCTCAAGAAGACCCAGAGCCCCAAAACGTGAGACATGGGGGAGGGGGATCTATAATGGGGGAGGGGTGTGAACTGTGACTGGTCCCCAAAAAGACCCAGAGCTCCAAAAAGTGAAATATGGGGGGATCTACAATGGGGGGTGAACTGTGACTGCTCCCCAAAAAGACCCAGAGCTCCAAAAAATGAGATATGGGGGAGGGGGCTCTACAGTGGGGGGGGGGGACTGTGGCTGCTCCCCAAAAAGACCCAGAGTTCCAAAAAATGAGATATGGGGGAGGGGTGATCTTCAATGGGGGGAGGGGGTGAACAGTGCTCACCAAAAAGACCCAGAGCTCCAGAAAGTGAGATATGGGGGATCTACAATGGGGGTTAAACTGTGACAGCTCCCCAAAAAGACCCAGAAATTAGACATTGGGGGGAGAAGGGGGGTTTACAGTGGGGGAGGAGCATCTAGAATTGGCGAGGAGTAAACTGTGACTGCTGCCCAAGAAGACGAAGAGCTCCAGAAATGAGACATGGTGGGGGGGGGGGGAGGATCTGCAATGGGGGAGGGGAATAAACTGTGACTGCTCCCCAAGAAGAACCAGAGCTCCCAAAAATGAGACATGGGGTGGAGGCATCTACAATGGCGGTAAACGGTAACTGCTCCCAGCACTGTGAATGATTTTCATGGACAAAAATTGGGGTTAACTGTGCCCCCCCTAAAAAAAAGAATATTTAACACCAACACCTGTTGTGTACTCAAGGCGTGTACTCAAATCCTTATATAAAAGGACGCCACCTCCCCCATCTTTATATCATGAGTTACCATATCATAGGTCATCTCTCCCCCATCCTTATATTATAGGTCACCCCCTCCCCCATTGATCACCCCTCTCCTTCTTTATATCACAGGTCACCCCCATTCTTATACCATAGGTCACCCCCTCCCCCATTGATCACCCCTCTCCTTCTTTATATCACAGGTCACCCCCATTCTTATACCATTGGTCACCCCCTCCTCCTTGCATCATAGCTCAGGGGTGCAGCTGTTGTGTTCCTGGAACACAAGGGTTAATTCCTACTTTTTTTTAGGGTGCAGTGCAGTGTAATGTAATGTAATGACACTTTCATATTGTTTTGAGAACAACTGCCGGGACTCCAACTGTCATTCCTTAGCAGGGTGGGTCGGGATTGGTTGCTCTGGGAGAAAACAAGTTCTAATTTTAGGCACTTTGATAACTGAGGGATAAAGGGGGACTTGTATGGGGGACTAAGAAACTCAGCCTGTACCTGTATGGAACCTGCTATAGCATTGAAGTGAATGGGCTGCCAAGGCACCAAAACTTCCTGAAAATCAGATGTGAACTATTTTTTGTACCGTGCTTTGCCATGCGTTGTGGTGCTCAGACTGAATTACACCACAATGCAGTAACACACGTGAGTTACTATACACCCCACAATGCGCAACTCATCTATTTCCCGTACAGGATTCTTTTAAAGCAGGAAAGGGGGGGGGGGGGGGGGCGCTCTATTTCCAACAGCAATAGTGGCAATTTTTTTTATTAGGCAGCTCATGAGGGGCTTCTCATGGATCCCCCCAATCCTGCGACAAAGAACTAATACCCTGTGATTGGAGCGGTGGGGTGACGAGGGATCACACTGCATACAATGTAACTTTGTTTAGGTTCCAACTGTTACATTGCTTCGTTTTCTTCTGCTGTGACTATAACTTCAATTCACTAAACTAAAACACATTATTTACTAGAATTAGAGTTATTTACTAAATATTATGACTAGTTGGTTCTTTACTATAACAATCAATATTCACCATGGAGATCATTATTTACTAAAACCATCAATATTTACTATAACAATCCTTCTTTTCGGCTCCTCTAAGTTCTCATGCTGTAATTAGCGATCAATACTCCGAATAACGATGGTTCTAGTTTGGTGAATTGAGCCCCGTGTAAATTATTCACTTTTATTTAGTTTGTGGTTTTGTGATGTGTTCTGTTTTTTATTTTAACATTTCAAGGGAGAACGGCGTGTCATTGGCTCGAGAGTCCTGCGTTTGTACTAAAACATCATTTTTGAAATCCAAGATTTTTCTACATCATAGAGGGCCCCGTTCACACCGGTGCGACTTGTCATGCGATCCGACAGTTCCAAATCGCATGACAAGTCGCACCCCCATTGCCCGCAATGGAAGCGATTATGAAATAGGTTCCTGATCTGCCTTTTGCTGATTTAATTGCGACTTCTGTTAAATGAAGTCGCAAGCCACAATGAAATCAGAAGTGCAAATCGCATATGTGGCTCTCTGCTCAGAGCGGAGGGGGAGAACTGAGTGATCAGCGGTGTTTGATCGCTCAGTTCTCACTGAAGAACCAGTGGAGGACCCCATTGCAGCATCAGATCAATAATGCATTCACCTAGGTGAGTATATTTGTTTTGTTTTTTTTCTAAAGCCCATACTTCCCTTTTAAATATTCTTTAGGTACAGCTAGTATAGATACCTCTTTTTATTACCTTTATGCTGTCTTAGGTGGGGGAGGGGCAGCACTAGAACAAGTCTGCAAATCTGGAATTCTTTGCTGGCTGCTTACATTATAAGTTAGCACATAGATAGAGGTCTGGGGGTCCCATCAATGAGCCATCAGACCTTTTTAATAAAAAACATCTTCTGTGTGTAGCAATAGAGCAAGTGTAATAATATAAAAAAAAAGACACCAGCAGTTTTCTAGAAGCACTTTAGCTATTCGTTTTCAGGGATTCGCCCAGCTCGGCCAATCATTGGGTGCGTATAGGTCACATGTACTGGCGCACATCACACTCACGGCTCTGCTGTCATTTGTGCACACTTTAGCAGAAACATCCCAGCATGCACTTCTGATTGGCTCCGTACCTTTATGTGCAGTTTAGTGTAACAGCTCTCGCTTTATCATTGCATTTAAGAGTAAAGAGGAACTGCTTTCTGATGACCCTAACGGCCTGTGTTGATGGCATCAGATTGAGATGCTTCTGAGCTCATTCAGAATTCATGGACAGGTGCAACTGACCTGCATTTGACTTGCTTCAAGTGAGTTTTGCATCCAATAAGCCATCTATATTGGCCCTAAACAGTATGTGTGATGGTGCCAAAGGTCCCCTGGACACATAGGTGGGGTTAGATCTCCCCAATAGGGATGGTCCCGATGTTCGAATCGAATGTAAGTCTGACTTGAACGTCGGGTGTTTGTCCGCAAACCAACCGAACATATGGGACGTTCGCGGCAAATTTGAGCACCCCATAATGCACTGCGAGATCGCAGTGCATTGACAGGTGCTGATTGGCCAAAGCATGCACTTGACCTGCATGCTTTGGCCAATCAACACGGGGACAAGGTGCTTTGGGGAGGACCCCAAAGCACCCTCCCATGATGAGGGCATGGGGCCTGGTATGGTTCAGGATGGGGGGGGGGGCTCGCTTGCCCGCTCCCCATCCTGTCCTCCAGGCTGCATGCACGGATTAGGGTCTGATATGGATTTTGGGGGGGGGGGGGGGGCGCTCGCCATTTTTTTTTTTTTTTGCCGTGGAGCCTTAAAATCTATACCAGACCCTATATTGCCGGGATCCGACAATACATTACAGCCGGGAGCAAGTTTACATGACATTTTTTCCTTTAGAAATGTCATTTTGCTGCAGCACTGTTCTACACATCACGAAGATGCGCCACTTTAAAGGCAGACTAAGGGGACCCCCCAGGCACGATATTTAAAGGAATATTTCATTTTTATTGTTTCACTTTAAGCATTATTAAAATCACTGCTCCTGAAAAAAACGGTAGTTTCAAAAACTTTTTTTTGCATTGATACATGTCCCCTGGGGCAGGACCCGGGTCCCCAAACACTTTTTATGGCAATAACTTACATATAAGCCTTCAAAATGATCACTTTTGATTTTTCATGTTCG
Source organism: Lithobates septentrionalis (assembly GCA_037952835.1). Classification (NCBI taxonomy): domain Eukaryota; kingdom Metazoa; phylum Chordata; class Amphibia; order Anura; family Ranidae; genus Lithobates; species Lithobates septentrionalis. The sequence continues at coordinate 2,050,460 of JBBDGP010002253.1, forward strand.
TCCCCCAAAGACTTTAATAGGGTTCGAATGTTCAAATTTTTTGCCTGTTCGCATGTTCTGGTGCGAACCGAAGCGCAGGGGGGAGGGAAGGGGGTGTTCAGCTCATCCCTACTCACCAACAAGTACACAGACTGCAATAAAAAAAAAACTTGCAAGGGCTCTAACCCTCCCCCACTATAATGAAACATGAAATCCAATTGAGCGGTTTCTGGTATTTTTTACCTGTGGATGGGCTGCTTGAAGGAGGAAGTTCTGTAAAATAACAGGGTGACTTTTCTTTCTGGGTTTCAAAAACACGAGCTATAATCCGCACTGCTGTTCCATTCAGCGGTGAGCTCGCCTCCATTCATTAAATGATTTGCTTGGAGGAACCATCTCTTAACCGTAGGGAAGTGATTAGCAGCCTTCAGTGTAGAGAATGCTACAGAGCGAAATACAAAATAAAATAATCAGCAATTACCTGACATTGTGTAAAATTACTGGCCGGGGGTGAAAAAAAAATGATGGCTTTTCCGCGGTTTGACCGCCCACCTGAACCTAACATGGCGCCGGGAGTTGGTGCACATGCTGCGGCCGCAATGCTTTGGTTCACAGCCTTGGCAACATTTATACCACGGGTCCTGTTTGCTGAAGGTCTTGTCCATTAAATTTAAATTCAAGCGAACCGCTTGTAATGCCGGTGGTTGTGCGCAGAGCTGCTGTTAGAAATCACGGGGCCCCAAACAGCCCCCCCCCCCTCCGTAGTCGAAAGTGACTGAGGACATAGATTTATCAGTCCCTTTCTCGACAGCCTCAGCTGCACAGATGAATGAACAGGGATCGCTCTGAGGCTTCATTCACAAGCCAAAGCACAGTAAACAGTTTACTATGCTTCAACGATTAATGAACACAGTAGTGATTGGTACCGATTGCTCACTGTGTTCATTCACGAAAGCAAGGGGCCAGTAAATTACATATTTGCTGGCCCCTTTCCGTGCTCTCCATCCTGAAACATCTCCCTGTGTGCCAATAGAAGCTGGCAGCAGGAGAGGAGGGAAGCCGGCAGCGCTGTGGGGGGAAGGGGCACATGTGCCAGGACCAATCCCCCTACAGTGCAGCTGGAGGGGAGGCAGAAGAGCATTGGTGTCTGCAATTAGACAGTATAGCTGGCCCTCCTGCTCAACAGGTGCCTGGGCCCCCCCTTTTGAACTGATGGGGCCTGGGCCCCCCTTTTGAACTGATTCGGCCTGGGCCCCCCTTTTGAACTGATGGGGTCCGGGCCCCCCTTTTGAACTGATGCGGCCTGGGCCCCCCTTTTGAACTGATGGGGCCCAGGTCCAGTACAGGAGGGCTGGCTGTACTGCCTTATCAGTGGCCCTGGTTGTGCGTGCTGTGCTGCAGGCTTTCAAGGGTTAACACGTGGTGCGTAAATGACATACCACCTGTCCAATGCCTCCTGAAAAGCAAACCACTGTTAATCGCTTTGCAGAGGGGTGACGGCCGCAATTTTAAATTCGTCCACCCAGTTCTGGCATGACTCCATTCACTCGAAGGTGCTGTGTTTATTTATACCTGTGGTCACAGCTTGTGTGCCTCCCCCCTCTGGCCACCATGTTAGGTAGGGAGGGAAGGCAGTCGGGGGCGGGGGGGGGGGTAAAAACGTGGCTCAAGCGACAATTTTTACCTCCCTGCCCACAAAGCTTTAACTTAGGTTTGTTGGCGCCCTCTATAGATGATAGAAGACGACTCTTTGCTCTGAACGCCGAGCTCTGCGTAGTACCGATGTTTCTGTTCATAGATTGCCTGGACCGCTCTGCCCACTATGCTGACACTGATTGGAATACATTGTTACTTTTGTGTGTTTATTCGTTTTTTCTAACTTGTTTGTAGAAGCACTTTATTGGATGATGTACAATGTTGTTTCTTATTATAAAATGTCTTTTTCTATTTGAATGTGTCAGTAAACATTGTATCCCCACTTTTATCTGAGAGCGTCTTGTTGTTTCTTTCTTTCTTTTTTTTTTTGTAAACAGTAAAAAAGTGTCTTGTTGTTTCTTTACCTTGTTATTGAAAAACCACTTGCTGACCCAGCCTTTTTCTATTATTTGTTGCTTACAAGTTAAAATCAGTATTTTTTGCTAGACAATTACTTAGAACCTCCAAATTTTTTTTTTTTTAGCAGAGACCCTAGAGAATAAAATGGCGGTCGTTGCAATATTGCATTTGTGCAGCAGTGTTTCAAACACATTTTTTTTGGAAAAAATACACTTTAATGAATTAAAAAAAAAAAAAAAAACAGTAAAGTTTTTGTAGGTGTAATGTGAAAGATGATGTTGCGCCGAGTAAATAGATACTTAAAGCGGAGTTCCCCTTAAAAAAAAAAATTAAAAGTCAGCAGCTACAAATACTGCAGCTGCTGACTTTTAATAATCAGACACTTACCTGTCCCTGGGTCCAGCGATGCGGGGGGATCGAAGCCGCGCTCGTCTCCGCCTCCTCTCGGCGGCGCCGGCACTTTAACTGTGGGCGCCCGGCTGTGGCTTCACAGCTGGGCACCCACTGCGCGCGGTGACTGGCCGCGCAATCATCTGGGACCTGTCACATGTCCCAGATAATTGACAGAGGATGGGGCAGGGCTGATCTCCCTTCCTGCGCCGAGGGAAGTGACGTCAGGAGCCCAGGTGCTGAAGGAGGCAGATTACGAGGGACCACATAGCAACAGGCATAAAAAGGTAAGTGAAAATTTTTTTTTTTTTTCCAAATGTTTTTTTTTTCAAGCACATTAATGCCATTTTTTTTAACAAGTCTACAAGACTCTGGTCCGGCCGCACCTGGAGTATGCTGTCCAGTTCTGGGCACCAGTCCTCAGGAAGGATGTACTGCAAATGGAGCGAGTACAAAGAAGGGCAACAAAGCTAATAAAGGGTCTGGAGGATCTTAGTTATGAGGAAAGGTTGCGAGCACTGAACCTATTCTCTCTGGAGAAGAGACGCTTCAGAGGGGATATGATTTCAATTTATAAATACAGTACTGGTGACCCCACAATAAGTGTAAAACTTTTTCGCGGAAGGGAGTTTAATAAGGCGCGTGGCCACCCATTAAAATTAGAAGAAAAGAGGTTTAACCTTAAACTACGTAGAGGGTTCTTTACTGTAAGAGCGACAAGGATGTGGAATTCCCTTCCACAGGCGGTGGTCTCAGCGGGGGGCATCGATAGTTTCAAGAAACTATTAGATAAGCACCTGAACAACCGCAACATACAGGGATATACAATGTAATACTGACATATAATCACACACATAGGTTGGACTTGATTGTCTTTTTTCAACCTCACCTACTATGTAAAAGTCACGCTTTAAAATTGCGCGCGCTCGTGGAATGGCGCCAAACTATGGTACCTAAAAATCTCCATAGGCAACGCTTTCAAAACTTTTACAGGTTACCTGTTTAGAATTATTGCTCTCGCTCAGACGTTCGTGGCGATACCTCACATGTATGGTGCAAACACCGTTTACATGTGTGGGCGTGACCTACGTATGCGTTCACCACTGCATGCAGGGAGGGGGGGCACTTTAAAAAAATATATATTTTTTTATTTATTTTATATTTTTTTAATTTTTACACTGTCCCTTTAAAAAAAAAAATTTTGATCACTTTTATTGCTATCGCAGGGAATGTAGACATCCCCTGCGATAACAATATAGGTTCTCGTTATGGAGAGATCTGGGGGTCTAAAAGACTCTCCTCTACCCTTAAAAGCAAAAAATATAATTAATAAATTTAACTTTTGCTTTAAGAAAAAAAAAAAAAGCCATGTTTACATGGTCTGAGAACCGGAAGTGACGTCTACATCGCTCCGGTCCTCCAAGGGCATAGAGAGGAGCGATGGCCATCTTGCCATTGCCCATTTATATGCAAAAATCAGTGGCGGCCCGTCCATAGAGGGCGCACAGGCGCCGCCTCCCCTATCCATGCGTTTGACCCCCTGATCTAAATATCAGTGGCACCGGACCATGGATTCCAATGCCGCAGGGTGTTTTTTTGAAGCACCTGATTAGAGCCAGAGGCTTCCAAAAAGGGTGGGCTCGGAGCGCAGAGCATTGCACTCCAATCCCACCCTGTTGTGTGGCGATAAGGGAATTCATTTTTCGCTATTATCACACTAAAGTTCCTCCCCGCCAATCAGGAGGCAGGTCTGTGAGACCTGTTTCCCGATTGGCCAAAGTGTCAGGCGATCCTATTGGAGGCCTAGCGCTTTGGCCAAAGAGGAGACACACAGCGGCGGAGGAAGCTGGAGAAGCGGACACACCGGAGCCGCCGCGGCCGCTGCCCACACTCCAGGAGGAGAGAACACCACAACCCGGCCACACAAGCGGGTAAGTGACCCGCCCAAGGTGGGGGGGGGGGCACTATTCCTCCCACTAACACCAACAATGGGGCACCATTCCTCCCACTGACACCAACAATGGGGTGCGATTTCTTTCACTATACAAAAACATATTTGGGGGGCACACCCTAAAATGCTTATTCAAGATGGTGCTGCTATAAGACTAAAAACAGTACAAAACAGATTCCAGCACACACATACAAGAATGACATTTATCCTGCAAGGCTAGTAAAAACAACTAAACATATTCAAAAATACGGGGGGTTTGGTCACACTATATAGTCATATAGTGCTAAGCCCACTTACTGCGACTAAGTACCCCAAATTAGTGGGGCACCATTCCTCCCACTGACACCAACAATGGGGCACTATTCCTCCCACTGACACCAACAATGGGGCGCTATTCCACCCACTGACACCAATAATGGGGCACCATTCCTCCCACTGACACTAACAATGGGGAAACATTCCTCCCACTGACACCAACAATGGGGCGCTATTCCACCCACTGACACCAACAATGGGGCACCATTCCTCCCACTGACACCAACCATGGGGAACCATTCCTTCCACTGACACCAACAATGGGGAACTATTCCTCCCATTAACACCAACAATGGGGCGCTATTCCACCCACTGACACCAACAATGGGGCACAATTCCTCTCACTGACACCAGCAATGGGCCACTATTGCTCCCACTGATGCCAATGATGGGGCATTTTCTACTCACACTGGGCACAGCCTCCCCCCAAGTCTGAATCAATGAAATCCTGTTGCTGTATTAAAGCAGAACTCCAGCATGTTGACTCCACCTGCCACCCCGCCCCTACTTCATCTGCCTGTTGAAATCAATGACAGGTGACCGGATTTACGGACCTCCACGGATCAGCAAGCACATCCTGGATTGCGTCTGGTACACGGATCGGAACACAGTCTGTTCTGCGTTCCAATCCATGTGTTGGACCCCCATAGATGTACAATCCGGGACGTGCTTGGAGCTCCGCCCATGTCCGGTCACCTGTCATTGATTTCAGCAGCCTGCCTGCACGGATCTGCACGGAACGCCTGTACATCCTGCGCAGGTGAAGACAGCCCTGTGTAGGGGGGTACAGAGCCGTCATGTGAAGGAGACCGAAAACCAATCTCCAGATCCTTTTTTTCCTTCTTTGGACGGAGTGGAGAAGAGAGCTTCTGATTACCTTTTTTTCTGAGTTCTGGAAGCTTCCTGACATTTCCTATGTGACGGTCAGAACATAAAGTGAACGGAAATCCAACAAATAAAGCAACAAAAACACATTCTATAGTAAACTTTTGTCTATTATTGTCTGTGTCCCCAGGACAGAGATTTCCCTTCACTTCCTGTCCAAGTGCTGAATGTCACAACAGAAGGAGAAGAGACGCTTATGCCCCGTACACACGGTCGGATTTTCCGACGGAAAATGTGTGATAGGACCTTGTTGTCAGAAATTCCGACCGTGTGTGGGCTCCATCACACATTTTCCATCGGATTTTCCGACACACAAAGTTTGAGAGCAGGCTATAAAATTTTCCGACAACAAAATCCGTTGTCGGAATTTCCGATCGCGTGTACACAAATCCGACGCACAAAGTGCCACGCATGCTCAGAATAAATGAAGAAATGAAAGCTATTGGCCACTGCCCCGTTTATAGTCCCGACGTACGTGTTTTACGTCACCGCGCTCAGAACGATCGGATTTTCTGACAACTTTGTGTGACCGTGTGTATGCAAGACAAGTTTGAGCCAACATCCGTCTGAAAAAATCCATGGATTTTGTTGTCGGAATGTCCGATCAATGTCCGACCGTGTGTACGGGGCATTAGGCTGCATTCACACCTGAGCGTAGCGTCTTTGAGTGTTTATTGGGCGTTTTTGGCACGTTTTTGCGTGTTTGTATGCAGCGATTTTGGGCTTTGGCGTTTCTTTTTTATTAGCCAATAGAGGAAACTCTTATCTGTTGCATTATTTGTTGCTGGGTATTTCCGTTCAGGTATTTTCAGCTTTTCATTAGCTTTTATTTTTTCTTTTATTATTATTCATTTATTATAAAGTTTTTTTTCGTTAGGATAAGGGGTTCAAGTTCAGTTTAGGTTAGGGTAGAGCTGCACGATTCTGGCTAAAATGAGGATCACGATTTTTTTTGCTTAGAAGATAGATTACGAATTCTCTCACGATTCTCGCGGCGTAACATCATCTTTCACATTAAAACAAAAAAAAAAATTGGGCTAACTTTATTGTTTCGTTTTTTTTTTTTTTAATTCATTGAAGTGTATTTTTTCCCAAAAAAGATTGCATTTGAAAGACCGCTGGGCAAATACAGTGCGACATAAAATATTGCAGCAATTGCCATTTTATTCCCTAGGGACTCTGCTAAAATATATATAATGTTTGGGAGTTCCAAGTAATTTTGTAGAAAAAAATATTGATTTTAACTTAAAGTGGAGTTCCACCCAAAAGTGGAACTTCCACTCATTAGATTCCTCCCCCCCTCAGGTGACACAGTTGGCACCTTTCAGGGGGGAGGGGGGTACAGATACCTGTATATTACAGGTATCTGTACCCACTTCCGGCATAGATAGCCGCAGAATCTGCGGTTATTTACGCCACTTCCTGCTCCCTCCCCGCTGCCTGCTGGGAAACACACGGGTCCCAGAGGCAACAGGGACCATCCGTATTGCTCTGCGCGACTCGCGCATGCGCAGTAGGGAACCGGGAAGTGAAGCCGCACGGCTTCACTTCCTGATTCCCTTACCGAAGATGGAGACGGCAGCACCCGAGGACGGAGAGACGCTTCGGCCTCGGGTGCCGACATCGCGGGCGCCCTGGACAGGTAAGTGTCCATGTTTTAAAAGTCAGCAGCTGCAGTATTTGTAGCTGCTGACTTTTTAAAAAAAAATTTTCGGCGGCGCTCCGCTTTAAGAAAAAAGTGTCAGAAATAGATTTAGACTTTAAGTGGTTAAACTTCCTGCATTTACATGTTGTTGAAAACTTGGCAGACTGCCAGGATTATTTATTTACACAGAAGTCCTATCCCTTTGATCTAAGAAGGAAGCTTAGTTACAATGTTTCAAAATAAAGACTTGGCAGAAGGATGTTTTCTTTTGACAGCTGAGTGAGCAGATAAAGTCTCTCCACTTGTTTATATGAAAGAATCGGCAACCTCTGCAGGAGAGATCGTCAGGGGAGGTGAATCGAGATCACGATTTTTAAACGGTTAATTGTGCAGCTCTAGGTTAGGGTTAGGATTAGGAGTTGGGGTTAGGGTTCTTTATTAATATTTTCTTTATTTTATTTTATTCATTATTATTATTATACGAATAATAATAAATGAGCAAATAAATGTAACATAAATAAAAAATAAATAAATGATATAAATTAATACTAAGTAACAATAAATAATTAACCCTTAACTTTAACTCTTAAAAAATTAAATAATAATAAATAACTAAACACCCTAACCCCTAACACACACACAAAAAAATATTATTAGTATTATTATTATTAACAATAATCTATTTTTTTGTTTGAGTTTGGGTGTTGTTATTTTATTATTATTAATATTATTATTATTATTATTAACAATAATCTATTTTTTTGTTTGAGTTTGGGTATTGTTACTTTATTATTAATAATAATAATATTTAATATTTTTAAAGGTTAGAGGTTAATTATTATTTATTAATGTATTAATACATATTATTCATTTATTTTACTTATTTATGATGATTTTTAGTTATTTGTGTATTTTATTTTAAAAATATTTATTCATATATTATTACTATTTTATTTTTTTACTTTTCTTAATTTGAGCAGAAAATGGCGCAAAAACGCGCGCAGAAACACGCAAATGGCGCGTTTCCATTCATTTCTATGGGAATACCAGCACGACAAAAACGCCCAAATCTGCCCGATTCAAGTGACAAAAAAAAGCTCCAGAACTTGTTTGAGCTTCAGGCGCCTCGGATTGGAGATGTGAACCGTCTCCATAGAGAATCATTGATTATTTCTCCTCCAGCGTTTTTTGAGCTTCAAGCAGATAATGGTTCGGGTTGGGTGTGAATGGGGCCTTACTCCATGTAGACACTGACAGCATGGGAACCATTCCTCCTCCATCCACACACAAGAAATACCCTTTTCCTTCCTAAATGTTTTTTGGGTCTCCTAATCTGTGCCTGGCACAGTGAGAGCTGGAACCCGATTGGCTGATATGAGTGACACACCATGTCAGCGCTTTTATTTTTATTATTCTTCCCAATCTGCGTAGCTTGTTATGTAATCACTTCTCGGGCCCCGCCTACTTTATTATAATACCGCCTCTAACCGCCCAATCCAGATGAGTCGTCTAATCTCCACCCTGCAAGCTTGGTTAACCCCTTCCCTGCCACACAGATGTCATCTCTGCTTCATCATTACACTGCCTGGGACTGTGGAGTGCAGAGCTGGAAGTCGCAGATCTGAAGAACAGCTGGCAAGTCACATCTGCCCACCTACCTGTACAGTGGTAGGTTCTAGTGGTATGGGCTTCCACATTGTACGGCTGTGTTGATATGAGTTGGGCACCACATGGGTTAAAGCCTGCACTGACAAGCAGGGGACAGCGCCCCCTACAGGCCCAACATGGTCTGCACACAAACAGATTTCAGCATCAAATAACGGTCCAAAGCGGTCTTTGGCGCTCAAAGCTACAGATCAGGAATTTAAATCCTGGCACTCCGGCAAATGTTGGACAATCTCTTTGTTTTGTTTTTTAAGCTGTGCGGTGCAAAAAAAAAAAAAAGTCAGCACACAAAACGTGCACAGGGTGACCCTCCTCCAAAGAAATAAGGACCCTGCCCCCCCCCCCCCCCCCGATGCCCCAGGGTGCAAGACTTGTGGTCCAACTAATCGAAACCAAGTGGACGTATGGACGTAGCCCTCGTTCACACTCAACACGGCTTTGAAATCGCAGTGCGACTTCAGAGGGGGGGCGACTTAAAAGAAATCTGTGTGGGTTCATGTACAGATGTCTATTGAAGTAGCCAGAAGTAGTGCGTGAACTACTTTTGGAAATCGGTGCGGTGCCGCATAGTCGGTGTTGCACCAATTGGGACGCTCCAATTGCTGGCAATAGGCTGCGACTTAACCTGTCTGATGTGAACGGGCGCTTAGCAAAGCAAGGGTCCACCCAGGTACTAGGTGTGGCTCCCCCCGAAAATAGACCTGACCATAAGGCCATGAGGGCTGGACGCATGGATAGGTGAGGTGGCGCCCGTGTGCCCTCCCTCTATGGACGGGCCGCCACTGGTGCACAGTCCTGTCTGCATTCGGGGGGCCAAGTACCTGCATGGATGTCCGATTGGGAGCCGTGGCTGCCTCCGTTAAGCAACTGCATCCCAATAGACATGAATGGGAACACCTGTACATCCCAGTGCCGGTATACAGCGCCCTCACATGGGGTACACGATGATACACCCGGGGTGAACAAAGCCTAAATGGCACCGCAGGCACAATGCGTGTTATGTGCATATTCACTGCGACACAAGTGTGAATGTGGGCTGAGATCCACCAACAACTATGTAATACGAGGGTCTGCCTGATTGGCTTGCTTAGGTAGGTCCTTTTATTGCATAGATTTGGTAAATATAAGTTGATTGTAAAATCTCCTTTAGATTTACCAAAACTGTGTAATATGAGAACAAATCTAAACACTATTCATATAATATAAAAGACAGGCTCCCTGCGCTCCATTGTTGGTAGTGTATGACCAGACCCCCTATTAGTACATGTTTGCAGCACCCCCTATGGCAACCACATTTTTGAGCTTGTTGATAAGGAGTTGTAGTTCTTAGTAGCAATGAGAAGCTCACAAATGTGGTTGCTATAGTAAGTTACTAAGGCCAGAGGTAATACTTTGTCTCTTGGTTAGGTGTGGGAGTGGTTGGCTTGGTTGGTAATAGGGCTGCAGCAACTCGGGTGTTGCCAGAACGTAAACTGTAACATTTTGGAATTTGGTAAGATATGGGGGCGCAGCACTTCTTAGAAAGACCCCCCTATCTTACCAACATCCAAACTATTACAGCTTACACTAGTAAATGACCCCATGACAGCCGTATTTTTGATCTTGTAGGTTACTAAGGGGGTGCAGCACCCCATGGCCACAAGGAGCTCAAGATGTGGTTGTTATGGGGTAACTAACATTTTGGATTTGGTAAGATATATGAGGGGAGATTCTTGGTTGAGTGGAGGGTATAACACTCCATAGCAAGTGCTACACCTTTCCACCCCCCCCCCCCCCCCCCCCCCAACCATGTCTTACTAAAGTCCAAACTACTACAACTGACATTAGTAAATGATTGCATCACCCCATGACAACTCCATTTTTAGCTTCTTGTTGATTAGTAAGGGGGTGCAGTACCCCGTAGCAACAAGGAGCTCAAACATGTGGTCATCATGCAAGTAATAGCAAAGCACCCCCCTTCCCATATCATATATTGTAAGTGACTATAGCACTCCATATTTTGAGTCTCTTGTTGGGTACTGGGGGGGGGGGGGTAGCACCATACCAAGAAGCTCAGAAATGTGGAGTTCCACCCAAAAGTGGAAACTCCACTTTTCAGCCTCCTCCACTGCCACATTTGGCACCTTTGGGGGGGGGGGGGGGGTACCTGTTTTTGCCATGGCGAGATCAGTTCGGCCCCTCCTCCTTCCCTCGCTGCCAGGCCATTCAGAAAGCGCAGGAGGGAACTGGAACTGCTGGGTTCCCTTACTACGGAATGGCGGTGGCAGCAGCACCCGAGAGCTGATCGCTGACCTCACAGGATCCCAGGACAGGTAAGTGTCCCAATATTAAAAGTCAGCAGCTACAGTATGTGTAGCTGCTATTAATTTTTTGCTGGGGGGTACAGAACTTCACTTTAGACCCCTTTAACACCAGGGCCAAGGCAGTGCTAGAGCCCAGCTCGTTTTTAACCCCAAAGAGGTTAAAAACTCCAGTGTTGCAGTGCTTCAGAAGCACCGCCCATTCACTCCAATGGGTGGGATGTTTTGGGAGCGCTAAAAACAGCAATCTCAAAGATGCTGCTTGCAGGACTTCTTGGAATATCCTACAAGCACACCGCCCCGGTGGAATGAATGGGGAGGTGGTTTTCAGGCACTTCGCGGAGGAGGCGATGCCCAGTGCTAAAGCACCCGAAAACCACACCAGTGTGAAAGGGGTGTTTATGTAATCTGTAATACACTGGATCTTGGTAAGATAAGTGGGGAGGTTTATCATTCTTCGAAAGAGCCCCATATCTTACCAACAAAACTATTACAGCTTACAGTAGTAGAGGTGTAAAGCGCCCCACAACCTTCAGTTTCTTGTTGCTATGCAATACTTCCCTGTGCTTGCCAACAAGAATCTTAAAGCCATGGGTGGCACGAATGGAAGGTTATGGCTCTTAATTAGGGTTTTGGTTTATATATATTAAAAAAAAAAAAACACACGTAAAATCCAAACATTTACATTAGTAAAGGAGTGTAGCACCCCCTTGACTATGTTTTTGAACTTCTCCTTTAATGTGCTATACTAGATTCATGCGCCGCCGACTTGTGCTTTCTCCCGTGCCTTATTTTCTGGCCCCCGCACTTTTAAAACCCTTCCATTTCATGCTTACAAATTCTTTGATTCTGCAGAACTACTACCCCCCGACACCGGGACCACGGACCCCCATCCGCCGAACCCCTCCAAACTTTTAAACCCCCTTCCATTTCATGCTTACAAATTCTTTGATTCTGCAGAACTACAAATCTAAACCTTACCAAGGTGCCAGTGCACACGTGTCTCCCCCCCCCCCCCCCAGTATTCAATAACCACAACCTTTGTAGAAAAACAAAAATCTTTTGTTTATTTATACAAAAAAAAACCCCAAACAATCTTGGTACAAAATAAAAAATACGAACTCTACCAAACACGGGTTATATACACTGCAAAGACAAGCCATGCAAGTTCAAAGTAAAAAAAAAAATAAAAAGATACTGAGCAGTTCTGGCGGCTTCCATGGAACGATGTTACATTGTAACCGAATTGGAACGCAAAGAAAAGATCAGAAGCGGCGGCACGTTAACCCTTTCCGCAGGGATTGCACTCACGTGCTGCGCTAAGTGCTAAAGTCATCTTCAACCGTCTTTAGAAGAAAAAAAAAAAAAGGGGGGGGGGAGGGAGGACGATAAAGTTCAAAGATAGAACAAAAAGTCTTTTAAGTCCCCAGAAGCTAAAGTCCATCTATTTGGCCTTCTTGGCTTTCAGCGCCTTGGGCTTGGCCGCCTTCTTCACCGCCTTGCTGGGGGACTTCTTGGCCGCCTTGCTGGGGGACTTCTTGGCGCTCTTGGCGGCGGCTTTCTTGGCGGCGGGCTTGGCCTTCTTGACGGTCTTTTTGGGGGTGCCGGCTGGCTTCTTGGCCACCGGCTTGGCGGCCTTCTTGGGCACCGCCAGCCCCTCGAGCTTCTTCTTGTTGAGGCGGAAGGAGCCGTTGGCGCCGACCCCCTTCACCTGCAGCAGGGTGTCGTTCTGGACCAGCGCCTTCACCGAGTACTTGAGGTAGGTGCGGCCGTTCTGCTGGTCGAACCAGGACACCTTCTTGGCCTCGCCGTAGATCTTGGCCAGGGACGAGCCGTTCCTCTCGCCCAGCTTGCGGATGGAGTCCACCACCAGCTGGCTGTACTTGCCGGGCTGGTTCTTCTTCTTCTTGCCGGACTTCTTAGCGGCCGAAGCGGCGGCGGACTTGGCTTGTTTGCTGGCGGCGGCGGGGGCGACCTCGGGCTGTGCCATGGCGATCTGTATATATATATCTCGGCGGCTTCTCCGGGCTCTGAATCTTCCCTCTCCGGCTGTCTGCAGCAGAATGACGCTCAGCCCCGGCTGCTCCGCCCTCTTTTAATACTCGCTGTGCGGACCACGTTGAGAACAACAACAGCTCCCAGCCCCGTGCGCCGCCGACTTGTGCTTTCTCCCGCGCCTTCCCCCCCTTGTTTTCCGCCCCCCGCACCCCCCGACACCGGGACCGCCGACCCCCACCCGCCTCCGGACCCCCCTCCGCCGATCCCCCTCGAAAACCCGACCCTTCCCGGCGGAATTCGGCCTGAAATCGGCGGATTCCTAGGCGCACCCCTGGCCGCCGTAGCCCTAGCGGCGGGGAGGCGGTCTGTTCGGGGCCGGTTTCGGCGGGGAAGGGGGTCGGGGAGTGGGGCGGGGGGTGTCGGAAGCGGGAGAGGGGGTTCTGACGGAGGTGGTCCATTTTATTTGGGGTCTCTGGGTGGAGGTGGAGGGGAGATATGAGGGGTTTAATTTGGAGGAAATAACACAGAGCGCCCCTCACGTGATCCTGGAGCTGGAGGGGAGATGGTGATGCGGCTGGTACTGAGGGGGAGGATGGGGGTACACCTGGCACTGCAATGGGGTGCTATGGGACATCTGTCGCCAGAAGAGCTGACAATCGGCAAGACCAATTCTACAGCTGGGAATTGTTTATTAGGTCCAAAGATGTCATTGTATCCAATAATGAGGAGGAGGTGACTGAGGAGATACTTTGTATTACATGGATCCTGTGTGAGATCTGCAATGATAGGGAGTGAGATCTATAATGATAGGGAGTGAAAACAGGAACGATAGGGAGTGAGATTTGTAATCATAGGGAGTGAGATCAGGAATCATAGGGAGTGAGATCTGCAATGATAGGGAGTGAGATCAGGAATCATAGGGAGTGAGATCAGGAATCATAGGGAGTGAGATCTGTAATCATAGGGAGTGAGATCTGTAATCATAGGGAGTGAGATCAGGAATCATAGGGAGTGAGATCTGTAATCATAGGGAGTGAGATCTGTAATCATAGGGAGTGAGATCTGCAATGATAGGGAGTGAGATCTGCAATGATAGGGAGTGAGATCAGGAATCATAGGGAGTGAGATCCACAATGATAGGGTGTGAGATCTATAATCATAGGGAGTGAGATCTGTAATCATAGGGGGTGAGATCTGTAATCATAGGGAGTGAGATCTGCAATGATAGGGAGTGAGATCAGGAATCATAGGGAGTGAGATCAGGAATCATAGGGAGTGAGATCTGGAATCATAGGGAGTGAGATCAGGAATCATAGGGAGTGATCTGCAATCATAGGGAGTGAGATCTGTAATCATAGGGAGTGAGATCTGCAATGATAGGGAGTGAGATCAGGAATCATAGGGAGTGAGATCTGTAATCATAGGGAGTGAGATCAGGAATCATAGGGAGTGAGATCTGTAATCATAGGGAGTGAGATCTGTAATCATAGGGAGTGAGATCTGTAATCATAGGGAGTGAGATCTGCAATGATAGGGAGTGAGATCAGGAATCATAGGGAGTGAGATCCACAATGATAGGGTGTGAGATCTATAATCATAGGGGGTGAGATCTGTAATCATAGGGAGTGAGATCTGTAATCATAGGGAGTGAGATCTGCAATGATAGGGAGTGAGATCAGGAATCATAGGGAGTGAGATCTGGAATCATAGGGAGTGAGATCTGGAATCATAGGGAGTGAGATCAGGAATCATAGGGAGTGATCTGCAATCATAGGGAGTGAGATCTGTAATCATAGGGAGTGAGATCTGCAATGATAGGGAGTGAGATCAGGAATCATAGGGAGTGAGATCTGGAATCATAGGGAGTGAGATCAGGAATCATAGGCAGTGATCTGTAATCATAGGGAGTGAGATCCATAATCATAGGGAGTGAGATCCGTAATCATAGGGAGTGAGATCTGTAATCATAGGGAGTGATCTGTAATCGTAGGGAGTGAGATCCATAATCATAGGGAGTGAGATCAGGAATCATAGGGAGTGAGATACATAATCATAGGGAGTGAAATCTGTAATCATAGGGAGTGAGATCAGGAATCATAGGGAGTGAGCTCTGTAATCATAGGAAGTGAGATCTGTAATCATAGGGAGTGAGATTTGCATCCTTAGGGAGTGAGATCATGAACCATAGGGAGTGAGAGCTGCAATCAAGAAGTTCGATTTGCAATCATTGGGAGTGAGATCTGCACTGATAGGGAGTGAGATCAGGAATCCTAGGGAGTGAGATCTGCAATCAAGAAGTGAGATCTGCACTGATAGGGAATGAGATCAGTAATCATAGGGAGTGGGATCTGCAATGATAGGGATTGCTGGGAGGACTGCAGGTCAATCCAAACCCATCAGACCAGACTGCAGAATCTCCATCATAATTATCAGATCTTTCTAGGAAAAAAATCTATCAGTATTGGGCATATCTGTCTATCTAGTAAGGCCAAGGGTCCCATCTATGACAAACCAAACCTTGAGATAACTATTTATTTATCTATTGATATTTGTTTATTGTATATCTATGTGACATCCATATGTCCGTTGATCTATCTATCCATCCAATTGGGCGTTGTTTTCATCGTGCTGAATAATGGTTGTGGCTTAAAAGGATGCAGAGTGTAAGGATTCAGTAGTAAGTGAGGCGGAGTTGAGGGGGTCAGTAGTAAAGGAGGTGGAGTTCAGGGGGTCAGTAGTAAGTGAGGCGGAGTTCAGGGGTCAGTAGTAAGTGAGGCGGAGTTGAGGGGTCAGTAGTAAGTGAGGCGGAGTTCAGGGGGTCAGTAGTAAGTGAGGCGGAGTTCAGGGGGTTGGTAAGTGAGGCGGAGTTCAGGGGGTCAGTAGTAAGTGAGGCGGAGTTCAGAAGGTCAGTAGTAAGTGAGGCGGAGTTCAGGGGGTCAGTAGTAAGTGAGGCGGAGTTCAGGGGGTTAGTAGTAAGTGAGGCGGAGTTCAGGGGGTCAGTAGTAAGTGAGGCGAAGTTCAGGCGGTCAGTAGTAAGTGAGGCGGAGTTCAGGGGGTCAGTAGTAAGTGAGGCGGAGTTCAGAAGGTCAGTAGTAAGTGAGGCAGAGTTCAGGGGGTCAGTAGTAAGTGAGGCGGAGTTCAGGGGGTCAGTAGTAAGTAAGGCGGAGTTCAGGGGGTCAGTAGTAAGTAAGGCGGAGTTCAGGGGTCAGTAGTAAGTGAGGCGGAGTTCAGGGGGTCAGTAGTAAGTGAGGCGGAGTTCAGGGGGTCAGTAGTAAGTGAGGCGGAGTTCAGGGGGTCAGCAGTAAGTGAGGCGGAGTTCAGGGGGTCAGTAGTAAGTGAGGCGGAGTTTAGGGGGTCAGTAGTAAGTGAGGCGGAGTTCAGGGGGTTGGTAGTAAGTGAGGCGGAGTTCAGGGGTCAGTAGTAAGTGAGGCGGAGTTCAGGGGGTCAGTAGTAAGTGAGGCGGAGTTCAGGGGTCAGTAGTAAGTGAGGCGGAGTTCAGGGGGTCAGTAGTAAGTGAGGCGGAGTTCAGGGGGTCAGTAGTAAGTGAGGCAGAGTTCAGGGGGTCAGTAGTAAGTGAGGCGGAGTTCAGGGGTCAGTAGTAAGTGAGGCGGAGTTCAGGGGGTCAGTAGTAAGTGAGGCAGAGTTCAGAAGGTCAGTAGTAAGTGAGGCGGAGTTCAGGGGGTCAGTAGTAAGTGGGGCAGGGTTCAGGGGGTCAGTAGTAAGTGAGGCAGAGTTCAGGGGGTCAGTAGTAAGTGAGGCGGAGTTCAGGGGTCAGTAGTAAGTGAGGCGGAGTTCAGGGGTCAGTAGTAAGTGAGGCGGAGTTCAGGGGGTCTATAGTAAGTGAGGCGGAGTTCAGGGGGTCAGTAGTAAGTGAGGCGGAGTTCAGGGGGTCTATAGTAAGTGAGGCGGAGTTCAGGGGGTCAGTAGTAAGTGAGGCGGAGTTCAGGGGGTCAGTAGTAAGTGAGGCGGAGTTCAGGGGGTCTATAGTAAGTGAGGCGGAGTTCAGGGGGTCAGTAGTAAGTGAGGCGGAGTTCAGGGGGTCAGTAGTAAGTGAGGCGGAGTTCAGGGGGTCAGTAGTAAGTGAGGCGGAGTTCAGGGGTCAGTAGTAAATGAGGCGGAGTTCAGGGGGTCAGTAGTAAGTGAGGCAGAGTTCAGGGGGTCAGTAGTAAGTGGGGCGGAGTTCAGGGGTCAGTAGTAAGTGGGGCGGAGTTCAGGGGTCAGTAGTAAGTGGGGCGGAGTTCAGGGGTCAGTAGTAAGTGGGGCGGAGTTCAGGGGGTCAGTAGTAAGTGAGGCGGAGTTCAGGGTGTCAGTAGTAAGTGAGGCGGAGTTCAGGGTGTCAGTAGTAAGTGAGGCGGAGTTCAGGGTGTCAGTAGTAAGTGAGGCGGAGTTCAGGGTGTCAGTAGTAAGTGAGGCGGAGTTCAGGGGGTTGGTAGTAAGTGAGGCGGAGTTCAGGGGGTTTTCCAATTTGATTGTCCAATCTTCAGTTCTTTTTTTGAATATATCAACATATCTGTAAAGTCTTAGGTTGGGGAAAAAAACTCCCATAAGAACAATTCTACAAACCTTCCCTAGGTGTGCCTTGTTTTTATAATCACACACCTATCACTATATATAGTTGTTTTTTATTTCTTTTTCCAGTGGTCACATGACCACCATCTCTTCTTCCCCCACCTCTAAGGACTGGGGGGAGGTGACAATAAAAAAAGATCAGCGGCTGACATGGCAGATCCCAGGAGTTCTATAGACAACAGTGTCATTCCAGCTGAGCAGGGCGGGGGTGGGGGCGTCAGAAACAATCTGGCTGTGGGAATACAGATGTGCTATATGTCAGCCTAACGTATTTTAGGTCCCAAGGAGGAGAAGAGACCCAAGCTGATCACGCTAGCATGGATCTCCTTCTGAGCCTAGCATTATTATTATTATTATTCAGGATTTATATAGCGCCACCAGTTTACGCAGCGCTTTACAATATAAAAGGGAGACAATACAGTTATAATACAATAAAATACAAGAGGATTAAGAGGGCCCTGCTCAGAAGAGCTTACAATCTAATACAGCATGGTCAGAAACACACAGTAAAGTCTACTTTAAAGCGGAGTTCCACCCAAAAGTGGAAGTTCCGCTTTAAGGACTCCTGACCCCCTGACACGCCACATTTGGCATGTCATTTTTTTTTGGGGGGGGGGGGGGAGCGGGTACCTAGCTTTGACAGGTACCCAGCTCCCACTTCCACTCGAGTCGCCTAGGCAGAAGTTCTGCTCTCCTGATCCCTCCCTGCAATCTTCTTGGACAAGTCACAGGTCCCAGAAGATTGCCCGGCCATTAAGAAGGCACAGTACGACTCACGCATGCGCAGTGTGCACCTGGCTGTGAAGCTGCAAGCTTTCACAGCCGTGTGCCCACACTTGTGATGCCGGGGCCGGAGAGAACCGAGGGTTCAGGCGGCCGCATCGCTGGATCGCGGGACAGGAGAGTGTCTGTTTATTAAAAGTCAGCACATACACTTTTTGTAGCTGCTGACTTTTAACCACTTACGGACCGCCACACGACGATATACGTCCTAAGTTTGAAGAGGAATATCGTTATTATGGCAGCAGCTAGCTGCCATAACCCAAGTATCCTCTTCTTCATCTGGCGGACCGCTTTAAGATAAGAGTGGTCTCTGCGGCGGATTCGCCGCAAGATCACTTTTATCGGTGGCGGGAGAGGGGGCCCCCTGGGGGATCGCTGAGGCGATCGGATCTTCACCCTTGCTGGGCATGGAGCTGAGTGAGGGGAAGATGGTCCCCACCCGTCTCCATAACATTGCAGGGCGTAAGCGACATCAAAACGTCACTTCCGCCCATAGCTCTTAAAGGGCCATTTTTTGTTTTTTTAAATTTAAATGCCAAATTTTTATATTATTATTTACTTTTTTATTATTGCATTTTAGTGTAAATATGAGATGTGAGGTCTTTTTGACCCCCAGATCTCATATTTAAGAGGTCCTGTCATGCTTTCTTTCTATTACAAGGGATGTTTTCATTCTTTGTAATAGGAATAAAAGTGACACCATTTTTTTTTTTTTTTTAAAACAGTGTAAAAATAAAAGGTAAAATAAATAAGAAAAAAAAAAAAACGAGCTGGCGTGCAGAAGTGAACACATACGTCAGTAGCGCCCGCATATGAAAATGGTGTTCAAACCACACATGTGAGGTATCGCCGCGATCGGTAGAGCGAGAGCAATAATTCTAGCCCTAGACCTCCTCTGTAACGCAAAACATGCAACCTGTAGAATTTTTTAAACGTCGCCTTTGGAGATTTTTAAGGGTGAAAGTTTGTCGCATTCCACGAGCAGGCGCAATTTTGAAGCTTGACATGTTGGGTATCAATTTACTCGGCGTAACATTCACAATATTAAAAAAAAAATTGGGCTAACTTTGCTGTTGTCTTATTTTTTAATTCAAAAAAGTGTATTTTTTCCAAAAAAAGTGCGCTTGTAAGACCGCTGCGAAAATACGGTGTGACAGAAAGTATTGCAGTGACCTCCATTTTATTCTCTAGGGTGTTAGAAAAAAAAATGTATAATGTTTGGGGGTTTTAAGTAATTTTCTAGCAAAGAAAACAAAACTGTTTTTAACTTGTAAACAACAAATCTCAGAAAGTGGCTCGGTGCTTAAGTGGTTAATAAACACAAAACCGATTGGAACTCCGCCTTCACAATGGTACTGGCAGGATCACCAGCTATGTACTGTACATAGGAGTTTTTACCTCAACAAAAAGGAATGCATATTTTCCATTATTGGAGCTGTAATTTCTCTACACGTTTGTGAACATCAGTCCATGTCTTCAGGAGGATGCAGATGAAGATTATCTACACATTGTACGATATATTAGTGGCACATTTCAATAAACAGTTCTTTCCCAGAATGCCAACTAATATATCATTGTAAATTGTAGTAGGGATGATCCGATACAAAGCATTGAAAAGTTATTTATAATTTAACCACTTACCCACTGGGCACTTAAACCCCCTTCCTAACCAGACCAATTTTCAGCTTTTCGGTAGGGATGAGCTTCGAGCAGCGAACAATTTGGGGTGTTCGCGGCAAATTCAAAAGCCTCAGAACACCCTTTAAAAGTCTATGGGAGAAATCAAAAGTGCTAATTTTAAAGGCTTATATTCATGGTATTGTCATAAAAAGTGTTTGGGGACCCGGGTCCTGCCCCAGGGGACATGGATCAATGCAAAATTTTTTTTTAAAAACGGCCGTTTTTTCGGGAGCAGTGATTTTAATAATGCTTAAAGTCAAACAATAAAAGTGTAATATTCCTTTAAATTTCGTAGCTGGGGGGTGTCTATAGTATGCCTGTAAAGGGGCGCATGTTTCCCGTGTTTAGAACAGTCTGACAGCAATATGACATTTCAAAGGAAAAAAAGTCATTTAAAACTACTCGCAGGTATTAATGAATTGCCAGTCCGACAATACACATAACGGTTCATTGATAAAAACTGCATGGGATTTCCCCACAGGGGAACCCCGAACCAAAATTTAAAAAAAAATTGGCGTGGGGGTCCCCCTAAATTCCATACCAGGCCCTTCAGGTCTGGTATGGATATTAAGGGGAACCCCACGCCAAGACTTAAAAAAAAAATGACGTAGGGGTCCCCCTCAAAATTCATACCAGACCCTTCAGGTCTGGTACGGATTTTAAGGGGAACCCCACGCCAAATTTTTTTTAAAAAATGGCGTGGGGTCCCCCCAAAAATCCATACCAGACCCTTATCCAAGCATGCAACCTGGCAGGCCACAGGAAAAGAGGGGGGGATGAGAGAGCGCCCGCCCCCCCTGAACCGTACCAGGCCACTTGTTAATAGATAATCGGAGGAGGCTGGGATTGTGTGAAACGCCAAAGAGAACTCAGCTACAATCACTGTGTCTGATGATATACAGCGTGCCTGCAGTCCTCAATGCACATCAGTAAGCATTAAAATAAAGCACAATATATTAAACTTTTCCCAGTAAACTATTTGTTAAGTTTTTTTACCCTGGCACTTGCAGTTTACATCTTTCAATACTGCTGGATTCTGTTCTCTCAGTACTGCTTCCCTAAACTTCTGGTCTTCACAGGAAAAAGTTAACAGTGGACAGTGCAGTCTCCAGCCAGTCTGTTAACTTAAAGGGGTTGTAAAGCCTCAGGGTTTATAACCTTAATGCATTATCTTTAGAAGACGCTTCCTTCTGGGATGACAGCCATGCAGACCAATTTGATGCAGTGTGTGGCGTATGGTCTGAGCACTGACAGGCTGACCCCCCCCCCCCCCCCCCCTTTAACCTCTGCAACAATGCTGGCAGCACTCATACATCTATTTCCCAAAGACAACCTCTGGATATGACGCTGAGCATGCGCACTCAACTTCTTTGGTCGACCATGGCGAGGCCTGTTCTGAGTGGAACCTGTCCTGTTAAACCGCTGTATGGTCTTGGCCACCGTGCTGCAGCTCAGTTTCAGGGTCTTGGCAATCTTCTTATAGTCTACTCTAGGTCATCTTTATGTAGAACGACAATTCTTTTTTTAAGATGCACTATTTGCCGCCCCCCCCCCCCCCCTCAAAAAAAAAATTACCACTAGCCGCCACTGTTCACACAGGCCCAATTTGGACATTTTCACTTAGGGGTGTACTCACTTTTGTTGCCAGCGGTTTAGACATTAATGGATGTGTGTTGAGTTATTTTGAGAGGACAGAAAATTTACACTGTTATACAAGAATGTGAGGGGTGTACTCAGCACATTGCACTATGGCAGCACGTTTGTGAGATACTGTATATAAAATATATGAGTTTCACTTTTTTTTTTTTTTTTTTCAATTTTTTTTTATTATTATTTAGTTATCAGAACATAAAATAACAAATAAAGACATTAAGAAAAGTATAACAGGATTCACACGATTATAGGGCGTACACACGGTCGGACTTTGTTCGGACATTCCGACAACAAAATCCTAGGATTTTTTCAGACGGATGTGGGCTCAAACTTGTTTTGTCTACACACGGTCGCACAAAGTTGTCGGAAAATCCGATCGTTCTAAACGCGGTGACGTAAAACACGTACGTCGGGACTATAAACAGGGCAGTGGCCAATAGCTTTCATCTCTTTATTTATTCTGAGCATGCGTGGCACTTTGTCCGTCAGATTTGTGTACACACGATCGGAATTTCCGACAACGGATTTTGTTGTCGGAAAATTTTATCTCCTGCTCTCCAACTTTGTGTGTCGGAAAATCCGATGGAAAATGTCCGATGGAGCCCACACACGGTCGGAATTTCTGACAACACGCTCCGATCGGACATTTTCCTTCGGAAAATCCGACCGTGTGTACGGGGCATTACAGTTACATAGTATAGCGAATGCATTTTTGATAAATACATTAAGTCAGTTTAATAATTGTGAATAATCCTTCAAATTCATATCTTTTGGAGTTGAATTACTGAAATAAATGAACTTTTGGATGAGATTCTAATTTTATGAGATGCTCCTGTATGTGGTGAGCGTTTTAAACTGTCCATAAATGGTGTGATTTCCTTTTCTGCAATCATGAGTGGCACTGTGGCAGGAAAGGAAATAATTTGATTATCCGATTAACACAGTCAGTTTTGATGAGTGTACCCCCCCCCCCCCCCCCCAAGGAGCCATTGTGTTCCGGACACAATGGAGAATACACAGTGAGACCCTTTTCACACTGGGGCACTTTCCTGACAGGCTCCATGGCAGCATACGTGTGGGTTGACCCCGCCTCCATAACTACCCAATAGGACCCCTCCCTATAAATTTCAGCTGTGGGCTCTCAGCCGTGTTCCTTTTTTGTCCTCCTCCGTAGGACCTGATGTTTGGTTCTCCTACCTGAAGACGATGTCCCGCGATCGTATCGGCCGACTGATGTGATGTCTCATCCCTCCAATAAGCCTTGACTGTTAGCAGGGTATGGAGTGTATTGCAGAGTAAGCGCTGAAGAGCTGGAGTCATTTTTGAATGAAAAGCGCGCACAGGCCGATTGCCTAGCAGTATGCAGGTGGCCATTATCTGCCAAAAGCCCGGTGTGTGTATGGATGTTCCGGCCGAGTCGATCGTAGGTGGTGGTGAGCATATATCGCCTTCATGGCAGCAGTGTATATATTTGTTGTTGTTGTTTTTTCTCTCTGTATGCTTTTTTCAAAATTGCCTATGCAGCGGCTGGTTCCCTGTGCGTTCCAGCCGCCGCTCCCTCTACTTCCGGGTTCTGTCTGCGTTCTGCACAGGCGCAGTTCCGGAACGAAAGCGAGGCCTGGTTTCGCGCATGCGCACGACGACCGTGGGCCTGGCGCGGCCGTGATGTCACGCGGCGCCAATTTTAAAAGCCTGGGGAAGCTTGCAGAGCTTGGGAATGATCGTGGGCATAGCGGCGACTTCCCTGAGCATCTGCAGAGCCTTCCCCAGGTAAGTGCAGTACAGATGGGTCTGTGCTTGCTGTTTTGCTTTCTGGTGTATCTGATTTACTCTGTGTTCACCTGCAGTGATTCCCAGCATCAGCCATGGACTCTTCACTGCCTCCTGGTGGCCAGTCCTCTCGCAGCAGGTAGGATTTGAATGTATATTTCTTTACTTACCTGCTGGGGGGAAGAGAGCGGAGTGTAGGGCATCATTCTGACTTGTGCCTTTTCTCTCTCTCTATTCCTGTCTTCCTTCTTTCCTTAGCCCTTCTAGGTCTGATCAAAGACAAAGTAGTTCCCGCAGAAGGAGCGGGTCATCTAAATCACACCACCGGCATTCCTCCTCTGGCTCTAGACACCATGGTTCATCCTCTAAGTCTAAAGACCACAGTAGAGGCTCTCCTCACCCCCCCTCATCTCATAGGGGACCGGAGAAAATATGTTGGGGATGCAGGGCCCCAGTTCCTGCCAGCAAGTCTCTCTGTGACCGCTGTTTTTCTAAAGCAGCTAATGAGAGGGAAGGTGCAGACCAACACCTGGAAACTCTAATCAAGCGAGTTGTGAAAGAATCACTGCAGGAGAGAGACGCTGCAAAGCCTCGTGATTCTCCTCAAGATCCACTGATTCCCCTGTCAGAAGAGGGTCCAGTTCCTGAGACGTGGGAGTCTTCTCAACCTAGCCACCAGTCTGCCCCCCCTTCAGATAGTGGGTCAGAAGCAGATGATCCTGGAATGGGCTTTGAATATGCCCTGGTTCCTTCTCTGGTGAAAGCGGTTAAAAACGCTCTGGTTTGGGAAGATCCAGTTATTTCTCCTGCTAAACAGAGAAAGTTTTTCAAACAGCTCAGCAAGGAGCGTCATTATTTTCCTTTCCTCACGGAAGTGGGAGCTATAATTTTTGAAGAATGGGGCAAGATAGATAAAAAAAGCTCTATGCAATCCAAAGTCGCAAAACTATACCCTTTCAAGGAAGAAGAGGTTAAACACCTTGAGTCAGCTCCCTTGGTAGATGCTGCATTAATGAGGCTTGTGAGATATGTGACTCTGCCTCTTGAAGATACAGTCTCATTTAAAGATCCGCTAGAGAGACGGATTGATGCCGACCTAAAAAGGATTTACCTGACAGCAGGCACAGTGTGCAAACCAGCTCTGGCCTTAGCAGCAGTCTCTAAAGCTTTGGAGGCATGGTCAGACAATGTGAACGATTCTCTTAGAGGTATCTCTGAAGAAGCGGCTAAGAGCTCCCCTATTCAGGAAATCAGGCTTGCCTCTGCCTTTCTGGGGGAGGTCTCTATTGACATTGTTCGCCTAGTGGCTCGGGTGATGTTGTCGTCGGTCACCGCCCGTCGGGCCTTGTGGCTGCGACCTTGGTTGGCGGACCCAGCCTCTAAACAGGCTTGGTGCCGTATTCCATTTGAGGGTTCATCCCTCTTCGGCAACAAGCTGGATAGCGCCATTACCCGGGCTACGGGTGGTAAATCGGGGTTCCTTCCTCAAGACAGGCGTTTACAGAATCAAAAACGCACCTTTTCAAGATCGCAGAACACCGACCGTGCAAGGGAAGCACGTAGCTATAGGCCTGGTCGGGAATTTTCTAGATCCTGGAAATCCAGGCAGTCCTCTTTTAAAAAGCCCACAAAAGGGGCTTCCACCAGTAACCAGGACTCCACTAAGTCCTTTTGAAATTGGGCCCGCTCAAACATGTCAGGTGGGGGCTCGTCTGCTCCACTTCCGGCATGTTTGGGCGGCCTCAATTCGGGATTTCTGGACTGTCAAGACAGTGTCCTCAGGCCACACCTGGGTTTTCAACAGCACTCCCAGTCTAAGATTTATACCAACAAATCTTCCAAGTTCAGAAGAGAAGAAACAAGTTCTTTTAGCTTACATAAGCTCTTTATTAGCTCAAAACGCAGCCATTCCTGTTCCAGATGGCGAACGAGGAGAAGGCATGTATTCTCCTCTGTTTCTGGTACAGAAGAAGAACGGCACATGGAGGCCTGTTATAGACCTGACTCATCTCAACCGGTTTATCCGAAAGGAAAAATTCAAGATGGAGTCACTATTAACGATTCAACAATCGGTTCATCTGGGAGATTGGCTGGTGTCGATAGACTTGAAAGACGCCTACTTTCATGTTCCAGTGGCGGCAGACTTCCAAAAGTTCCTTCGCTTTGCTGTAGGCGATCAACACTTACAGTTTACCTGCCTTCCATTTGGTCTCACAACATCACCTCGGGTGTTTTCCAAGGTTCTGCTGGCTGTTGTTGCTCTGCTCCGAGTCAAAGGAGTTCGCCTTCACCACTATCTCGACGACCTCCTCCTTCTAGGCCAGGACAAGGGTCAGCTTCTAAAGCACAGGAGTCTAGTAATTTCCACTCTCCAAGAGTTTGGGTGGCTCCTGAATTTGGAGAAAAGTCACCTGATTCCATCTCAGTCTCTCATATTTCTAGGTGCCCATTTCAACACACTAGAGGGCACCATCTCACTACCAGAGGAGAAGATCGTGGTGATCCGGGACAGGATCCGTTCGACTCTTGCTTCATCTCACCTTTCCGCTCTTCAATGTCTGAAGGTGATCGGCACAATGGCAGCCACCATTCCCATGGTGAAGTGGGCTCAATGGCGCACTCGCCCATTCCAGAAAGGGTTTCTCCAACAGTGGGATTCTCCCAGCAAGAATCAGCTCATCCTTCTCACTCCATCCATGAGAGAGTCTCTCCTTTGGTGGCTCCAGGGGAAAAATCTCCGCAATTGCCATTCGATTCTTCCTATCACATGGGTCACAGTGACCTCAGATGCCAGCAATCGGGGCTGGGGTGCTCATTGCCTGTCAGAAGTGGCCCAGGGCAGATGGATCTCGCCATCTCAGAAGATTGTATCCAACATTTTGGAACTTCGAGCGGCCTTTCAGGCGCTCAGATCCTTCTTCCATCTGATAAAGAACTCCTCAGTGATGCTCCGGTTGGACAACACGACCGCGGTGGCCTATATAAGGAAACAAGGTGGGACTCGCAGCTGGTCCCTCCTAAGGGAAGTGGAGCCAATCATGAACTGGGCTCAGAAGAATCTGTCCAACATTTCGGCAGTCTACATTCCGGGGGTCCAGAATGTTCAGGCGGACTTTCTGTCCCGTGTTCAAATGGACAACAACGAGTGGTCCCTGCACAAAGAGGTGTTCAAGTGGCTCCTGACACTAGGAGTGTCTCCAGAAGTGGATCTGTTTGCATCCCCATGCAACTACAAACTCACCAGGTATTACTCAAGGTTCCGGGATCCCCAAGCATATGGGATAGATGCCCTCACGGATCGGGGGAGGTTCAACAAAGCGTATGCCTTCCCTCCGGTACCTGTGATACTCCAGTTTCTCCGCAGGCTCAGAACAGAGGAAGTGGAAGTCATGGCAGTGATACCGTTTTGGCCCAACAGGCCATGGTTTCCCCTCTTAACTCTCCTCAGTTATCGGGAGTCAATCCCTCTGCCTCTCAGGGCGGATCTTCTGTCCCAAGGTTCTATCCTGCATCCATGCCCTGCTCATCTACATCTCAGGGTTTGGTTTTTGAGAGGGGAAGGCTTGAAGCCTTAGGTTGTCCAGAAGAAGCCATCCCGACGCTTCTGAATGCCAGACGGAAGAGCACTAATAGAGTGTATGAACGTATCTGGTCCAAATTCACAGAGCACATGGCCTCTAGACCTAATCCTTGTGGTTCTCCAAAAGTCCAGGATATCCTCAGCTTTCTGCAAACAGGGTTGGATTTGCCTCGAGCAGTAAGTTCCCTTCGTGTGCAAATATCAGCCATCTCGGCATTCACAGGAATTTCATGGGCTAACCATGCCCTGGTTCGCCAATTCTTCAAGGGTGCTATCAGGCTAAGACCTCAAAGGAAACCGAGATTCCCCAAATGGGATCTTCCCCTTGTTCTAGATTTCCTCTCCACGCTTGGAACAGATCCTGATGATCCTCTATCAGTTAAAGACCTCACACTCAAGACCGTCTTCCTGGTGGCAGTAACTTCAGCCAAGAGAGTGTCTGAAATCAGGAACTTAGGCTCCAAAGAGCCTTTCCTGACCTTTTTTCCGGATAGAGCAGTATTAATTCCCATGTTGGGCTCAAACCCTAAAGTGACATCTATTTTTCACGAAAATCAGGAAATTGTATTGCCTACCTTTAATACAACAGAAGGTCAAGAAGTTCATCCCCTTGATGTGGGACATACTTTGAGTCAATACCTGGAAGCTACGGAATCATTTAGGCAGACGGACTTCCTTTTCATTCTTCTGCAAGGGAAAAATAGAGGAAAACGGGCCTCAATCAGATCCATCTCTGCTTGGATAGTACAGACCATTCAAAGGGCTTATAAAGCGAAGGGCTTGGCTCCTCCAGAGGCAGTAACTGCACACTCAACTCGGAGTATTTCAACCTCGTGGGCGGCTTCTCTTCATGTCGCACCCGAAGTTATATGTAGAGCAGCTTCCTGGTCATCTATCAATACGTTTGTTTCTCACTATTGTGTTGAACCTGCCGCTTTGTCATCCATTAATTTTGGTTTGAAAGTACTGTCAGTGGACAGTGTTAAATAAATTTATTTTCTCGCTCAGCATTGTGCCCACCCGGGTGTGTTTGGCGAGTTATTTCCCACACGTATGCTGCCATGGAGCCTGTCAGGAAAACGGAAAATTTATATCAAATACTTACCGTAATTTTCCTTTCCTGATAGGCTCCATGGCAGCAGGAGTCCCTCCCAATGCTTGGAGTAGGCTAGTTACGAAACACGGCTGAGAGCCCACAGCTGAAATTTATAGGGAGGGGTCCTATTGGGTAGTTATGGAGGCGGGGTCAACCCACACGTATGCTGCCATGGAGCCTATCAGGAAAGGAAAATTACGGTAAGTATTTGATATAAATTTTCCGTTTTTCAGACGTTTTAGAGCTAAAAATAACACCTGAAAAGAGCCTCTCAATCCTCCCCAGTGTGAGACCCCCGAGTGCTTTCATACTGGGGCGGTGGGCTTGCAGAACAAAGAAAAAAGTCCTACAAGCAGCTTCTTTGGGGCGGTGTGGGGTACACACCGCTCCTCCACCACCCCTGCCATTGAAATCAATGGGCAGCGGCACTTTTCGAGTGCTTTTAACCCTTTCTTCGGCCGCTAGTGGGGTTAAAAGCACCCCACTAGCGGCCGAAAAGCGCTGCTAATACAGCCGTAAAGCACCACTAAAACTACCGGCGCTTTACCACAAACGCCCCCCACCCCCACCCCAGTGTGAAGTAGCCTGATTATTGCTAGCAGCTATAGCCGCTGGAAGTAATCACATTAAAGATCCGACACCTGGTTGTATTCAAGTTGATCGATCAACTTGGGTACAATCTGCCTTGCCCATACATACAGTTCAAATCTCGGCCGGTCCCTGTTGAACCGTCCATGGTCGGCTTTACACCCCATTCACACTGAATGCACCGGTCACTGCGATTTTTTTGTGCGACTTGCCGACATCTGTGCGACTTCATGCACAGATGTCTATGCAAGTCGCACATAAAATGGCCGAAATAAGTGAAACAACTTTTGAACGGTTCCATAGGCAGAAATGGGGTGTGACTTGTAATGCGCTTTTAAACACTTCAGCCTCAAAAGATTTGGCTAACCAGGCTATTTTTTGCAATACGGCACTGCGTCCCTTTAACTGACAATTGTGCGGTCGTGCGGCGCTTTACCCAAAACAAAATTGACGTCCTTTTTTTCACCTCTGCGGTTTTTGTTTTTTGCGCTATAAACAAAAGAAAAGTGACAATTTAAAAAAAAAAAAACACAATATCTTTTACTTTTTGCTATAATAAATATCCCCATTTTTTTTTTTTTTTAACAAATTTTTCCCTCAGTTTAGGCCAATATGTATTCTCCTACATTTTTTTGGTAAAAAAAAATCGCAATAAGCGTATATTGATTGGTTTGCGCAAAATTTATAGCGTCTACAAAATAGGGGACAGATTTATGGTATTTTTATCATTATATATTTTTTTTCTACTAATGGCGGCGATCTGCGATTTTTATCATGACTGCGGCATTGCGGCGGACAAATTGGACACTTTTGACACATTTTTGGGACCATTGACAATTATACAGCGATCAGTGCTATTAAAAATGCACTGATTACTGTATAAATGTCACTGGCAGGAAAGGGGTTAACACTAGGGGGGTGATCAAGGGGTTAATTGTGTTCCCTATGTGTGTGTTCTAACTGTGGGGGGGGGGGGGTGGGACTGTCTAGGAGGAGAGAGAGATCGGTGTTCATACCTAGTATGAACACACGATCTGTCTCTACTCCCCTGAAAAAAACGGGATTTGTGTGTTTACACACACAGATCCCGGTTCTCGCTCTGTCACGATCGATCGCGGGTGCCCAGCGGTCATTGCGCCTGCCGGGCACTCGCATTGGCTCCGGGCACACGCTACATGTGCGCGCACCCTTAGTGGCCAAAAGGAAAAGAGACGTAAGGTAACGTCGATTTGCCCAGCCAGGCCAACCTGCTGCAGTAAAACTGCGGCAGCTGGTCCAGAAGTGGTTACTGTCAAATCGCATGTCAAGTTGCACCGGTGTGAACGGGGGGCTTAGTCTTGTGAAGATTCGGGGAGTCCAGAAGATGAAATTTTACCAAAGTGATCGGAATTCCCCTTTTTAGACAGTTGTCAACACTGGAAGATTCGCTCCTGCATCCTGTTCTGATGACAACTCTAAAATATAGTTTTTGTTTTTTTTTGGTTTCTGTGAGAAAACTTTCATCTGATTTCTAAATTGCTACATTTGTAAATTCCAAAAGCCAAAATAAAGGAATAGTAGTGGTAAAAAAGCACTTGTGGGTTTAACCAATCTTGTTTTTTTTGGACAATTCTCCTTTAAGGGGGCGTGGCAGGGGGTGTGTCCTATGCCTGCATACTTTTGGTGATAGGTGCCCCTCATTCCCATCTCAAAAAGTTGGGAAGTGTGGCGAGGGTCGGTCTTTCTCTGCCATTACATACACTTTGTGGGAGGAATACCAATTACAGACATACACTTTGTAGTGTATTGATTAACCCCTTCCTGCCCAACCCCAGGCATTCCTTTAACTGGGCTGTTACACCGGAGGGGTTGGGAAGGTCTGCCTGATCGCATGACCACTGTGATTGGCTGTCCCAGTGGTCACATGATCAGGTGTCTGTTTTGCCGTCTCCCAAGAGGCCGGTCACTGGGCTTGGAGCGTGCAGTGAGTGCGCTCTCAGTAAAGAAATCTCCGCCTTCCATGGACGCATATGTGTTGTGGCTTTATTGCTCACGCATGCGTCCATATGTGCGGCGATAAAGCCCATCTTCTTTGCCGCCACACATTTACATCACGTGGGCAACAACAGGTTAAGCGGTGAGGCCTCATGCACACTTAGGGTCCTTTCACACTGGGGCGGTTTGCAGGCGCTATTGCGCTAATAATAGCGCCTGCAAACCGACCCGAAAGTGCCGCTGCTGTGTATCCAGTGTGAAAGCCCTGAGGACTTTCACACTGGAGCGATGCGCTGGCAGGACGGTAAAAAAAGTCCTGCCAGCAGCATCTTCGGAGCGGAGTATATACCGCTCCTGCCCATTGAAATCAATGGGACGGCGCGGCTATACCGCCGGCAAAGCGCCTCTGCAAAGCGCCTAACCCTTTCTCGGCCGCTAGCAGGGGGATAAAACCGCCCCCGCTAGCGGCCGCATACCGACGGTAAAGCGCCGCTTACAAAAGGCTTAGGGTTGCCACCTCATCCCTTTAACCGCTTGCCGACCAGCCACCGCCATTATACCGTGGCAGGTTGGCACAGCTGTGCGAATCGCCGTAGGTGTAAGGCGGCCGCTTTTCAGATTGATAGGTGCTCATCGCGGAGCCGATGCATGCAGGGCCGTCTTTAATAATGATTGGACCCTGGGCAAAACTTTTCTTGGGCCCGCCCCCATGCAGTTTTGCTCTCCACCTGCTCTGAGACATACAATAAATAGCAGCTAGACTCAAAATCAGTTTACTGAATCAGATCAGGCAGCTATTGCGATTGGTTGCCAGAGGTTACAGTGTATCATTACCGCTCACTGACTGGTTGCTAGAGGTTACAGCACACATTACCGCTTACCGATTAGTTAGAGGTTACAGCACATGATTTCTGCTTGTTGATTGGTTGCTAGAGATTACTGTGGATATGACCTCAGGGGGGCATGATATACATATCAATGCCGCTGGCCGGCATTGATATGTATATCATTTACATATGAATGCCGGTAATTTACATGTAAACACAGGGTCTGCAGGTGTGTCATCTTTACACAACAATAGGGCAGAGCTGGGCAGCATTAGTAGCAGCACTTCACACTGAGATATCGGGACACAGCACAGGACTAAAAGCTGAAGGGACGAGGGAAATTTAACCAGGATAGTTGGCAAGTATGAGATAGCTGCTTTGGGCCCCACAACAATGACAGGGCCCAGGGCAGCTGCCCCTTTTGCCCTGCCTTAAAAACGGCCCTGGATGCGTGTGCCGCAATGTCTGCCGGCCACCTGCGATTGCTCCAGAGAGCCAGAACGGGGATCTGTGTATGTAAACAAACAGATCCCCATTCTGACAGGGGAGGAGAGAGAGATCTGCTGTTCCTAGTGATCAGGAACAGCGATCTGTCTCCTCCTCCTGTCAGTCCCCTGTCAGTCCCCTCCCCCCGCAGTTAAAAACACTCCCAGGGAACATAGTTAACCCCTTGATCGCCCCCTAGTGTTAACCCCTTCCCTGCCAGTGACATTTATACAGTAATCAGTGGCTATTTTTAGCTCTGATCGCTGTACGAATGTCACTGGTCCCACAAAAGTGTCAGAAATGTCCAATCTGTCTGCCGTAATGTCGCAGTCCCGCTAAAAAATCGCAGATCGCCGCCATTACTAGTAAAAAATAATTAAATAATAAAAATGCCATAAATCTCTCCCCTATTTTGTAGACGCTATAATTTTTACGCAAACTAATCAATATACGCTTATTGCCATTTTTCTTTACCAAAAATATGTAGAAGAATATATATTGGCCTAAACTGATGAAGATTTTTTTTTTTTGGATATTTATTATAGCAAAAAGTAAAAAATATATATTTTTTTTCAAAATTGTCACTCTTTTTGTTTATAGCGCAAAAAATAAAAACCGCAGAGGTGATCAAATACCACCAAAAGAAAGCTCTATTTGTGGGGGGGAAAAGGACGTCAATTTTGTTTGGGTACAGCGTCACACAACTGCGCAATTGTCAGTTAAAGCGAAGCAGTACCGTATCGCAAAAAAATGGTCTGGTCAACGGGGGTAAATTCTTCTGGTCCTTAAGTGGTTAATCCAAGACACATAAAAATTACACAGGTTCTGAGGCTAATTTAATGCAGATAAGGCACCAAACGAGTTTAATTACCACCTTAATCAGCCTCAGAACCCGTGTAATTATTATGTGTTCGGGTTGATTGGCTACCATGCAGAGCTGCATCAGATTTTGCACTCTCCAGTTTTAGTATGTCTCCCCTCTGTGTCCATGCGACATTAAGCATTTAGAGGTGTTTAGAGGCAGACAAAAAAAAAAAAGAAAAACCCCACTGCCAGCGCCTCCAGGAGCAGCAGCATTTGGCAAAAAAAAAAATGATGCTTGAGCGTTAATTCATCTCAGTGGCCAGAATAATTATTATTCTGGCTAATTCAATGAATTAACACCCAAGCGCTTGACGAACCTAAACGCATCAAGCGTTTTTTGTTTCTGCGAAAACATTGGTGCCAGGGGGGAAAGGACTGGGCAAACGTCCAGTGTGCATGGGGGCCTGAATGTGACTTTCACCAAACATTCACTGGTGGCAAATCCATGACCTAGAGTTCACACTGTTACATCGCATGGGATTTTCACCGGAATCTGAATCATACCTGTGCAAATCACATGCGATTCTGTGCGGTGCGATTTAAAACCATCATTTTCTGTAGCTCAAATCGCACCACAATCCTGTGCAAATCACAAGGTGTGGTGCGATCTGAACCCATCATTTTTTATTGGCTCAAATCGCACCGCATTCCTGTGCAAATCACATGCGATTCTGTGCAGTGCGAATTGAGCCTATCATTTTTTATTGGCTCAAATCGCACCGCATTCCTGTGCAAATCACATGCGATTCTGTGCAGTGCGAATTGAGCCTATCATTTTGTATGGCTCAAATCGCACCGCATTCCTGTGCAAATCACATTCGATTCTGTGGTGTGCGATTTGAGACCATCATTTTATATGACTCATATCGCACCGCATCCGCACGAAAAACGTGCAAGCATCTTCTTTTTTTTTTTGCCCCACTGAAATTGGGTGTTCATACTTATGCGATCCGATTTAGGCAAACGCACAACGTTCTGCGACCTGTCATTAACATTTAATTGACACCCGCAGTTCTGCATAGAAACCAATCAGCTTCCATGTTTTATTGTCAAAGCTTAATTAAACAAGATGAAGTTAGAAGCTGATTGGCTACCATGCAGAGCTGCACCAGATTTTGCACTCTCCAGTTTTAGTAAATCACCCCTCTGTGTCCATGCACATTAGGCATTCCTGTGCAAATCACATGCGATTCTGTGCGGTGCGAATTGAGCTCATCATTTTGTATGGGTCAAATCGCACCACATTCCTGTGCAAATCAAATGCGATTCTGTGCGGTGCGAATTGAGCCCATCATTTTGCATGGCTCAAATCGCACCGCATTCCTGTGCAAATCACATGCGATTATGTGCGGTGCAATTTGAAACCATCAATTTATATGACTCATATCGCACGGCATCCGCACGTAAAACATGCAAGCATCTTTTTTTTTTTTTTGGCCCACTGAAATAAGACCACAATGTGTGTTCATACTTATGCGATCCGATTCAGGCAAATGCACTGCGTTCTGCGACCTGTTTTTGGGGTGTCATTAACATTTAATTGACACCCGCAGCAGATTGCAAGAACGCAGTGCGATGTGGGAAACGCAGCGATTCCTGGGCGTTTCCCGCATCCCATCAGTATGAACCGGGGCTCACTGTAATTTAAAGAGGAGCTCCAGGCTCCCCCCCCAAAAAAAAAAGGTCATCAGCTACAAATATTGCAGCTGCTGACTTTTAATATAAGGACACTTACCTGTCCAGGGATTCCGCACTGTCCTCACCCGAGTCAATTCTTTAATCGGCTTTGGGTGGAGGCGCCGGCATCTCAAGTAAGGCTCGGTTCACACTGGGGCGACTTGGGATCCGACTTGTACGCCCTCAAGTTGCCCCAAGTCGCCCCAGAAATAGTTTCGATGGGAGTGAACGCTAGCGTCTTAATAGACGCTACTGAAGTCTCTCCGACTTCAGAGCGTACTCCCTGTACTACTTTGATCCGACTTGGTAGGCGACCTGTACCATAGAAATCAATGGAAGTCGCCTCCAAGTCGGATCTCTCTGTAAAGTCAAGCGACTTTGCAGGGAAAACCCCTCCCTCCCCCCCTCCCTCCCAGAGAGCTGATTGCCCCGTGATTGGCCACAGGCGAAGTCGCCTGTCATGGAGGCAACTTCAAGTCGCCTTGTAATTTGCTGAAGTCGCGCTGAAGCCGCGTTGAAGTCGCGGTACAAAGTCGCGCTGAAGTCGTGTTGCCCCAGTGTGAACCGACCCTCAGGGAAACAGGAAGTGAAGCCTGGCGGTTTCACAGGCGGTTTCCTACTGCACATGGTCCCGTAGTCTTCTGGGACCTGTGATGCCATCTCTATGACCCTCGGAGGCCGGAAGTGATGTCATGATGTCATTTCCAGCACCGGCAGATGTAAAAACTGCTGTTTATTTTTTTGCTAGAAAGCCTGGAATTCGATTTTTTTTTTATCCCAGGCTTTCCAGCATAGAGGAGAGATGTGGGGACTTCTAGACCCCACGTCTCTCTATAAAGAGAACCTGTCATGCACTATTCCTATTACAAGGGATGTTTACATCATTCCTTGTAAAAAGGATAAAAACGATCAAAAAGAAATAAGGAATTAAAGGTAAAGTGTAGAAAAACAATACAAATAAATACACAATAATAAAAAAAAAATTAAAGCGCCCCCACGTGTTTGTACGCAGAAGCGAACGCATACGTAGTTCAAACCGCACATGTGAGGTATCACCGCGAACCTTAGAGCAAGAGCAATAATTCTGCCCAAATACTAAACTGGTAACCCCTAAAAATGTTTAAAGCGTCACCTTTGAAGATTTTTAAATATCGTAGTTTGTCGCCATTACACAGGTGTGCGCAATTTTAAAGCATGACATGTTAGGTATCTATTTACTCTGCGTAACATCGTCTATCACATTATAGAAAAAAATTGGGGTAAATATTGTGTTTTGTTTTCTTTAAGTTCATGAAAGTGTTTTTTTTTTTAAAAAAACGCGTTTGAAAAATTGTTCCACAAATACTGTGACCTAAAAAATTGCCGCATTTTTTTAAAAAAAAGACCGCAATTTTATTCCCTAGGGTCTCTGCTAAAAAAAAAAATAAAAAAAAAAAATCTATACAATGTTTGGGGGTTCTAAGTAACATTCAGGCAAAAAAAAAAAAAAGGAAACACAGATTTTTACATATATGTGAGAAATGTTAGAATTGGTCCGATTGGCAAGTGAAAACACATAGACCTGGAAGATTCACCTGCAGTGAATGTTTGGTGAATGTCAGATTCACTGCTTTATTTTTTTTGTTTACAAACGATTTTTATTGTTGCAAAAGGTCATAATTTGGTACAAATGTATAACAGAAACATACCCCTGTAAAGTTTTGCTATTTCTTTCTTTCTGCTCAATAACCACAACAATGTAGCAATGTTTTTTTTTATTCAGCATAAAAAGTAACCAAAAAACAATAATATATAATTAAAGAGCATGTTGTTCACATAAAAACAAAACCCCAATGTGCAAAATAAAAAAAAAGCATATAAATTGCGATCAACACATTTAAAAAAAAAAAGAAACAGAAAAAAATGAAGATCTCGTGGTCCCAGCAAGGATATTTAGTTTCCAAAACAGGCACAAAAAAACATAAAAACAAAAAAAATATAGAAAACGATAAAAAAAAACCACCCAAAAAACAATATAAAATTCACAATCCCCTCCACCCCCTCCCCCCTTCAGTCCAGCAAGGCAAGCTGTCACATCAGTCCCACCCTCCCAACGCCGTTGCTACGGAGACGCCTGCTCGGCAGCATTGGCAGCCAATAGGAAAGCAGCAAGTTGCTTTTTACAAAATTCTAAAGAGGAGACACGACCGATGCAATAGGCTCAATTCACAAAGCTAACACACAAAGGTAAGGATGCTTATTTTCAAAAAAAAGAAAGAAAAAGTGACAGTTATTTTCATGTGAGTCCAATGAGGTTTGAACATTACAGTCGGGACTGGATATAAAGATACTTATCGTCCTGGGAAGCTTTGTGAAGTGAGCCTGCGATTCGAAGGGGGCGGCAATTATGTGCTTTGAAGAAAGTGGCTCAGTCACGATATCGGAAACCCCTATTGCACGAAGCAGGAAAACGTTAGGACCTCCTCGCCCTTCCGTCCGGGGGGCCTCGGGGGTATTAAGAGATCATTCATTCAGCCCTCAGAGATAGTCCATCATTGCACAAACAGGGGGGAAAAAAAAAAAAAAGCGTTTTGCGGAACTACAAGTCTCATCGTGCCCAAAGATCCCAGTCCTCTCCAGAGTCGCCCCCTCATGCCTTCCTAGTCTTGTGCACCTTGGCCCTGCTAGGCTTGCCCGCCTTCTTCACCTTCTTGCCCCCACCGCCGGCCGCCTTCTTCTTGGCGCTCTTGGCCGGTGGTGCCGCCGCCGCCGCCTTGGGGCTACTTTTCTTGGGTTTCTGCGTCTTGGTAGGCTTGGGTTTCCCCTTGGCCTTTTTGGGGCTCTTTTTCGGAGGCGCTTTCTTGGCGGCGGCGGCGGCGGGCTTGGGGGCGGGGGCTGCCTTCTTCTCAGGGGTTCCCCCCTCCAGCTTCTTCTTATTGAGTCGGAAGGAACCGTTGGCGCCGACCCCCTTCACCTGCACCAGGGTGTCGTTCTGGACCAGCGCCTTCACCGAGTACTTCAGGTAGGTGCGGCCGTTCTGTTGGTCGAACCAGGACACCTTCTTGGCCTCGCTGTAGATCTTGGCCAGGGACGAGCCGTTCCTCTCGGCCAGCTTGCGGATGGTGTCCACCACCAGCTGGCTGTACCTGCCGGGTTGGTTCTTCTTCTTGTTCTTCTTTTTGGACCCAGAGGAAGAGCCTGCTGCTTTGCTTCTCTTCTTTGAGGACTTGGTATCAGATTCCTCCTCAGATGCCTCCCCATCTTCATCCTCCTCCTCCTCCTCCTCCTCATCTTCCTCCTCAGTGGTGGGAACATTCTCTTCCAGCTGTAGGGACATGATGCTGGTACTGATCTGAAGCTGCAGCCTTGTTTGAACCGCCAGTCGGTGCTCTGCTGCTCTTGTACTGGCTGAGCGGACCGAGTTGAGAACATCACCAGCCTCAGCAGCTCTTTGCAGCAACTTGTGTTTCTTCCTTCCCTTTCTCCCCCCTCTAGCCCTCCATCTGCGACCCCCCCGGCCTCACCACCCCTCCAGCCCCCCCCTAGAGACGTTTTCCCATGCAGCCCAGGGCAGATCTGCCCCATTGGCACCCCCGGTGCCCCCTCCAGGCGCAATTTAAAAGCAGCACCCTGCAAATGTCTGGCAGCTGGGGGTGGGGGGCTGTTGTATGCAGGCTTCCATCTCCCTCCCACGTTGGCTTTGCGGGATTAAAAGGCGGGGGCTGGAGGAGAAGAGGTTAAAGATGAGGCTGGCCACCATGGATGGGGTCTGCACGTGTGGGGACATTTAAATTAATCGGGTTAATTTGTCGTAACTAACACAGGGCGCGCCCTCTAGTGGCCGCATCGCGCTATGACGCATCAGCAGGAATCTCAGTGTATCAAAATAGAGGCACACCTATATCCGGAAAGATGATACATTGTTTGTATACAGAGAACAAAGCATGGGGATGGGATGGGGCTGCTGGAGTCCATCTAGGTCATAAAATTCACCCAGAAGGGAGAAAAAGTGTCAGCAGCATCTGATGGGTATTTTTTTATTATTATTATTATTTTATTATATATTTATTTTTATTATTTATATGAGTGAAGAGTACCTGTCTCCCCTAAACAATGGAGGTGCTGTAAAATATAAAGAGAACCTGTCACAAAAAAATGTGCATACAAAAAAAAAAGAATTCCAGGTATGGATAGGTTTAGGGTCCATTCACACTAGACCGGTATGTAAATCGCACAGGTACGCTGTGCGGTTCTTGTGCGCTTCACGTGCAGCTCCGCGCAGTTGCGATTTCAAGCCCATTCGCTACGAATGGGCTGAAATCGCACAGCACCCAAAAGTAGTGCGCGCAATTCTTTTTTGAAAAGTGTGGCAACTGCATCGCTTGGTACTTTTGTACCAATGCGATCCAGTATGGGCAAAACGAAATGCGTTTGGAGTGTCGTTAACTTGAATTGACTACCCCCCCCCCCCGCAGCAGATCACAAGGACCATTGCGATTTGAATGCGGATCGAGACGCCATGCAGGAACGCGGCTCTCCTGCTCTCCATTCCAGTGGGAACGGGCCCTTATACCCAATGGCGGCTTGTTCATAGAGGGCGGACGGGCACTGCCTCCCCTATCCATGTGTCTGGCCCCCCTGATCTACATATTAGTGGCACCGGACTGTGGATACCAATGGAAGGGGTGTTTTTTTTTTTTTTTTGAAGCACGTGATTAGAGCCCGAGGCTCTAATAGGCTTCAAAAAGGGTGGGCTCGGGGGGGCAGAGCAGTGCAGTCCAAGCCCACAGTTTGTGTGGCCATAGCAAACTAATTTTCCCTATTATCACACTAGAGCTCCTCCCCGCCAATCAGGAGGCTGGTCTGTGAGACCTTTTTCCCAATTGGCCAAAGCGTCAGGCGATCCTATTGGATGCCTAGCACTTTGGCGGAAGAGGAAACACATGGTGGAGGAAGCTGGAGAAGGGGACACTGCACTCCAGGAGAGGACACCACAACCCGGCCACACGAGCGGGTAAGTGCCCAACCACCCGCGTGAGGGGGGGGGTTGCCGTTTCAGTGCCGTGCCGTTCCGTGCCATGCCATGCCATGCCACCGGGGGGGGTGTTGTTTATTTGCTGCCCCCCCAAAAGAAGAACCCACCAGCCGCCACTGCTTATACCTATCCATACCTGGAATACCAGCTTGAACCAATGTAATTATGTATATACCATACTCGTAGGATCCCTCTAGAACAGGGGTCTCCAAACTTTCTAAACAAAGGGCCAGTTTACTGTCCATCAGACTTTAGGGGGGCTAGACTGTGGCCAGTGGAAGTAGAAAATGTCCTGGCATCAGTGGGAGCCAACAATACCCCATCATTGGTATTGGGGTGGAATATTGCCTCATCATTGGTGTCAGTGGGAGGAATAGTGCCCCATTATTGGTGTCAGTGGGAGGAATAGTGCCCCATCATGGGCGTCAGTGGGAGGAATAGTGCCTCTTTATTGGTGTCAGTGGGAGGAATTGTGCCGCATTATTGGTATCAGTGGGTGGAATAGTGCCCCATAATTGGTGTCAGTGGGAGGAATTGTGCCCCATCATTGGTGTCAGTGTGAGGAATAGTGCCCCATTGTTGGTGTCAGTGGGAGGAATAGTGCCCCATTGTTGGTGTCAGTGGGAGGAATAGTGCCCCATTGTTGGTTTCAGTGGGAGGAATAGTGCCTCATTGTTGGTGTCAGTGGGAGGAATAGTGCCCCATCATTGGTGTCAGTGGGAGGAATACTGCCCCATCATTGGTGTCAGTGGGAGGAATACTGCCCCATCATTGGTGTCAGTGGGAGGAATAGTGCCCCATCATTGAAGTCAGTGGGAAGATTAGTGCACCATTATTGGCGCACTATTCATGGGGCACTATTCCACCCCAATACCAATGATGGGGTACCAATACCAATCTCCCACTAAAACCAATGATGGGGCACTATTCCTCCCACTGATACCAATAATGGGACACTATTCCTCCAACTGATACCGATGATTGGGCACTATTCCTCCCGCTGATACCAATGATGAGGCAAAATTCCACCCCAATACCAATGATGGGGTGTCGTTTACTCCCACTGATGCCAGGACATTTTCTACTTCTACTGGCCATAGTCCAGCCCCCCTAAAGTCTGATGGACACTAAACTGGCCCTTTGTTTAGAAAGTTTGGAGACCCCTGTTCTAGAGGTATCCTACGAGTATGGTATATACATAATTATACGAGCTGGAATTCCAGGTAAGGATAGCCGCATTCCTGCACGGCTTCTTGAACCGCATTCCAAACGCAATGCCCTTGCGATCTACTGCCGGCATTTAAAGTTAACGTCAAAATGCAGGTTGCAAATACATTTTGTTTGCTTGCACCTGCCCGCATGGTACAAAAGTACCATGCGATGCGGTTGCCCTTGCCCAATTGTCATGTGACCGCCAAGAAAAGGGGGTTGTCAGGTGCTCATAGTCGCCTCCAAGAAAAGGGGGTTGTCAGGTGCTCATAGTGGCCTCCAAGAAAAGGGGGTTGTCAGGTGCTCATAGTGGCCTCCAAGAAAAGGGGGTTGTCAGGTGCTCATAGTGGCCTCCAAGAAAAGAGGGTTGTCAGGTGCTCATAGTGCCCTCCAAGAAATGGGGGTTGTCAGGTGCTCATAGTGGCCTCCAAAAAATGGGGGTTGTCAGGTGCTCATAGTGGCCTCCAAGAAATGGGGGTTGTCAGGTGCTCATAGTGGCCTCCAAAAAATGGGGGTTGTCAGGTGCTCATACTGGCCTCCAAGAAATGGTGGTTGTCAGGTGCTCATAGTGGCCTCCAAGAAATGGGTGTTGTCAGGTGCTCATAGTGGCCTTCAAGAAATGGGGGTTGTCAGGTGCTCATAGTGGCCTCCAAGAAATGGGGGTTGTCAGGTGCTCATAGTGGCCTCCAAAAAATGGGGGTTGTCAGGTGCTCATAGTGGCCTCCAAGAAATGGTGGTTGTCAGGTGCTCATAGTGGCCTCCAAGAAATGGGTGTTGTCAGGTGCTCATAGTGGCCTCCAAGAAATGGGGGTTGTCAGGTGCTCATAGTGGCCTCCAAGAAATGGTGGTTGTCAGGTGCTCATAGTGGCCTCCAAGAAATGGGTGTTGTCAGGTGCTCATAGTGGCCTCCAAGAAATGGGGGTTGTCAGGTGCTCATAGTGGCCTTCAAGAAATGGTGGTTGTCAGGTGCTCATAGTGGCCTCCAAGAAATGGGTGTTGTCAGGTGCTCATAGTGGCCTTCAAGAAATGGGGGTTGTCAGGTGCTCATAGTGGCCTCCAAGAAATGGGGGTTGTCAGGTGCTCATAGTGGCCTCCAAAAAATGGGGGTTGTCAGGTGCTCATAGTGGCCTCCAAGAAATGGTGGTTGTCAGGTGCTCATAGTGGCCTCCAAGAAATGGGTGTTGTCAGGTGCTCATAGTGGCCTCCAAGAAATGGGGGTTGTCAGGTGCTCATAGTGGCCTCCAAGAAATGGGGGTTGTCAGGTGCTCATAGTAGCCTCCAAGAAATGGGTGTTGTCAGGTGCTCATAGTGGCCTCCAAGAAATGGGGGTTGTCAGGTGCTCATAGTGGCCTCCAAGAAATGGGGGTTGTCAGGTGCTCATAGTGGCCTCCAAGAAATGGGGGTTGTCAGGTGCTCATAGTAGCCTCCAAGAAATGGGTGTTGTCAGGTGCTCATAGTGGCCTCCAAGAAATGGGGGTTGTCAGGTGCTCATAGTGGCCTCCAAGAAATGGGGGTTGTCAGGTGCTCATAGTGGCCTCCAAGAAATGGGGGTTGTCAGGTGCTCATAGTAGCCTCCAAGAAATGGGTGTTGTCAGGTGCTCATAGTGGCCTCCAAGAAATGGGGGTTGTCAGGTGCTCATAGTGGCCTCCAAGAAATGGGGGTTGTCAGGTGCTCATAGTGGCCTCCAACAAATGGGGGTTGTCAGGTGCTCATAGTGGCCTCCAAGAAATGGGGGTTGTCAGGTGCTCATAGTGGCCTCCAAGAAATGGGGGTTGTCAGGTGCTCATAGTGGCCTCCAACAAATGGGGGTTGTCAGGTGCTCATAGTGGCCTCCAACAAAT
Source organism: Lithobates septentrionalis (assembly GCA_037952835.1). NCBI lineage: Eukaryota > Metazoa > Chordata > Amphibia > Anura > Ranidae > Lithobates > Lithobates septentrionalis. The sequence continues at coordinate 2,093,255 of JBBDGP010002253.1, forward strand.
GGTGGTTGCCTGCTGGTCATGTGACCTTTCTGCATTAATACCTTAGTCACTGTTCCATAAGAAGGATTAAGTGACTTTTGTCTGACCTTCTTGAATTGCATATTTGTTCTGGGTCAGTGACTGAAATATTAAAGTATGGTGAGGTTCCTTATTACAAGAAATACCATATTTAAAGAGGAGCTCCAGTCATAGTTACATAGTTTGTGGAAATTAAAAGTCAGCAACTACAAAATATTTAGTTGCTGAATTTTAATAAACACTCTCTGTCCCAGTATTCAGCCGTGCTGCACATTGGAAATGGTCCTGCAGTCTTCTGGGACCTGGGACGTGCCCCAGAAAACTGCAAGAAGGGAGAAGGGAAGGAGAAGTTCCACTTGGAAGTTACCAGCCCCCCCCCCCCCCCCCTCCCAAAAAAAAAAAAGATTGCCAAATGTCAAATGGGGGGAGGCGGCATTAAATCGAAACTTCTCCTTTGGGGAAGAGTTCCACCTTAAACACCCAAGACCATCTGCCGAAGCCTGGCCTATTAAACAGTTCTCCTCCTTTATGAACTATTGATCCCAATAAAATTGTTTCCAGGTCCTTTTATAGCATTTTTGCCTTCATAAACTATTCAAGCCCTGATGGGGCATTTGAAGTCCATCAAAATGCTTTGGATATTATATGAGAAAATCAATACCGGTATTTTTTTTTTGACTCGGAAGAAATATGGTACTAAATTCTTCTACTATGCGGACTTGACATGAAACACCCCAGTGTAACCCTTTCATGTATTTGGAGCTTCCATAGCAGCAATATTATATTGATATAGCGCCAGCATAGACTTCCTTCATTAAAGTACTGTATAACTAAAGGCAAACCATTCTGTGGAGAGGGATTAGAGCACCTGTCAAGTTTTTATTGCAACCTGTGTCCCCATTAGGGACCCTCTCTGTTTATCTTATTTACTGTTATCATTGAAAGCGAAAGAAAAATCCCAAGTATTGGGTTGTCACCAGAACCAAAATAGGGAAATCTTCCAATGGGGACAAATGTTCAGGTGACAACCAGGGATTTTCTTGGTTTGGAGAGATTTCCTCTCACTTCCTGTTTTGGCTATGGGATATTAAGTGAAAGGAAATCTCTCCAATGGGACAGATGATGGTAACAAAACCAAACAACAACAAAAAAAAAACTGACAAGGGTTATAACCCTTCCCTGTAGTTTTGGGCTGCATATATTTTATTTATTTTTGCAATTATTATTTCTAGTATTGCCACTGTAGAGGTGGCGTTTGTTTATTATATTTAAATATATATATATTTTTTGGTAGTTTAGTGTCTTTATTTATTTTTCAGATATGTAATCCCACCTTCTTTAACCGTAAGGGTCGGTTCACACTGGGGCAACACGACTTCAGCGCGACTTTGTACCGCGACTTCAGCAAATTACAAGGCGACTTGAAGTCGCCTCCATGACAGGCGACTTCGCCTGTGGCCAATCACAGGGCAATCAGCTCTCTGGGAGGGAGGGGTTTTCCCTGCAAAGTCGCTTGACTTTACAGAGAGATCCGACTTGGAGGCGACTTCCATTGATTTCTATGGTACAGGTCGCCTACCAAGTCGGATCAAAGTAGTACAGGGAGTACGCTCTGAAGTCGGAGCGACTTCAGTAGTGTCTATTAAGGCGCTAGCGTTCACTCCCATTGAATCTATTTCTGGGGCGACTTGGGGCGACTTGAGGGCGTACAAGTCGGATCCCAAGTCGCCCCAGTGTGAACCGAGCCTAAGTGTGGGGCTTCTGGGCAACTTTACAGGTTCCTACCCTAGGATGAAGGGTTATGCATAGGATTTTGTCTTTTTTAATTGTTTAAGACACTTCACTTGGGTAAGTGTGAGTTATGCATGATTGTTAGCCCCTTATGTATTTGATGTCCACCCCTTAAATACTGTATTTATTGGCGTATAACACTCACTTTTTCACCATGAAAATCAGGTGCAAATAGCGTGTGCGTGTTATACGCCAATACTTCAATTTTAGCTGCCTCGGAGGGGACAGGGAGGGGGGCGGGACGAGCGCCGTCAGATTACATACAGTGAGAATCTCCTGTTTACTTGGCAGCCATTGTAACAGGAAGTCCCGTCTCCTGGGCCGCCATTGGTCCACTGTTCTGTCCATCATATGAGATTCTCACTGTATGTAATCTGTCGGCACTCATCCCCCCCCCCCCCCTCCCTGTCCCCTCTAAGCTGCAGATGGGCATCGATCAGGCTGCTGCATTAATGGCAGTGGCGAGGCTGCTGCATTGATGTGGACTGATGAGGCTACATTGATGGCACTTGTGAGGCTGCAGATGGGCATTGATCAGGCTGCATTGATGGCAATGGTGAGGCTTCTGCACTGAATGCAATGGTGAGGCTGCTGCATTGATGGCAATGGTGAAGCTGCATTGATGTGGACAGATGAGGCTGCATTGATGGCACTTGTGAGGCTGCAGATGGGCATTGATCAGGCTGCATTGATGGCAATGGTGAGGCTGCAGATGGGCATTGATCAGGCTGCATTGATGGCAATGGTGAGGCTGCAGATAGGCACTGACCCTTATTTTGCTTCAAAGTTCCTTATTTAAAATGTAAGGTTTTTTTCCTGAAACGTCCTTCTTAAAATGAATGTGCGTGTTATACGCCAATAAATAGGGTACTTTCCTTACCCCTGCCTTCCGTTTTCTTTTTCCCTCCTTTTTTTTCTTTTCTTTTCTCCCTTGCCTCTTCTTCTCCCCCTCTCCCATTTTCCTCCTTTTTTTTTTCTCCCTCCTCCCTACCCCCTTTTTTTTTTTCTTAGATCCCCGTGGCTAATATAGTTTATGTATCATTATATATGCTTTATGTTTCTTCATATCTGGCTTACTATTTATTTTGCCTGTTTTTTGAAATTTTATTAATATTTTTTTTCTTATTACTTTTATAACTGCCATCTTTAGGCTCGATTCACACAGGGGCAACACGACTTCAGCGCGACCTTGCACGGCGACTTCAACACGGCTTCAACGCGACTTCAGCAAATTACAACGCGACTTGAAGTCGCCTCCATGACAGACGACTTCGGCTGTGGCCAATCACAGGACAATCAGCTGTCTGGGAGGGAGGGGTTTTCCCTGCAAAGTCGCTTGACTTTACAGAGAGATCCGACTTGGAGGCGACTTCCATTGATTTCTATGGTACAGGTCGCCTACCAAGTCGGATCCAAGTAGTACAGGGAGTACGCTCTGAAGTCGGAGCGACTTCAGTAGTGTCTATTAAGACGCTCCCATTCACTCCCATTGAATCTCTTTCTGGGGCGACTTGGGGCGACTTGAGGGCGTACAAGTCGGATCCCAAGTCGTCCCAGTGTGAACCGAGCCTTATGCCGCGTACACACGGTCGGACTTTTCGTCTACAAAAGTCAGACAGCCTGTCCGACAGACTTCCGGCAGACTTCCGGCAGACTTTCGGCGGACTTGCGGCAGACTTTCTAACGAACGGACTTGCCTACACACGACCACACAAAAGTCTGACGGATTCGTACGTGATGACGTACACCGGACTAAAATAAGGAAGTTCATAGCCAGTAGCCAATAGGTGCCCTAGCGTGGCTTTTTGTCCGTCGGACTAGCACACAGACGAGTGGATTTCGGGGTCCGTCGTAGTTACGAAGTAAAAATTTAAAGCATGTTTCAAATCTAAAGTACGTCGGATTTGAGGCTAAAAAAGTACGTTGAAAGTCCGGAGAAGCCCACACACGATCGGATTACCAGCCAGCTTTAGTCCGTCAGCGTCCGTTGGACTTTTGTAGACGAAAAGTACGACCGTGTGTACGCGGCATTAGAGTGTGTACCCTGAAGAAGCATATGTAGCAAAACACGTCAACGTCACACACTTGCTATACCTCTGTGCATTTGTCTGATTGTTTTGTACTGTTGATTTTATTCTCGATGGCATCTTTAAACAAGATACAATAAAACTGATGTTTTTATGACATGAGGGTTTTTTGTATATATTTGGTTTCTCATTTGCTTTTGGCACATTTAAACTCCCTTCCCCGGCAGAGAAATAGAATCACATCTGGTTCGATCCCAGCCTTCCTTAATTAAGGGAATTTCCATTGTATGGAATTTATAACCCTCCCTTAGACCCCCATATAACTTTTGTTGTCTGATTTCCTTTAGATTTACCAAAACCATGTAGTGCAAGGGCCTGCCTGATTGCTTACAAATTGAAACTCTTTAGGTTTGACCTCATATTATATGGTTTTGGTGAATCTAAAGGAAAAAAAAAAAATCAGAAAATAGTATAGTGTGTATCCAGCTGTGCGTGCGTAAAGAAAAAAAAAAGAAGAAAGAAAGAAAGAAAAGAAAAAAAAAGAAGAAAGAAAGAAAAAAAAAAAAAAAAAGAAGAAAGAAAGAAAAAAAAAAAAAGAAGAAGAAGAAAGAAAGGAAAAAAAAAAAAAAAAGAAGAAAGAAAGAAAGGAAAAAAAAGAAGAAAGAAAGGAAAAAAAAGAAGAAAGAAAGGAAAAAAAAGAAGAAAGAAAGGAAAAAAAAGAAGAAAGAAAGGAAAAAAAGAAGAAAGAAAGGAAAAAAAAGAAGAAAGAAAGGAAAAAAAAGAAGAAAGAAAGGAAAAAAAGAAGAACGAAAGAAAGGAAAAAAAGAAGAACGAAAGAAAGAAAAAAAAGAAGAACGAAAGAAAGAAAAAAAAGAAGAACGAAAGAAAGAAAAAAAAGAAGAACGAAAGAAAGAAAAAAAGAAGAACGAAAGAAAGAAAAAAAAGAAGAACGAAAGAAAGAAAAAAAAGAAGAACGAAAGAAAGAAAAAAAAGAAGAACGAAAGAAAGAAAAAAAAGAAGAACGAAAGAAAGAAAAAAAAGAAGAACGAAAGAAAGAAAAAAAAGAAGAACGAAAGAAAGAAAAAAAAGAAGAACGAAAGAAAGAAAAAAAAGAAGAACGAAAGAAAGAAAAAAAAGAAGAACGAAAGAAAGAAAAAAAAGAAGAACGAAAGAAAGAAAAAAAAGAAGAACGAAAGAAAGAAAAAAAAGAAGAACGAAAGAAAGAAAAAAAAGAAGAACGAAAGAAAGAAAAAAAAGAAGAAAGAAAGAAAGAAAAAAAAGAAGAACGAAAGAAAGAAAAAAAGAAGAACGAAAGAAAGAAAAAAAAGAAGAACGAAAGAAAGAAAAAAAAGAAGAACGAAAGAAAGAAAAAAAAGAAGAACGAAAAAAAAAAAGGCTTTGCCTTTCTACTACAAAAAGGAATCCCACACCATGTTTTGGAGCCAGCACCTCTCCTTCTACATGTCCACGTCTGTAATTTTTCCATGACGGGTTTTCTTTAAATTCAGAAGGTCCGCGCTGTTCCCTTCATCTGATGCAACTTGATCCGGCCAGAATGAAGCGGTGTTACAAAAGAATGTAGTACCAGTTAGGAATGGCAATTTGGAATACATTGAGTTGTCACGCCTGGTATAGAGCTACACTGGCAAATCCCTCAACACCCTATTGATTTAACCACTTGCTTACCGGCACTCAAACCCCCCCCCCCCCCCCCCCCACTCCTGCCCAGACCAATTTTCAGCGTTGTCATTCTTTGACTGACAATTGCGCGGTCATACAACACTGTACCCAAATGAATTTTTTTTTTCCCACACAAATAGAGCTTTCTTTTGGTGGTATTTAATCACAGCTGGGGTTTTTATTTTTTGCTAAACAAAAAAAATGGAAAATTTTGAAAAAATAAAAAACATTTCATAGTTTGTTATAAAATTTTGCAAACAGGTAATTTTTCTCCTTCATTGATATGCGCTGATGAGGCGGCACTGATAGCAGTGATAGGTGGCACTGTGGGCACTGATGTGTGGCACTGGTAGGCAGCACTGTTGGGGACTGGTAGGTGGCACAGATGAGCTGGCGGGAGCTCTCCTTGATCAGGACCGATGTCCCTCTGAGAGCCGCCAGTGTTTGGCTTTCTTTTTTCCTCACGCTGGGCAGTGCAAGGAGAAAAAAAAATAGCCGATTACCGGCTCGGTTTACATCACATGATCAGCTGTCATTGGCTGATAGCTGATCACGTGTTAAGGGGTCGGGATCGACCCCTTACTCCGATCTGTGATCAGCCGAGTCTCAGACTCACTGATCACAGCGCACGCCCTGCAGGGGGCACGCAGACCGCTCGGGCACGGGAGGACGTCAATAGACGAACTCCCGGCAAAGTAGGTCCGCGCTGTAGCCGTCATTTGGCTATAGCGCGGATCTGAAGAAAGTAACTAAATATTATATCATTAGCATCCCCGTGATTTCAGCATGCTGCAAGTGAAGTGGACACCTAACAAACATTTGCACATAGATTTAGGCCTGGTTCACATCTATGCATTTTTAGTGCATTTTGCAAATTTGCACTACAGAACATGTTCCATAGGAAACCATGTTAAATGGACTGATAAAAAAGTGATTCCGCGCTACAGTAAAGAATAAGATCAAATAAAAACGGTCATAAAGTGCATATAACAATAAAGCGTTGAAACCTCACTTGAGGAATAAATGGTGTAAATAGTGTAATAGTTAATTAATAAAAATATATAAAATATAAACTGGGCAAATGGTTAAGAGTGAGTAAGTCTCTAAAACAACCTCAATAAGATGGAAAATGAACTAGAGTTGTGTCCTAAAAAATGTTTAAAATAGTCTTTCAAAAATGGTAGACACAGAGCTCTCACCTTCATAAATTGTCCAGAGGCTAAATGAATAAAAAATCCGTTATTCAAAGTGATTTCAGCTTCCACCACTAGGGGGTCCTCTGTGTCGACATCAATGCAATTAAACCCAATCGAAATGTCAGCATTTAGCCATAGATACAAAAAATGTCATTCGTTATATTAAATTCCACCACTAGGGGGTCCTCTCCTTCGTCCACAAAGTCTCCCAGTCAGTGCTGCACTTCCAAGCCTCTTCATATACCTCGTACCTCCGTAAAACAGGGGGGGGGGGGGCACAGCAGCGAACAGAGGTGAGAGAGAGAGACAAAAAACACCAATAGTGTAGTATGATTAAAGTAACATAGGCTTTAATACAGAAAGCTAAAATGGACTCTTACAATGGAGAATAAGGTAATAGGCAAAAACAGTTGCTAAGGCGTCTGAACGCCGCTCTCACTTCACTTCCTGGTGTCTCTCAGTCTCTCCGGCCACTCCCTACGCGTTACGTCATCACGTGACTTCTTCACTGAAGAACCGAAGAACACGTGACTGATCTCCTGAAGAAGTCACGTGATGACGTAACGCGTAGGGAGTGGCCGGGGAGACTGAGCGATACCAGGAAGTGAAGTGAGAGCGGCGTTCAGACGCCTTAGCAACTGTTTTTGCCTATTACCTTATTCTCCATTGTAAGAGTCCATTTTAGCTTTCTGTATTAAAGCCTATGTTACTTTAATCATACTACACTATTGGTTTTTTTTTTGTCTCTCTCTCTCTCACCTCTGTTCGCTGCTGTGCCCCCCCCCCCCCCCCCCCCTGTTTTACGGAGGTACGAGGTATAAGAGGCTTGGAAGTGCAGCACTGACTGGGAGACTTTGTGGACAAAGGAGAGGACCCCCTAGTGGTGGAATTTAATATAACGAATGACATTTTTTGTATCTATGGCTAAATGCTGACATTTCGATTGGGTTTAATTGCATTGATGTCGACACAGAGGACCCCCTAGTGGTGGAAGCTGAAATCACTTTGAATAACGGATTTTTTTATTCATTTAGCCTCTGGACAATTTATGAAGGTGAGAGCTCTGTGTCTACCATTTTTGAAAGACTATTTTAAACATTTTTTAGGACACAACTCTAGTTCATTTTCCATCTTATTGAGGTTGTTTTAGAGACTTACTCAGTCTTAACCATTTGCCCAGTTTATATTTTATATATTTTTATTTAATTATTACACTATTTACACCATTTATTCCTCAAGTGAGGTTTCAACGCTTTATTGTTATATGCACTTTATGACCGTTTTTATTTGATCTTATTCTTTACTGTAGCGCGGAATCACTTTTTTATCATCACTGTGAGTGGATTGTGATACACTTTTAGGTTCTGCTGCAGGCAGACATTATTATTTATGTTAACACTTTATGCAAATTAGGCACTTTATGGTTTGATCACCATTATATTATTTATTTTCCACTTATTTATCTTAGTAGCGCGAGGGCTTTACATTGTCATGTTAAATGGACTGTAGTGCAAATCTGCAAATTGCAAAAAGCACTAAAAATGCCTAGGTGTGAATCAGCCCTGAGGATGAATTCACACCGTTTGCGTGATGCATTTTTCACTGAATCAATGGAAACAGATCATATTCTATTGATGCCTTTCCATCGATTTCAATGAAAAACACCACGGAGGGTGGATTGGGAAACCAATTGTGAATTTACCCTTCATAATCACTTGTGTTTTGCTAGCCTTAAAGTGGATGTCAAGACGACAAAATGTGCAGTACAGTTCTGCAATACATGCAAACTTCACCGTGTTTTGTTCCTTTGAAGACCTTGCAAATACAGAACAAATATCTGTTGATCTGCCAGTGATGTATTCGGCTCCAGGCTCGCTCTTGGCTGACAAAACAGAGCATTTTTGTGGAGTAGTATGAGCCCTGCTCGGTGCATTTTGCTAAACTGCTCAAGCATTACCATTCCTAAGCCTAGCACACACTAGAAGAATTATTTTTTTTTTTTCTGCCCCAAGAGCAGTGATCGGAATGACCCTTTTGGGTCATGCCCCTTTCGACAGAAGCCGGTTTGCTATTGAACCATCTGATGCCGCCCACCATTCAGCCCTTTGGATCTCTGCAACATAAAGGCTAATTATTGTGTAGTAAAATGTCTCCAATGATATACAGTATTTAAACAAACACAGAAGGTTTTACCCCCTTCATGACCAGGCCATTTTTTTTTTTTTTTTTTTTTGCAATACTGCACTGTGTTGCTTTAACTGGAAATTGCGTGGTCGTGGGACACTGTACCTAAATAATTTCCCCACAAATAGAGCTTTCTTTTGGTGATATTTGATCACCTCTGCTGTTTTTATTTTTTGCACTATAAAACAAGAATAAAAGACAAATTTTGGAAAAAAATACAATTTTTTTTCACCTTCTGCTATAAAGCATATTCCATAAAAAAAAACGTAAAAACCATAACATTTCTTCATCAATTTAGGCCACTATGTATTCTGCTACATTTTTGGGTAAAAAAAAAATAAAAATATCCCAATAAGTTTATATCGATTGGTTTGTGCAAACGTTATAGTGTCTACAAAACGTGAGATAGATTTAGTGCCTTTTTTTTCATATTTTATATTTTTTTACTAGTTATGGCAGTGATCTTTAATCGGGATTGCAGTGGACAAATCTGACACTAATTGACACTTTTTGGGGACCAGGGACACCAATAGTGTGATCATTGCTACAAAAAAAAAAAAAAATGCAGTCACTGTAAATTACACCGGCAGGGAAGGTGTTAACCCTTTGATTGCCCTCTGTGTTAAGTGCCCCTAGGGCAGGGATATGCAATTAGCGGACCTCCAGCTGTTGCAAAACTACAAGTCCCATCATGCCTCTGGGTGTCATAGTCTTGCTATGCCTCATGGGACTTGTAGTTCTGCAACAGCTGGAGGTCCGCTAATTGCATATCCCTGCCCTAGGGGGTGCTTGCTAACTGCGTGAGGGATGGTTTGATGGTGGAAACAGAGATCAGAGTTCCTGCTTAGCAGGAACACAAGATCTCCATGTTCTCCCCTGACAGAACAGTGATCTGCCTTGTTTACATAGGGAGATCGCCATTCTGCCTCTCTGGGGAACAATCATGGGTGGCCGGCGGGCGTTGTGTCCGCTGGACCCGCTGATTGGCTCCCCCCTCTGTACAATCGGCGCCATTCCATAGAGGCTACTGCATGGAGCGGCTTAGCCAGGCCACCTTACTGCAGTAAATGTGTGGAAGGCAGTCCAGAAGTAGTTAAGCAAGCCATAGATCAGGGATATGCAATTAGCGGACCTCCAGCTGTTGCAGAACTACAAGTCCCATGAGGCATAGCAAGACCCTAACAGGCACAAGCATGACACCCAGAGGCAGAGGCATGATGGGACTTGTAGTTTTGCAACAGCTGGAGGTCCGCTAATTGCATATCCCTGCCATAGATGATGCCATTTTTCTGCACCCCAGTCCATGTTTTTGTGCATGGTTGAGTTGCTGAGCCTTTTATCCATGTCCTATGCAGGAAAATATAGGAACTGGGGTGCAGAAAAATGGCAGCAGGTGCTCTGGACTGAGGAGTCAAAATTGTCAAAGGAATGGACAGCCGTACAATGATGAGTGTCTGCAGGTAACAGTGAAGGATGGTGGAGGTTCCCTGCAAGTTTGGGGCTGCATTTCTGAAAATGGAGTTTGGAGATTTGGTCAGGATCAATGGCGTCCTCAATGCTGAGAAATACAGGCAAATACTTCATCAAACCATCAGGGAGGGGTGCAATTGGCCTCAAATGTATTCTGCAGCAGGACAATGACCCCAAACAAACATACAGCCAATGTCATTAGGAACTAGCTTCAGTGTAAAGATGAGCAAGGAGTCCTGTAAGTGATGGTTTGGCCCCCAACAGAGTCCTGATCTCACCATCATGGAGTCTGTCTGTGAGGACATGAAGATAGAGAAGGATTTGAGGCAGCCGACATCCACAGAAGATCTGTGCTTAGTTCTCAAAGATGTTTGGGACAACCTACCTGCCGTTTTGAAAACAAAGGGCGGTCACACCAAATATTGACAATTTGAATTTGATACCTGGGCGTTTCGCATCGTGGGAAGATTTGCCGCGATTCTAAAACACCCAGGTGTGAATGACAAATCACACAAGGCACATTTCGGATGCCATTCATTTGAATGACACCTAATATACAGTGTGTGGTCCTGCCACAGTGAATTGTGCTGCAATCGTGGAAAACCGCATCGCGTGAAGCATGTCGCCAAAAAGACGCACCTGCGGGTTTTAGGTGCCATTCAAATGAATGGCATCTGAAATGTGCGTTTTGTCATTCACACCTGGGCGTTTTGAAATGGCGAGCAGACAAATTTGCCCGTGATTCAAAACACCCAGGTGTGAATGCAGCCTTAGCCCTGGTTCACACTGCCATGAGTATGAATCAGACATCCCCACATGACTAATCGCAGCTTGCATACGACTTCTTTAACAGAAGACAATGCAAGTCGTGTGGAAGTTGCCCCAAAGTAACTTTTTCGAAGTCGGAGTGGTCAATTAGAATGGTTCCAGTGTCGTTAATGGTGTGCAACTTGCCATGCGACTTTGAACTCTCCGCATATTAGCACATTATGGCAGACGTACATGTCAAACCAGCCATTCGATGCTCTGAGCCCCCCCCCCCATTGTCCCCCTAGATCCGGATCCACAAGAGCAGCCCTGATCCTCTTCTGGCGTTTCTGGCTCCTCCCCTTAAGACCAGAGACCCCCATAGGAAAACACTTTCTATGGGGGGCATTGGTGCGTGCTCACTCCTGAGCCCTGCTCTATGCATCCATAAGGCACAGAGCCACAGCAAGGCCCTGCTCTCCTCATTGGCTGCGATTGACAGCAGTGGGAGCAAATGGCTCCCACTGCTGTCTTAGCCAATCGAGAGAGGGGGTCCTGGGACAGCCAAGGCTCTTGTGCACATTGCTGGATCGAGAGGGGGGCTCAGGTGAGTATAAAGGAGGGCTGAGGGGGAAGCAGCACCACGCAGGTATTTTTTTTTTTTTTTACCTTCATGCATTGAATGTAAAAAAAAAAATCTTCAGCCTTTACAACCACTTTAAAATTGAGGGGTTATTTACAAAAGTCAAATCCACTTTGCTGTAGAGCCGAGGGGGACATGCAAGGAAAATAAACAGCATTTTAGCTTGCACATGATTGGATGTTGAAATCAGCAGAGCTTCCCCTTATTTCAGATCTACCTCTCAGATTTACAGCGACTGCACTTCCAAGTGCACTTTCAGTGCAATTTCAAGTGCACTTGTAGTGACAAGTGCAAATTACAAGTGCAATGTGCACTTGAAATTGCACTTGGAAGTGCAGTCGCTGTAAATCTGAGGGGTAGACCTGCTGATTTTATTATCCAATCATGTGCACGCTAAAATGCTGTTTTTTTCTTTTCCTTGCATGTCCCCCTCGGATCTACAGCGACTGCACTTCCAAGTGAAATTTCAAGTGCACTTTGCACTTGTAGTGCAAAGTGGATTTGCCTTTAGTAAAATAACCCCGCGCCCCCAACCTGCAGAAATGTGAATAGTTCCAAGTCTGACTGTAATGCACCTTTAAAAGAAAAATTGGCATCCAACACACAAAGACAGCCATGCAGATCTTTTCTTGTTAAGTTTATTGGCATCATTGTCATCTTTACAGAAGAGTCCAGCCTACGCAGTATTATGTAGACTGCCTGGGAGAAAAAAAAAAAACATAAAAAAACAAAAACAAAACAAAAAAACAGAAAAAAGGCAGAAGTGCTATATGAAAGCAAGCCACAAATGCAAGAACAGAGACATTGGGGGAGCTCAAATGTCAGAGAGGGGTTTCATACCAATAGTCTGATCTGCAGTACAGGGGGTGAGAAGGAAGAGGAAGATCGGGGGCTAGTACTACATTACCTGCTAGTGGAGGAGAGAAAAAAATAAAAAAATAATATACACCCCAGACTGGGAAGAGCACTCATTCTACAGAATACCTGGGGAAACCTACCCCCCCAAGAGAGCTTAGCAAAACATCCCCTGCAGACAAGGCAAGATTATAAAAAGGGAAAGGATAAAAAGCCACCATACGACGTCTGAAAGAACCGACACATTTCAGCCAGATGCATCTTCTCATTATCGATCAGAATTGGAAGAAAACGATATCTGGAGCTGCGAGTACAATTATTTCAGATGTTCTTCAGAGGCTGTCCAACAGAGAGTGAAAAAGTCTTCCCAATTGCAGAGGAGAACAGCTTGGAGGTATAAAGGCCTCAGCTCACCGAGTTCCTCCTGGGCTGCGTCAGGGCTGGGTCCTAATCGGAGGTCAGTCATGCTGCGAGTTTATACAGCAGTCTGGTTGTTGGGAGAAGCTATATATAGCAGCTTAGTTGCTAGTGGAAAAACTGGTATATATATTCGCTCAACTAAAAAGTCATCTGTCAGTACAACTGATATAAAATGAGGCCTCAGGATTTCACACAGCCCTCACCTCTCCCCTAAAGCTTAAAGCCCAAATGAACCCTCAGTTTACAGAACCTAAATACATTCTAGGGGGCAACAAAAAACAGGTTTAGTGCCGGTTCACACAGGAGCGGCTTCAAAGTCGCCCAACTCTGAAGCCGGCAGTCAATGCAAGCCGCTCCGAAGTCGCCCCAAAGTAGTACAGGAACCCTTTTCTAAATCGGAGCGTCTCGAGTCACTCCCATTAGAACGGTTCCTTTGCAATGCATGGAGCACGAATTGTCAGGTTGCCAAGTCGCCTCACAGGTCGCCCCTGTGTGAGTCTTAGTCAATTTTATTTTCTTTCCGGTTATTTTTCTTTTGGATTTTTGTACCATATTTCTTTGTTGAAAATCTAAAAGTTTATTTTATTTTTAAAGTAGCCACAGCCTGGATGGAAAAGCCTATTCCCTGCCAGCATGATGTTGAGTCGAACCCTTGCTCCGAGTGTGAAAGCAGCAGTCTTCTCTGCAGAGTTCTGAATCTAACCCAGTAGGTGGTATACGTCTGTCCTCTGAAGAGTTACCACTGCTTACACACAGAACAATAGTCCTTCTCTGCAGCATGCTGGCAGGGGACAGGCTATATATCTGAGGCTGTTGCCGGGACTCCTTGCTCTCTGTGTGGAATCAGCTGCCTCTCTGCAGAGCCCTGATACACCCTTTATTAAAACAGAGGTCCGCCCATTCCTGCACAAATTAAAAGCCAGCAGCTACACATACTGCAGCTGCTGATTTTTAATAATGGGACACTTACCTGTCCTGGAGTCCAGCGATGCCTGCACCACAGCTGATGTTTCCATCAGCTGTCGGGTGCTGCCGCCGCCATTGCCAGTAGGGGAACCCGGTAGTGAAGCATTACAGGTTCACACTGGGTACCCCCTACAGCGCATGTGCGAGGCACCGCTGAGCTCTCCTACTGGCCCGGCGGCAAGGGAGGGAGGGGGAGGGAGCTGAGCTGCTGACTTAATGTGCTGCGGCCCGTTCTCCCAAGAGTGGGGAGCGGATACCTGCCAAAGACAGATATCCACTCCCCACCAAAAGGTGCCAAATGTGGCACCGGAGAGGGGGAGGAGACAAATGAGCGGAAGTTCCACCTTTGGGTGGAACTCCGCTTTAAGACAGATGTAAAGCTCTGCAATAAGCAAAGCTCATGCTCTCCGTTTTTTGAAGAGCTATGGATTAAACCCAGTAGGGGGCATGCCAAAACTCGGCAGAGTTACCACTGCTTCCACACAGAGAGCAAGGGTCCTTCTCTGCAGCATGCTGACGGGACAGGCTATATATCCGAGGCTGTTGCCAGGATCCTTGCGCTGTGTAGAAGCAGCAGTCTCTCTGCAGAATCCTGACACACCCTCTATTCAGATGTAAAGCTCTGCAGGGGTACCACTGCTTTCACACAGAGCAAGGGACCTTCTCTGCAGCATGCTCGTAGGGGAAAGCCATTGTAGCTCAGGCTGTGTCCGATTTTTAAATTGTATTTAAAGATAACAAAAGATTTTGAACACCTTTTGCTTTGATGTACCCTTCTCTGCATTATGCTCGCAAGGGACAGGCTATATAAAACTGAGGCTGTTGCCAGGACCCTTGCTCTGTGTGGAAGCAGTGGTCTCTCTGCAGAGTCCCTCTTTATTAAGTCAGAAGTATTTCTTTGCAATCAGCAAAGCTCATGCTTCTCCTGTTTAGAGAGCTCTGGATTTAACCCAGTAGGAGGCATGTCAGACCTCTGCAGGGTTGCCACTGCTTCCACGCAGAAAGCAATGGTCCTTCTCAAGAGCATGATGGTCAGGGACAGGCTATATAACAAAGGCTGTTTACCAGGACACTTGCTCTCTGTGGAAGTGGTGGCCAACCTGCAGAGGACTGACACACCCCTACAAAGCTCATGCTCCCTGATGTTTGGAGAGATCTGGATTTAACTCAGTAGGGGGCATGTCAGACCTCTGCAGGGTTACTGCTGCTACCACACAGAGCAAGGGTCCTTATTTGCAGCATGCTGTTAGGGGAAAGCCTAAGGAAAACAGAATGTAAACACCTTTTGTTTTGATGCACCTGGAATGCATTTAGGAGATTGACTGAATTGAGATTTAAAAAGGAAGCGAGACATGTGAAAAACCTGCAGGCTGCCATGTCAGACCTTTAGGAGGAAATAAAAAAAAAGGGCTAGTCATGTGACTGTTACACTGGCCCCAAGGCCCTCATTTGCTGCAGGTATAGAGGATTGGGCATTCTGAATTTACTCAATGCATACCCATTCCAAGTCAGAGACTCAAAAAGCATGGATGCAAGGGGATCCAAATGACAGCCAGCTGTCTAGCATTACTAATAGGAGGTCAGAGGTAGTCAACACATCCCTCTCACTACAGGTTTCCAATAAGGAGTCCGGGGCTGATGGTCACCAAACAGCCATTCCTCTAAGTAACTGGGAAGAGGTTAAACTCTGTCCAGGAAAGTCTTATTTTTTTCTCAACTGGGCCCACAATGACTTAATACGCCTACTGAAACATATATTCGAGTCCAGTAATGCACACCACAGACCTAACTGTAGTCACAAAGGAGCCAAGGACAGCTCATCTAGTGAAATGAAAAAGGAACATTTTTATCCGGCTCTTTGCGTAGCGGTCCCCTTCCTACAGTCCAGGCAACCAATTTGAACTCGGACCACCATCACGCCTGAAAACAGCTACCGCCAATGAGTCGAGGAGACCGGTGGGCTTTAGCAGTCGCCAAAGCTTTCTACTTCGCTTAAAAGCTGCAGGTTTTTCTTTTCAGGCTGAACATTTGCAGGCCAAGCACGCAAAACATAACACGTCCTTTACGGTCTAAAATACCTGTGCTTCAATACTTAAATCAAAAAAAAAAAAAAAGAAATAATAATATTCTTACACTAATTTATACATTTTAATTGGTTGCATATATTAACATGTACTATATGATTTTTCACTTTTTTTGCCCTAAAGAAGCATTATATAATAAATGGAGTCTGTAAAAGTAATGATTAGTTTAAAAGTAAACAAGCAATAACAGATAAATACAAAACTCAAAAACCTAGTTGAGACTGGGTGCTGAGCTTGCAAAGGAGAATGGCAGATGTGGGCGACTTGGGACGCCTTCGCTACCGATAGAAGGCCTTGTACACATGGGCGTCGGTATGTGTAAGAGCAGTGGGTACAGCAAGCTTTTGCAAAGCAAAGTAGGGGGACGTTGAACACAGATGTGAATGGAATTGCTGACTGTCACTTTAAGGCCTCATTCAAATAGGCGCACTGTTCCATAAAGCCGTGCGAGATGCACAGCTGTTCCAAGCATCTGCATGCAGGCAGTCCCATTAATTTCTATTAGAACGCGGTACAGGCGTTTCCCCCAGCATCTGCATGCAGGCAGACCCATTCATTTCTATTGGGACACAGCACAGCTGTTCAAGCATCTGCAACCAGGCAGTCCCATTCATTTCTATTGGGGCCACAGCACAGCTGTTCAAGCATCTGCAACCAGGCAGTCTCATTCACTTCTAATGGGACGCAGCAGCTGTATGGACATAGCCCCCAGTCCCAATTAAACGGCTATGAGGGTGTAGATCTCTGAAGTCAGTGTGCGTTCGGGGGTCACGCACCCGGCACAGCTATCAAAATGGGACTAGTGGCTGTGTCTATAAAGCTCCAGAGTCCCAAAAGACATGAAAGGGGTTGCCCTTAAGGGGATGCAGGAACACCTGTACATCCTGTGTGGGTGAAGACGGCCCTTCGCACGGGTGTACAGATCAGTATGCCCATGTGAACGAGGCCTAAACAGGTTCTCAAAAAGCTTTAAGTGCCACTAAAGCCTAGCAGCTAGTTTAAAGCGACAGGACTATTAGATTTGGGTTAACCTCCTCAAATTGGACCCAAAGGTGTTTTTTTTAAAGGCTTGCTGCACAAAGAACTCCTATACAAACCTATTCTTGTGTGGACAAGGCCTAGAAAATCTTCGCATACTGCACCAGCAGCTCGCCAGCAGCGAAGTGGTCACAGGTTACCTACCTCCACCTATTGTAGGATATGCAGCCTAATTAGAGCCTTCAATGGGACACAGAACAATTAAAAAGGATTTTTTTTAACTTCATGAAATAGGTTAATTATACACAAAACTGTAAAAAGAAAAAAACAAACAAAAAAAAAAAGTCACAAAGAAAACCTGTCTCTCCGCAAGACACAAAAAGTAAGTAATGTTCAAAAAGTATGTAATGTTAACCGCTCTGTGTTACCAACAGGGCCAGCAAAGCCAAAGCTTGTAGGCCTCTTGGCTACACAGGGGTTAACCCGACATGGTCGAGTAGTCCACAGGGAAGTGGGGTGAGAAAAATGGCTGTTCTGCTTATAATACAAGTGTTTTTATTTTTTTAATTATTTTTTTTGGACCGGTGCCTGGGAGCTGGAGAGGGTGCAGGAGATTAATATTTATTCCTTGACACTCTGGGCAGGAAAGAGAGAGGGTTTCGTGTTCGAAGGCCTAAGTGTGATATCTGTTAGTGAAGGGCTCTGCCGTCGCCTTCCTCTCCCTCTCAGCAGCTGCAGGTCTCCGCCGAGCCCTTTGCCCGGTCGTTCTTGTCCAGTTTAATAGGCTCTGGAAATTCATTGTAGAGCTCCACTTCTGTTTCCTAGGAGGAAGAAAAGCAAGAAATTAAGCGAGAACACTGTAAGGCCACACAGATTTCCCTTTAAACCTGTGCTCATTCATGACAATACAACAGGTCCACTTTAACGTCCAATCTTCTTCTGCATATATTTATTTTTTTCCTTAGCCTCCTCTCTTGCTACATTTAGCTGCTGGGAGTGAATCCTCAATACTTCAAGGTTTGGGGATCATGCTACTTACACCCCTTCACTTATGTGACAGTGATCAGCCCTGCCCTGTCACATGGAAGTGGGGAGAGTCCTGCTCCTGTCACTGCTGGTTCCGAAGCCTGTAGCTGGTCAATCAGCAGCTTGCAACATCGTGCCCTGCCCATGGCTTTCTGGATTGGCAGCACTGCCTCTATCTGAAACCCTCTTGCTGGGAGTTGTAGTGTCAGGCAGATGAGTTTAAGGCCTCATTCACACGAGTGTACCAATCTGTATAAAGAACTGTCTTTAGCTGTTCAGGCGTTTAATGCAGAGGCGTGTAGGCACCCTTTTGAAATCAATGACAGGTGGCCAGCTGCATGGACCTCCATGCACATCCAGAGTATACGTCAGTTGAAGCCAGATGCACAAATCAGAAGGCACTCAGTCTGTGTCCTGGCCCGTGCATGGGATCTGTACAGAGATGTGCAGTCCAGGATGTGTGTGGTGGCCCGCACAGCTGCCATTTATTTCAATACCTGCATGGAACACCTGTGCATCCCGGGTGGCTGAAGACAACCCTTTGCATGAGCATACAGATCGGTTTGTTGTGTGAAGGAGGAACAATGCTTACTCCAACACACGCAATATTCCAGCTTACCAATCCATCAATGTGGTCCTGCATTCGTTTGTTTTTTTTTGCTGCCTTCTTACCTTAATTTTCAACTGGTGATCCTTCAAAACACACTTTTGTGGCTACACTCACTTATCCACTGCATCCATGGCTGTCAAACAGGCTGGACTTTTAATATGCCTGCCTTTATCTCCATTATATTATTATTATTACACACGATTTATATAGCACCAACAGTTTGCGCAGCGCTTTACAATGTAGAGACACTACACCAATAGTACAAATCAAAACAAGAGGGTTAGAGGAGCCGTGCTCCTGCGAGCTTACAATCTAAGAGGGAGGGACTGAGGGATGAACTGATGAGGGGAGTAGAAGATTCGGTTGTTAGCTGGAGGCAGGATAGGCCACCTTGAAGAGATGAGTTTTAAGGGATCGCCTAAAAGTTTATAGAGTAGGAAATAGCCAGAGTGGGGTAGCGAGCTCCAGAGGATGGGAGAGGCTCTGGAGAAGTCCTAGAGGAGACAATGGAGCTAGAGAGCAGAATGTCTTGGGAGGAGCAGAGAGGACGGTGTGGGTGATATTTGGAGATAAGATTGGTGATGTAGCTCGGGGCAGAATTGTGAAGGGCTTTGTATGTTATTGTTTTGAATTTTATTTGTTGACCAATGGGAAGGCAGTGGAGGGATTGGCAGAGAGGAGTGGCAGACACTGAACAGTTGGTAAGGTCGATGAGTCTGGCAGTGGCATTCATGATAGACTGAAGAGGTAGGCCAATGAGGAGGGAGTTACAAAAGTTAAGGCAAGAAATAAGGGAGTGAATAAGTTTTAGTGGTCTCAATGGTTATAAAGGGGCGTATTTTGGAGATGTTTGGGAGGTGAAGTCAACGGTCTGGACAGTGATTGGATTTGGGGCTGAAAGGACAGGTCAGAGTCTAGGATTACACCGAGTACCTTGGCATGAGGGGAGGGACTGATGGTTGTATTATTGATCTTGATGGAGAAGTCAGGGGGAGGGGCACAGGCTTGGCGGAAAATTATGAGCTTGGTTTCAGAAAGATTGAGTTATATGGTGTGACATTCATGTTGATATGTCAGTTAGTAATGCGAGAGGAGACTAAAGGAGTGAGGTGAGGAGTAGAGAAAGATTTGTGTGTCCTCAGCATAGGAGGTGGGACTGGAAGCCATGGGAGTTTATTAATAGACCGAGGGAGGAGCTGTAAATGGAGAAGAGAAGGGGTCTGAGGACAGAACCTTGAGGTACCCCTACAGAAAAAGGAAGTGGAGAGGAGGAAACAGAGTTATAGGTCACACTGAATGAGCGCTGTGAAAGGTAGGAGAGCAGCCATGAGAGAGTAGAGTCTTGGAGAGTAGAGTTGTTTGAGGAGGAGGGGATGGTTAACAGTATCAAAGGCTGCATAGGAGGTCGAGTAGTACGCGTACAGAGTAGTGGCCATTAGTTTTAGCAGTTAGTAGGTCAGTTTCAGTGGAGTGTAGCAAGCGGAAGCCAGACTGGTAGAGCGAAGAGATTACACACACAAAAAAAAAGTTACAAGGACCCTGCATTTCTGGTAAGAAAGTATTTTCTGTAGTTGCTGAAAACGTTATTGGTTTGAAAAAAATAAAAATAAATCATGCAGCCACTACAATTAAAAAAAGTGTTACTAAACCCAGTAATCAGAAAATAGTTAATTCATCCCCCCGCCCCCCCGAGCTAATAAATCATCTTTTGTCATTAAAATACTGCCACTATATACACCTTTTTGGCTGATCTGTATACCACGGTCACATGATAAACTGCAGGGTGCGCCCGAGTGCTGTGTTGATGTAGGAGGAAGAGATTTCCACTATAGCCTGTGTCCTCATGCTGTTATGGCAGGCAGATCATACATCAAGATGTGACATCCCACCCACTGTGTTCTTTTTTTTAGTTACTAGGCGTGTAGGAGGAGGGAGGGACTGGGCTGTCATTTAGGATCTGTATACACGGCCACATGTGTGATGTCAATATCATGTGACCTGAAAAGCTCAGCTCAACAAGGAAATGTTCTCTCCAGCAATACAGACCAAACTGAGCATGTGCAGCTTTACTACTCTGTCTTATCTGGCCTTGCCAAGAGACACCCTGCAGTAGGGGGAGGATCTGTCCATAGAGGATCAAAGAGTCCTTTTACTCAATACAGCGGATTAAACCCCTTAAGTTCCACAGTGAGTATAACAAGCATACTATTCTGCATATACAGACAGATTTTACTGTTGTGGTTTAGTAACACTTTAAATTGATATTAAAAGGCAGATTGAAAATAAAATAACATACATTATATTTACCTGCTCTGTGCAGTGGTTTTGCACAGAACAGCCCTGATGCCCCTCTTCTCAAGTCCCCCGCCGGCGCTCCAGGCCCCTCCTTCCTGCTGAGTGCCGCCAGAGCAAGCAGCTTGCTAGGATGGGCTGTTCACACACGGAGCGTGGCTCAGCTCCGCCCCCTATTCATTGGGCCACTGGCTGTGTTAAACAGTAGCGAGAGCCAATGGCTCCTGCTGTCTCAGCCAATGAGGAGGAAGAGACCTGGGAGAGCTGCTGCTCTCGCGCACACTGCTGAAATGAGATAGGGCTCAAGTAGTGGGGGGGGGGGGCTGCTGCAAACAGGTTTATTTTAGCTTCATGCATCCTACAATATGACATTTTTGGGGCTTGGTATGCTGCATGTCCAATTCAAGAACAGAGCACATGAAATCAAATCTACGAGCTTGCTGGCTACAATGTGAGAAACCAATTCAGGAGAGACACCCCTTCCTACAGAAGAGAGGAACTGCTGCACTTTAAAATACCTTGGTTCATTCTCCATAAATTGCAATTTTAAACTTTGCTGTGAAACTCCAGCTATCTAGAATGATCGAATCAGAGGATACAAAATATCCTGATAACAGTCTTTATTCATTATGGCCTCAGCCGATTTCTAGACATCAGCCACCTGTCTCTTAATGGATAAGATTGTATTGCAATAGGTTTAAGTGCATCAGAATTTGCAATCACTATCTAGCTGATGTAACAAGTGGGTGTAGCGTGGTAAGGAATTCCAAATTCTCCAAAATCATCAAATAGGAGTAGTAGAAGTGTACTTCAATACTGTGCAAGTCATTTCAAAGAATTGAGCATCCAAACCCCAAAAAGATGCAATATGTTGCCGCTTACCACACTTTAGACGTGGTGGTTGCATTAGTTTTCCCATTTTCAGGCGTTTCCCGTTTATTTTCCACCCTGTATTGTGGCCAATAACACTTCCTGTCTTTTTGTGTCTATGCCGATTTCTCCACTGTATATATGGGGAAGCCATGGTTGTCACCTAGGTGGGATTTCTAACAATTGGCTTTGTAAATCTACATTACACAGCAGATTGATGAGACTAGTCATTTCCACAAATACATAAGGAGGCTTGTACTTTTTTAGCTCACCGGAAGCGACAAGGAAATGACATTTCTGGCAAGAACCGGTATTTCCCATACTTGCTGACTAAGATTAATGCAGCTACCCTATCCAAGGACTGGTAAGCTGCAAGATATTACATTTTTGTTTTTTTTTTTATTTTTAGATACATTTTAAAGTGGAACTTTAAATGCAAATAAAAATGGGGGTAAGGGCAGGATTATTTTTAATGCAGAAAAGATATGCCATGCCTCCTTCAGCATTAAAAAAAAGGTACTAATCTGCTTGTTCACCCCTGTATAGTGAGCTGCGCAGCTCTTTGCACAAATTTGTAAATGTTGTGATGACCGAATTTCAGCGTATGTGTGGGAGTGACGTCCTCTTGGCTCGATCAATGAAAGTGGCCAGCAAACTACACACAAAAGTCGGCCGCCCAAAGATGTCAGCAGCGGACAGGGAGTTCTGAAATGTTATGTTGCTGGACTGAAGGCAAGTATAGTTCCACTTTAAAAAAAGAATGTATACTTTTTTTTTTTTTTTTTAATAGGGTTTTTTCTAACCAATGATTTCTGTAATTTAATCATTTTAATGACCTCCCAGAATGAGATTAAGCACCTACTTTGGGCCAGCTTGGCTCAAACAAATAACCCACACGCCCTCTTTCTGTGCGGCTGGTGGTGCAGCTGCAGTTTTTAGTTGAAGCTTATGCTACATACAGTGACCAGCATCCTCTTCTGGTGGGTGACATGACAGACTTGCTCTCTGTGCACTAAATATAGAACGTCACTTGCTCACACATCTCTGCCACTTATGAGAAGCCTTAAATTTTTTTCAGTAAATACAAGGTGTTTTCTGATTGGCCATGGTGGAAAGAAGGAAGACAGCTTTTTGCTAAGTGAGCAATAGTTAATACTCTCTCATAATTACAAAGTATATATAGGGAAATAGACCGCTAAATAGCAGCGGCCAGGGGAAGCCCACCAGCAAGAATCAGTAGATTGCTGGCACTGTGTGAACAGTTGCAACTGTTAGTAGCGACTGTCAGATTTGTACTCTGTATGGCCAGCACCATCCCAGCTCACATATAAACCACCAGCGAGGTTACATGCGACTAGAACCTCTGACTGATCCTGGACGCAGCCAGTGTGGCTCCAGGGTCTGCGTTTTTGCAGTTTTGGAACAAAATATTACAGCGCACACATGCAAAAAAGACATTTACCTCTAGCAAGGCTTATTTAAAACACCTAAACATTTTCAAAAATCATCATCAAAAAAAATATGGGGATTTGGTCACACCATATTGCTAATCATGGGGTACTTTGTCGCAGTAAGTGGGCTTATGCACCATATAGCAAAATGGTCTGGCCAAAACCCCATATTTGATAATGTTTTTTGAAAATGTTTAGGTGTTTTAAATAAGCCTTGCTGGAGGTAAATGTCTTTTTTGCATGTGTGCGCTGTAATATTTTGTTCTGTTGTATGGTCTTATGGCTGCACCATCTTTAATGTATCTTTTAGGGTGTGCCCCCCAAATATCTTGTTTGTCTGCAGAGTTTTGGACACACACACACAGGTTGCAGATAACTGGCCAGTTTGTATGCAGCCATAGCAAGCAGTGTTGGTGTCCATATGCAGCATTTAGCCACCTCTGAATGCAACTATCTGCACCCCATCGCCCACGTGATTGTAGGGGAAGGTTTTTAAAAATATCAGAACAATTTGAAGAGTGACGCTGATCTCAGCCAAGTGAAAAATCCTTAGGCTAGCACATGCTTACCTGTTTAAGTGCATTCCGTGCAATGGTCTGGAAAGCCTGCTCCACGTTAATAGCCTCTTTAGCACTGGTTTCAAAGTACGGGATGTTATTTTTGCTATGACACCAGACCTGTGATCGCTTTGTGGTAACCTGTATGGAGAAGGCACAACAATGAAGAGATACTTTATAGACATATGAAATAATCTGCACACCTCTCAATGAGATGCTTTGTTGAGTTGCTCAATACTAGGCAGGCTTTGATTGGCCAAGGTGGACATAATGACACCATCTGCCCCTCCTCTCAACCTTGGCCAATTAGGGCCCACAGTAAATCTGGTATGTCACATTCCTGAAATTCTCCTTAAACAATAAGGAGATTAAAAATAAGCCCCTGACCTCTGTTGTAGGCACTGTGCAGAAGGGTTACCCTCCAAGCAATAACTCAGCAGCTCAGCTCCCCCTTCCCATCAGTGACTTATCACTTGTCTCAGCTCACCCCACTCCCTGCCGTGACCCCGCATCTCAGCTCACCCCACTCCCTGCCGTGACCCCGCATCTCAGCTCACCCCACTCCCTGCCGTGACCCCGCATCTCAGCTCACCCCACTCCCTGCCGTGACCCCGCATCTCAGCTCACCCCACTCCCTGCCGTGACCCCGCATCTCAGCTCACCCCACTCCCTGCCGTGACCCCGCATCTCAGCTCACCCCACTCCCTGCCGTGACCCCGCATCTCAGCTCACCCCACTCCCTGCCGTGACCCCGCATCTCAGCTCACCCCACTCCCTGCCGTGACCCCGCATCTCAGCTCACCCCACTCCCTGCCGTGACCCCGCATCTCAGCTCACCCCACTCCCTGCCGTGACCCCGCATCTCAGCTCACCCCACTCCCTGCCGTGACCCCGCATCTCAGCTCACCCCACTCCCTGCCGTGACCCCGCATCTCAGCTCACCCCACTCCCTGCCGTGACCCCGCATCTCAGCTCACCCCACTCCCTGCCGTGACCCCGCATCTCAGCTCACCCCACTCCCTGCCGTGACCCCGCATCTCAGCTCACCCCACTCCCTGCCGTGACCCCGCATCTCAGCTCACCCCACTCCCTGCCGTGACCCCGCATCTCAGCTCACCCCACTCCCTGCCGTGACCCCGCATCTCAGCTCACCCCACTCCCTGCCGTGACCCCGCATCTCAGCTCACCCCACTCCCTGCCGTGACCCCGCATCTCAGCTCACCCCACTCCCTGCCGTGACCCCGCATCTCAGCTCAACCCACTCCCTGCAGTGACCCCCGCATCTCAGCTCACCCCACTCCCTGCAGTGATCCCGCATCTCAGCTCACCCCACTCCCTGCAGTGGCCCGCAACTCAGCTCACCCCACTCCCTGCCGTGACCCCGCATCTCAGCTCACCCCACTCCCTGCAGTGATCCCGCATCTCAGCTCACTCCACCCCCTGCAGTGGCCCGCAACTCAGCTCACCCCACTCCCTGCAGTGACCCCGCATCTCAGCTCACCCCACTCCCTGCCGTGACCCCGCATCTCAGCTCACCCCACTCCCTGCCGTGACCCCGCATCTCAGCTCACCCCACTCCCTGCCGTGACCCCGCATCTCAGCTCACCCCACTCCCTGCAGTGACCCCTGCATCTCAGCTCACCCCACTCCCTGCAGTGACCTCCGCATCTCAGCTAACCCCACTCCCTGCAGTGACCCCCGCATCTCAGCTCACCCCACTCCCTGCAGTGACCCCGCATCTCAGCTCACCCCACTCCCTGCAGTGACCCCGCATCTCAGCTCACCCCACTCCCTGCAGTGACCCCGCATCTCAGCTCACCCCACTCCCTGCAGTGACCCCGCATCTCAGCTCACTCCACCCCCTGCAGTGGCCCGCAACTCAGCTCACCCCACTCCCTGCAGTGACCCCACATATCAGCTCACCTTACTCCCTGCAGTGGCCCCGTATCTTAGCTCACCCCACTCCCTGCAGTGACCCCACATCTCAGCTCACTTTACCTTACTCCCTGCAGTGGCCCCGTATCTTAGCTCACCCCACTCCCTGCAGTGACTCCGCATCTCAGCTCAGCCCACCCCCTGTAGTGACCCCACATATCAGCTCACCTTACTCCCTGCAGTGGCCCCGTATCTTAGCTCACCCCACTCCCTGCAGTGACCCCACATCTCAGCTCACTTTACCTTACTCCCTGCAGTGGCCCCGTATCTTAGCTCACCCCACTCCCTGCAGTGACTCCGCATCTCAGCTCAGCCCACCCCCTGTAGTGGTCCCATATCTCAGCTCATCCCACTCACCCTCACAGCTCCTGGGGTGTGTGGAAAAAAAACTAAATCTTACTTGTCTGTTTTCAAGATCTATCTTGTTCCCCAGGACAACAAAGGGGAAGTTTTCAGGGTCCCGTGGACTGGCCTGAATAAGGAATTCATCTCTCCAGCTGTCCAAGGTTTTGAAAGTGTTGGGCGCAGTAACATCGAACACCAAAACGCAGCAGTCCGCCCCTCGGTAGAAGGCCACACCAAGTGACTGGAATCGCTCCTGCCCAGCTGTGTCCCATATCTACAGGAGGAAAGAAAGCTGTTTGACTGCATACAAAAGTGTAATCTGTGAGTGCAAACCTGGGGACACCTTACTGAAAGCTGAACAATAGGTAAATATAAAAAAAGATAAAAAATAATGCAGCTCTGTATTCATTATTACATCATTAAATATGTTTTTGAATGCAATACTCTGTGCCAACAATCTGCTGAAAGGAGGAGACCGCCAAGTGAGGGGGGGGGGGGGGGGGGGGAGCAAGGCCAGCAAGGGCCTGTGCACACTAGGGTAAAAAAAAATAAAACCGGAGCATTCAGGTCCATAATGCAGATGGATCTGAACACAAACAATGGTTTTCTACATACATTTGCCACTCGATGTTTAGAATGATTTGCAAAAGAAACATTTAAAGACGATTACAAAAATCAATAAAACTTTGCATTTGCAGTCTGCTCAGTGCATTCAGTGTTGGTTTAAATGCAGGATAAATACATCTAACCTGGTCCTAACAAACACGAACAAACTTTATGCCATTGTGCATGAGGCCTAAAGTTGACCATACACGATAATCTTTTTTGTTCAGCCTGCAGATATCTATGCTGTATAGCATGGATGGAGGAGAGTATTCTGTAAAAAAAATAAAATAAGGGGGGGGGGGGGGGGGGTCATGCCACCATCTAAGTGTGGGTGTTTACAGTGCTGGGACAAGGTCATCCAGCGCCCAGGGCAAAGATGGCAAACTGCGCAGTTTTACTGCCTCCACCCCTTTAGGCTTCAAAGGCAGCCATATGGGGAAATGCATGTAATGCTATACATCTCAAAAGTTTTTGCTCAATAGGCTGCCCTACAGGTGAGACATTTGGAAAATAAGTCCATGACACTTTTCAGTGCCACACCAAACTACACAGTGCTGTGGCACCATGTGGTTTGGGGGGTGTAAAAAATGTGTGCGTTCGCAGATGTGTGGGGATGCCCTTAATCAATGGCACTGCTGTGCGTATATTAAAAGAGTGCGCTTCTGTGCTCTTCAGGAAAGCCACAATTTTGTGCACAATCCTGACAAGCAAGCATGTGAACCTATCCTTAGAGGGTTCACACTGGTGCACTGTGGTTTGTCCGCAGTGCGATTGTATGTGCAGCATGCAAGACCGATTTGCTTTCATGAAAACACAGCGTAATAGAATTTAATGGGAGTGCAACTAGAACTGTGGGTAAACCGCACATACAATCGCGCTGTGACCAAACCACAGCGCACCAGTGTGAACCCGCTATTAGGGATAAGAAAAGTGTGAATCGGTGAGGAGGTTGGGGTGGTAAGAGTATGTGCCAATGAAGAGCAAAGTAATGGAGCTTAGAGAAGGTGCTAGGCTGTAAGGGGACAGTAGAGTTAGAAGAGTTAAAAGCAAACTGGGATGGAAAGGGTGTAAAATCTGTGTATGGAATGTTGAGTTGAGACCAGAGTAGATTTTTGGAAGGGGCAGCAGATAACAGAAAAGAAAAAAAAAAAAAAAAATCAACAGGGCAGAGAAGCAAAGAGGATCAGGTGCCGATTTACTGTGATGATCGTGCAGGCAAGGTAGAGAGGTGTAGGCGAGGCGGAGATGAGCCAGACAAGAGAGTATAACAAGGAAGACGGTGAGGTGTCCCGGGAAGGAGAGCAAGGTGCAGGCAGGAGTATGGGAGGAGAGAGTGATTAGTAGCTGCAGAACATTGATAAGGAAGACTTGGCTGAACAGAGGAGTTAGGGAATCAGATACAGGAGCAGCGACCAGCTTCCCAGTGCGCCCACCCCCCCACAGATTAAGACACCACCCAGTGCAAGTGTCTCTCCGGCCCACCCCCTTGTACTGCCCCCCTGAGTGTTTATTAAGATTGGTAAATAGGGATAAGGCACATCATTAAAGTCCTGCGGGCATCTGCAGAGTTAGTCAGGGAAGTAATTGGATAAAGCCGAGAAAAGCCTGAAAGACTTTCCTTAGCTTTCAGGGGTTCTCTTATCTAATCTAGGATAGAGATTGTCCTGCTGTGGCTACTGTATTTTGACAGCTGTCTGTCAAAAATACCTGAACAGCTCAGCATCTGAGATTGCAGCTGCTTTATGGTCAACGATTTTCTGCCTGACTCAGATTTTTCGATTAAGGAATGTCAGGTAGAAGGTGGCCATCTAAGAGTTTGACGCTTCTTCAGCAACCCGCAGAAACTCGATCAGTGTATAATGTATGGCCATAAGTGTTACTAAAACTTGCCAACAGAGAAATGGTACCCTGTCCCGCCAGACAGGATTGTGCTGCGTCAGATCTACAAGGATGGACAAAACTACAATTCCTTGGGCGGCTAAAAAAAAAAAAAAAAAAAAAAAAAAAAAGTCCCCCTGAGAGGTAAAAGGCATAATGTGCCAGTAAGCATACTAGCACATTATGAAAAAAAAAAAAAAATTAAAAACGCAGCCCTCCACCAGCGTGCTGACACTGCTGCTAAGGCTTCTTCACCTGGTCTTCCTTCAGGGATTGTGGGCTGCAGCTGCTTAAATGACTGAGCCGCGATGTTGTCACTCCTGCACATGTGCACAGAGCTCTGAAGGAATCGCACGGGTATGCCGTTCCTTCAGAGCACATGCACTGACGACATCACCGTCTGCTGCTCACTAGGATATCTCCTAAATGTTGCCCGGTTAGGAGATCTTCATTTAACCTACAAGTAAGCTTCATTATAAGCCAATCTGTAGAAAAAAAAAAAAGTTACTAACACTTTTTTTTTTTTTTTTTTTTTTTTTTTTATTAAAGAGTGCTTCTGCAGGTTAATGCCATAATGTGCTAGGATGCACCGCATTCTAAATACAGTATAACAGACCTTCCTTACAAATATAGCCCTCCAGCACCACGCTGTCACTGCTGAAGGCGCATTCCATCTTCGTATGCTCTGGCTGTCTGAATGGCCGGCCCATGATGACATCACCCTTGTGCATGGAGGCGCCATAGTGGCACATTCAAATGTTCCGTGCAAGCAGAGAGTAACACACATGCAATAATTAAGTCATTGGCTTAGGCCAATGCCAGTATATAATCTACCAAGCAGCGCAAGTTCAAGAAAGGCACCTACAGGGACGACGTTATATAGTCTTATCGGTAGGTTAAAGTCAGATTTTTGCCTTTAATACTGCTTTAATTAATAAAATGTGCTACAATGCTACGCATTCACTGAACAATTTATCACTGTTTAAAAAGGACTGAAAATTGGTCTTTACTACTCTTACTGAAAGTCACTAGAGGGCGCTCTCCTCTCATCTACAGAGGTATCATTACTTAATTAAAGAGTTTGAATTAAAGAGTACATCATCCCCGATACACAACAAAAATCACACAGCCACCCATCAATAGATATACCTGTGTCTTTTACCTTCTCCCATCATTTCACAGAGAAGGGTTGGAGTGGGCAGTGATGGGGTCTAATGTAAGAGGCGTTGGATTGCACACAGAGGAAACCTGAATCTGTAGGGGCCACTGCTCACCTCATTCCTAAAAAATTAGGCTGGGTGTTCTGATTTCACTTGCTGCATGCTAGTCGGTGACTCAAACAGTACTGAAGCCAGAAGGTCGAAGTAATAGAGAAGTGAGCAAAGACAACCTGCAACAAGCCGCTTTCTTTTAAAGTGGTAGTAAAGTCCTTGTACCTACAGGTAAGCCTATAGTAATGCTTACCTGTAGGTACTGTACTGCGAAGATCTCTTAAAACTTGACAGATATTCAGAGTGCAGCTGATGACATCACCGGCACATGCGCTCTGAAGTTCCGGCTTACAGTGCCAGACCTTCAGAGCCCATGCCGTAAACGTCGGCACCCCAAAAGGAAGCCCGGGGAAGACGTCAACCCCCTCAGCGGTGTCATTGCGGCTCTGGAGGGCTTTGGTAAAACTACAAATCTCATCATGCATCTGCCTCTAGGAGTCATGCCTGCGATTGTCAGGGTCTTCCAATGTCTCATGGGACTTGTAGTTTTACCACAGCTGGAGGGCCGAGGTTTCCTACCCCTGTTCTGAGGCAAGTTTCTCATAATGTGCTAGTATGTGATGCATATTACCACATTATGACATTGCCTTGATGGAAAATGTATTTCATTTTTTTAACCACCTGCGGTTTACTACCGCTTTAACAGCAAGTTCTGGGATCAGAGTGTGCTGCTGATACATGTGCATTGTATAGGAAGCACCAAAATCACAACAAAATACTCCAGTAGTGTCCCAGCACTGCAAGGGTTAAATATTCAAAGCTTGGGGTGCATCAACAAGCTGCATTATTTGCCTGACTCCCTGCTCTGATGCCCTCTCTTCTCCCCAAAGCTCCGGTTTATATTAGGTCAATAGGATTCATGTAGAATGTAGGGACCCTACATTGTATGTGGTGCGGATGAAGGTGCAGCCACAGCAGCCTGGACAGGGGGCTGTTAGGGACAGGTTGCAGCACTTGAGGGACCCTGCTGGAGCAAGAAAAAAAAAAAAAAAAAAAGCAATAGAGCCCCTTTTGCAGTCCCCTGGAGGAAAAGGAGGAAGTTCTCATCCCCTCCATAAAGCTCCACTGCCGGGTACCCCTACCTGCAATGGCGGCGGCCCCTGACAGCTGATGAAAACATCAGCTGCGGTGCCGACATCATGGGACTCCAGGACAAGCAAGTGTTCTATTGTTGAAAGCAAGCAGCTGCAGTATGTGTAGCTGCTGGCTTTTAATTTTCTTGTTTTTTTTTGGGGGGGGGGGGGGGGGGGGCGGAACACCGCTTTAAGGTGAGTGGTCACTTTGGTGGTGGAGCACAATCTACTACAGTTTGGATGTTCTGGGTGGATTTGAAGCACTATTAGTAAGTCAGTTATTTACACTAACTCTACTGGACTATTGGGATTTTTTTAGTCAGAATTATTTACATTACTATTGATCTATGGCACTTTGATTGCTATATGGAATTTGTTACTACTACTTTAATTGTGCAATTAGTGTGATTAAAAGCAGCACAACACCGAATTTAAACATAATTGCTATGGTGAAACTAGCAGGCGAATTCTGTTCTTTAAGACGCTTACAGATCAGAAGCTCCATTTACATAAATTTTACTGGAGTAACCACATTACTGCTCAGGACAAATACCGACTTTATGATGTCAGCCGGTCCCAGGGCACGCAGCAATCACACTCCCTGTCATGTGATTCATTCTTGTATATAGGAAATGTGGTTGCCATAGATACCAGCACAATACTGGCTTCTAGAGACATGACAAGACAGCCAGGAGGTGCAAGCATTGTGGTGATGAGATGTCACAGGAAGCTTGGGCACATCCTGCAATATTCACCAAGTTCTGAACTATGAAAGAGCGCTGGTACAACCTGAAGAATGAAAAATCGCTTTAAGGCTTCTGCACATGGCCAGCACAAGTTAAAAAAAAAAAAAAAAATTATGTTGGGTGTATTTCCCAAGCCAGGAGCCACAGGTGCCGCGTACAACCAGAGACAAATGGCTATACACATGCATAGAAAAATAA
Source organism: Lithobates septentrionalis (assembly GCA_037952835.1). Taxonomy (NCBI): domain Eukaryota; kingdom Metazoa; phylum Chordata; class Amphibia; order Anura; family Ranidae; genus Lithobates; species Lithobates septentrionalis. The sequence continues at coordinate 2,125,172 of JBBDGP010002253.1, forward strand.
AGCTCCAAAAACAGACATTCTGCATTAAGGGTTTTCCGTATGTATGCATGTTTACACCTGTATCTGCATATACCCATGTACAGCCATTGATGTCTATAGCAGAGATATGCAATTAGCGGACCTCCAGCTGTTTCAAAACTACAAGTCCCATCATGCCTCTGCCTCTGGGTGTCATGCTTGTGGCTGTCAGAGTCTTGCTATGCCTCATGGGACTTGTAGTTTTGCAACAGCTGGAGGTCTGCTAATTGCATATCCCTGGTCTATAGGCAGCTGTACGCTCCAAAACGTAGGGAAAATACACCCAAAGTTTTACATTGAATGGCCCCTGGCACGAGTCCTCAAAATGTCAATACACCTTAAAGCTTGCATACATGATTTAATTTCACAATCTTTACCAATACCCATTTGACCATACTTGTTGTTGATCCTTATTGTTTCCAAATTATCTGGCGGTTCTGCCAGCAGCTAGCTGTTAACCCTATAGTGGTACTATACCTGCATTGTGACCAGCCGGTCATCCACCATCACCTCCTTGGTCAGAAAGTCAGCCCCGATTGTGGCCTTGTACTGGTTAGTAAATTTCTTATTAACATACTGGTTCATAAGAGAAGTCTTGCCAACCCTGTAGCAGGACAAAACAAAAAACAAAAAAAATATTTGTAACTGAAGGACACCGTTTCCAAGTCAAAATAACAGATTACCACATTTCATCCTGATCCCCAATGAAGTAACAAGGTAGGGGTCCCATCAATGGCAGCTGCTTCCGTTATGCTGGATGAAGAGATCAGCAGCACCACCTACTGGCTTGATTTGGTACTTCAACTGCATGGCAAACACTTGGGATATAAAAAAAAAATAAAAAAAAACTGAACTGAAAAGTATAGAGAGACTTCCAAAGTGTTGTAAACAGCAGCAGCCAATCTCCCAGCTGTCTAATCACTAATCAGATTGACTGGCTGCTATGTAAGCAAACCTGAAGGACAATAAATATGGGAGTGGGAATTTCAGAGGTGTAGTTTTGGTGGCAGTCACTGGCTGCGCTACCTAGCGAGTCACTGACTGCAAGCAAGTATGCAGGATGAGAAAATGAGACTTTAATGACAAAATCAGTGGCTGTAGGCGTGTCTGCAGTGAATCCAAGATCAGATGACAGCCCTAGGACCCAAAACAGGATTACAATCTCAGCTTGGGAACGCATTTCCTGCAAATGGTAAAGGTGGTGGTGCTGCCGAGGTCACGTTTTAGGTTGCGGCCACGCTCCTGAATATACCAGTTCGGTAATTAGATGAGCGAACCCCAGCGGGATTTCCCGCACTGAACTGCGAGAGGCAGCCCCACTGAAAGCAATGCATGAGCAATTACATGCAAGTTGGGGCGATTAGCTGCAGGAGCCAGCAGCCTCCTATTGCTTTCGCAGCGAATCAATGGGACCCCTGCTGGGGCTCTTGCATCCAATCGATGAGAGGGTGTGTTCACAAGTATGAATGAACTCTAATGCTAGCAACAGATTATGCAATTTTACTTTCTTCAACCATGGGTTGATAGAAAAAAAATAAATAAATAAAAAAATTAAAAAAAAAATCGCTCGATTTCCCCATCAACACAGTCAATGTCCATGGGGAATGCCTCCCGATGTGTCACTATTAGAACACAATGATCAATGCTGGAGCTACAGCCACCTGCAGTGATCGCACGAAAGTAAACCCAACAGACTAGTTGTACTGTAGTAGATTGGCAGACTTCAGTACAACCAGCCTGTCCACAGATGATCTTATTCAGCTTACTCCTAATGAACTGGATGAATTTCGATCAGTCTACGGTATGACTAGCTTTAGAAGGGCTAGATATTAGATTGTAAACTTCTGGTCTGGGACTGCATCAATACTTCCAGTACAGAGATACCTCAGTTTGTGAGTAACACGGTATACGAGCGTTTCGCAAGACTAGCTATATTTCAAAAAAAAAAAAAAAAGCCTGACTTGATTTGCGAGCGCTGTCTCGACTAGCAGGATTCAAGTCCTGGTGTATGTTTTACCGTAGGTGGCCAGAGGTCCGGGGGGCGCTGGAGAACTCAGAGACACTCCCAGTTGGGTGGGGAAGACGCAACGTGCGTCGGAACACCCAAAAGTTTCAGTTCCTGAGTGTCTCCGAGCATCACCAGCGCCCTCGCACCTCTGGCCACATACAGTACTGCATACACCAGCAGTGATTGTGGAATGAATCATCCGAGTTTCAATTATTTCTTAAGGGGAAACGCGCTTTGACATACCAGTGCTTTAGATTACAAGCATGCTTCTGGAAGGAATTATGCTCGTAATCCAAGGTATAAGTGCAATCTGTAAGGCTCTATACAATTTACCTATAAAAATACATGGAATTTGCAGCCAAATTAATTTTTGTATTTTACACATAAGTGGGTGCCCAGCCAAGGGTTCGCTTGATGCAGAAATGGAAAGTTTATGCTTTTCTTAAAAGCCACTTCCTGCCAACAATCAGCCAATCATGGATTGGCAGAGAATTCACAAGCCAATCCTAACCAGTGCCAAGAATGATAGGACCATTTCTTTTTTTTCTTAGCAAATACAGAATTTTGTACAATAAACACCACAAGGAGAATGTGTAAATTGTCATGGAAGGTGCTTTGCTTACCCAGAATCCCCCAGGATGATGACCTTCAGAAGCACTTTCTTTCTGGATGTCATCTTTCAAAAACAAAACTGCGAGGAGGAAAAAGGAAAACAAGTTATTAAAAAGACATAAAAAAAAAAAAAAAAAAGAGCAATTGTCAAAAAGAATATACAGATTGGGGGGGCGGGAGGGGGGTTGAGAAGTAAATAAGGTGCCACAGGGTAGTAAATCGAACAAAACTCAAACTTTATGGATGCGACATTGTAGAGGCCTTGTAGCCTATGGGAGAAGTTTTTATAACAAAAACTGACAGATATCATATTTGAGAATGCCTTGCTTCAGGCGACACATTATGAGACCTAGTTAGGTGTTCAAGGTAAAAAGGAATATAAAAGTTTAAATCACTTCCTTAAATTATGAGCACTCGCCTTGTAAAATCATTCAGTATAAAATAGAAGAGAAAGGAAAAACACACACACAAGGCGACTGATAAGGCAGTACAGCCAGCCCTCCTGTACTGGGCCCCATCAGTTCAAAAGCGGAGGCATCTGCTAAAAAGGAGGTTTGGCTGTACTACCTTTTTGCAGACACCAATCCTCACCCGCCTCCTCCTGCAGCGCTCCCCCTCTTTCTGTACTGCACTATATCATTTATTGGCTCCTTCCTTTCCTGAATGAACACCGCGAGTGATCAGTACCAATAACTCCTGTGTCCATTCATCACTGAAGAATACTAAACTGTTTACTATGCTTCAGTTTGTGAATGAGCAAAAAGCTTCAGAGCACCAATATATTCATCTGTGCAGCTGAGGCTGCAGAGAAAGGGACCGATGTGCTCAGTCACTTCCGGCGGGGGGGGGGGGGGGGGGGGGGGGGAAATTATTCTGCCATTAGAAATAGATAATAGAGATAGAGATAATTTTTTTTAATATAAATTATACAGGATTTATACAGCACCAACAGTTTGGGCAGTGCTTTACAACATGAGGGCAGACAGTACAGTTACAATACAGGATGAATCAGAGGGCCCTGCTCATTAGAGCTTACAATCTAGGAGGGAGGGTCAAGTGAAACAAAAAAGGTGATAAGTGGGGGGTGAACCGATGAAGAAAATGAAACTACAGTTGTTAAAAGTGGGTAGGATAGGTGGCTTCTCTGAGGAGGGGGGTTTTCAGGGATCGTCTAAAAGCTAATAGAGTAAGAGATAATTGGACAGATTGGGGTAAGGAGTTCCACAGGATTGGAGAGACTCTGAAAAAGTCCTGGAGGCAATCATGGGAGGAGGTGACGAGGGAGCTAGAGAGCAGAAAGTATCGAGAGAAACGAAGAGAGCGACTTGGTTGGTATATTGAGACTAGCGATCTCGCTGGGGGCTAAATTGTGGGTGGCTTTTTAAGTATTTGTTAGTATTTTGAATTAAATTCGTTGGGTGAGCAGAAGCCAGTGGAAGGATTGACAGAGCGATTGGTAAGGTGGATGGGTCTAGCAGCATTCATGATGGACTGAAGTGGGGATAGTCTATGCAGAGGTAAGCCAATGAGTGCTGAGTTGCAGGAGGAGAGAGATGACCAGGGAGTATAATAAATGAAAAAAAAAAAAATATATAATATATATATACACACACATATATATATATACATATATACACACACCTTTATTTTTTTTATAAGTGATCACAATCTGTTCTCAGCTGCATAAATGGCTTGGAGAGCTGGGGGTGGAGAAACGGCAGCACACAGATCTCCCCAGTAAATGGCTGTGCAGGGAGGTATGCCAGTACATGCCTGATCACTGGATGGCAGGCAGGCTTTTCTCTCAGCAGAGCCAGAAAACTGACCACACTGGGTGGTTCTGAATGCTACATCTTTGATGCGCTTTCCGAAAATGCACAGTCCAATAGCGCACATAAAACCACGTGTAAAACACGGATGCAATTGAGCTCAATCTGCAGCGCACCGGTGCAGGACTGTCCTAAATATGCTGTGCAACTCTGGCAGAGACAAAATGTGTTGGCAACAAATTAATTCTACCGAAAGGCAAGCAAAGTAGACAAAAATATCAATAAAGTAAAAATGATATTGTTATAACTTTAAGAGACATGAAACATTAAACAGAGCGAGAAAAAAAAAAAAAAAAAGCATACGGCACTGAAAGGGCACAAATCATATTTTATTAAAATAAGCATAAAAAAAAACAAAAAAAAAAAAAAAAAAAAAAAACCACACACACACACACACACACACAAGGGAATCTGCTGACGTGTTTCAGCTCGCAGGGCCTTATCCTTGTGAATTAAATCGAATCGCCTGTTCAACAACTATGACTAACAGGATAAGAATCTGGATTTTCAAAAGAAAAAAAAATTCAGCTGCAAGAGTCTGAAAATTACAGCCGCATGACTAAAAAAGATCCTTATCCTTGTGTTACAACTGAACTCCAGGACAAGCAAAGTTATCTAAATACATTATTGGAATCCAAACAAATGTCAGGTAAGCCTCAAGCTTTTTGTAAAATTAAAAATCTAATCTGCTGCAACTTCTGCATTTTACACACTTGTTGTCCGATATTTATTGTGAAGCCCCGTAAACACGATCCGAAAATCGTACGAAAAATGCCGCATTCGAATCGATCGTACGATAATCGGAACGTTAGTACAGAGCTTTCGAGAGCCGATCAGGACAGTTCATCCGATATTATTCTATCGGACATGCACGGAAATATTTTTCGCACGATGCCAGATCGTACGATTTTCGTTTAATCAGTACAGCTATCGTTCGAAAATGCAATACAAATGCATTACAACACATGACATGACTTCCGAATTTTTATGCTGTCGTACCGGAATTTGTGACTTTAGTAAACTCAGATTCGACGTGAGATTAGCATGCAAAAAAAAAAAAAAAAACGGACGATCACTCGTCCGATAATCGGATCGTGTGTACCAGGCATTAGGATATCCCACATACAAATTTGCAGGCTCTCGCTGAGGAAGTCCCGCCCACAGGGACGATACGCGCGCGGGAGGACTCCGTGACGTCATTACAGCCACCTTCCTTACCTCGATGAGACGTCTGGCACACGTTATGCATCCTAGCACTGGGGATACAGTGCTTTGTGAGTAACATTTTTGTACCTTAATAAAAGACGTTTTTGGTGAAAAACAGAGAGCACTATGTAACTTATTGATTTTACATGACTACTACATTCCCATCAACTGTATATGAGAGTCATCCCACTGCTGTACTAAAAAGAGGGTGGATTTTGATCCTTGGACCGTTTAGAGGCAAACTTTCACCTTTTATTACTACACTTGTGGGGAATGCTTGAATGACCCATATGTTAAAGCGGTTGTATACCTTTATTGTTAACTTTTACCTACAGGTAAGCCTATAATAAGGCTTACCTGTAGGTAAAAAAAAAATATCTCCTAAACCTGTAAGGTTTAGGAGATATTCCCCTCGCAATGAGCCGCTGACCGCAGTGGCGCATGCGCACAGGGGATTCTCGGCTGACAGCCCGGCAAACTCCGGAGCTTGCCGGGCAGAAGTGATGACATCGCGGCTCCGGCCACTCACAGCGCCGGAACCGCGATACCCGGAAGACACGCCGAGGGGAGATGTCAGCTCCCTCGGCGTGGACCAGGTGAGATGCCGGCGCCTCGTTCTAAGGTAAGTATCTCATAATGAGCTAGTATGCGGTGCATACTAGCTCATTATGCCTTTTCCCTTGCAGGTGTAGAAAAAAAAAAAAAAAAAAAAAAAAAAAAAAAAGACAGCGGGTATACAACCGCTTTAATTCAGAGGTCTACAGTGTGAGGTGCGCGGCCTGTATATACGGTGGTGGAAGCACCAATAAGGACGCATGTAAATTGCAATATTTTCTGAGCACCCTGATCACTACTGAGGAGACTATTCTTACCTTTTGGTGTCATCTTTTAAAGAGGGAGTCCACTTACAAAACAAAAAAAAAAAAAAATGATTAAAAGCCAGCAGCTACAAATACTGCAGCTGCCGACTTTTAATAAATGGACGGAAAAAAAAAGCCGATAAATCGCTCGACTCCTGCCGCCATTCTCTGTGAGGGAATCAGAAAGTGAAGTGTTGCGGCTTCACTTCCCGGGTCCCTACTGCGCGTCCTAAGTGGTCCCCGCTATCTCCGGGGACAGGTGTGTTTCCCAGGAGACAGCGGAGGGGGGGGTGGGGGACTGAGCGTGACTTCCGCGGGAGTCTATTCCAGGAAGTGGGTGCAAATACCTGTATTAGACAGGTATCTGCACCCCCCTCCCCCCTGAAAGGTGCCAATTGTGGCACCGGAGGGGGGGGGGGGGATCAGATGAGCAGAAGTTCCACTTTTGGGTGGAACTCTGCTTTAAGTCATCCATGGTTCTCATACTATATGAACTGGGACTATTTATATGGCTTTAATTTGCCAGATATTACGCTAATGTATTTTTAGGGTTATTTTTTTTGTTTTTAGCGCTGCACTTTTTTCTATTTTATGTACTTATCCAAGTATGGCTAATCAGTGGGGCTGCTAAATAATTTCGGAGACAGAATCTGGATAAGAGGCCATAAACATGCCAAACAAGAAATGCTCCTGCTTCTAATTAGATTATCACCGATCACCCTGTAGATCAGTGGTCTTCAAACTGTGGCCCAGGGGCGGCCCTTTGCTTGACTTTATCTGCCCTTGCGGCACATTTATCCCACTGAAACTAGACATTCTGCCCACTGACACCGAGGACGGGGCACTATCCCTACTACTATTCCTCCAATACTGAAAAGATAGGGCATGGCTTACTCCCACTGATACCAGGGACATTTCTATACCTGCTGGCCACAGTTCAGCCCCCCTAAAGTCTAAATGGTAAACTGGCACTTTGTTTAGAAAGTTTGGAAACCCTTGCTGTAGATTGGAAAATTGCAATAATTGGATCATTGACAATCAGTGTAATCTTTCAAAATAGAGTTGCTGGGAATATATATATATGTAAAAAAAAAAAAAAAAAAAAAAATAGTATTTACGTCTAAGGGCCCTTTCACACGTGCGGACCGTTCAGATCAGTTTTTTCAGCGGATCTGATCGGTCGCTCCATACATCTCTATGGAGTGACGAATATCAGTGGTGACATGTCAGCCGACATCCGCTCTGCCTCTATCCGCAAAATCCAGACGCATCAATGTCCTATTTTCCATCCGTCTGGCGGATCGGATGAAAAACGGACAGGCGGTCCATAATCACCTGATCCCCCCCATAGAGGAGAGTGGAGATCTAACAGGTCTGTCCCTGCACAGTGTGCAGAGCCGGACTTGTCATCTACCAACTCAGCGGGGATCAACGGAGCGATCCCTGCTGAGCAAGCGGATGGCTGGGTACAGATCCACACGTCTGAAAGGACCCTAAGTGCTTCCTTTAGGGCCTCCAGAGTCAACAGCACTTGAAGGTGAGAGCTCCTCGAGATGTCACACTTGCATCACTGGAATGTGAAACCGACCATGTTGAGAAAAGGCAGCGAAGGGTTCTGTAGGCTAGTAGGACAAAGTCAGCTGTGAAACAAGAATCATTCCAAGTGTCAGCAGTGCGCAACGTCCAGCCCAGGACTGCTGTTGAGCAATTCTCGGCATCAGATTCTCAGTACGGATGGGAGGATGAATTACTGCAATCTAACAGATATGGTCTATTTAAAGTGTTTCTAAACCCAGGACCCTGCATTCACTATATCTGGTCTCCCACAGCACATGGAAATTCAATTATTTTAGTAAATATAAACTGCTAAATATCTTTAATCATCAGCAGTATATAGCAGTATTGCGACTTCTATCAGTGTGGTTAAAGCTTGTAGGAGGACCCCTGACCCTCTACCTGGACAGTGCCAATTGGCCCTGTGCTGATCACATGCACTCTGGAGGAAAAAAAAAAAACTTGCAATACACATAAAACTGAGCATGTGCAGCTTGTCCCCTAGTCTCTTCTCTATCAGAAAATGATTAGGGGACATGGAAGAAGGGGAGGATCAGAGGAGACAGGATCAGTTTTTTTTTTGTTTTTACAGAATGCGTCCCTTAGGTTCCACAGTGAGTATAACAAGCATGATGCTTTACTGCATATACAGACTGATTTTACTGTTGTGGGTTTAAAAACATTTTAAAGAGGAATTTCACCCCCTGCATTGATATAATTTTGAAGTCTTTAAAGTGTAACTAAAGGCAAAAGACTATTCACCCCCCAACCCCCCCCCCCCCCCACAATTTTGGATAGCCTAAGCTTTAAGAGAAGGTGAACACCAGTCACTTTTTTTTATATTTTTGTGTTTTCTGCCATCTCTGTCCCATTGGGGAGATTGCCCTTCACTTCCTGTCCAATACAGAAACAGGAAAAGAAGAAAAAATCCCCACAAAGTGAGGGAATCCCTGGTTGTCCCCATTGAAGGAGTTCCCCCTCAATTCCTCTTTTGGTGAACTTGCATATCTTACTTGGCATTTACTTTCACTCTCCATTATAATAGTGAACAGGACAAATAGAGGGTGAATCTCCCTAACGGGGACACAGAGCGCAAAAAAACACAGACCGGTGTTCTAATCCCTCTCCACATTTCCCATGAGGCCTGGTTCACACCTATGCAGGTTGCAGCTTGCATATTGCAGGTGCACTTTTCAATACACGTTTTGATACATTGAAGTCTACGGAACCAAAAAACAAAAAAGGTCCCTGGCCCTTTTCCATAAAAAAATCACAGATGTGAACGTGACCCATAGGAAACCATGTTAAATGGACTGAAATGTTTCTGCAAAACTGAAAAGGCACTAAAAAAAAAAAAAAAAAAAAAAAAAAAATGTATAGGTGTGAACCAGGCCTTAGGTATACTTTAAAATGGTTGTAAACTCTTCCATAAACCCAGTGAAGTGACTGGCCTCAGGTGATACAGATGAAACATAATTTGTACTTGTTTGTCTGCAGTCTTCTCTACATCCATTCAAAGAACAGAACTTATAAAGCGTGTCAGTTCAGAAAAAGGGGACAGGAGCTGAAGTTACACTCTGTTGAGCTCAGCAAGGAGAGCTCTGAGATCTGATTGGAGGGAAGAGACACACCCCCTTCACAAAGCACACAGGAACAGAGCAGAGGCTGTCATTCACAGGCTGTGTGCTGGAGCTCCCTTCCAGTCACCTTTTCATCTCTTGATGTCAGGAAAACCTGTCAGAAGTGACTCATGCTAATAGAGGGAGGAGGCAGCAGACAGAAATTATACTTAATTCTCTGGATAGAGACAAGTACACACTATAGAGGGATATATGCTTTGTTCATATATCATGTCTGAGGTTTACAACCACTTTTACAAACTCGACCGCCAAACAATGCTGTATAGGTTTAATCTGCCGCTCCACTGCCACGTTTCTGGTCCCTTTCCGCCATAGCCCTCTCTCCGACTATCAGGAGTAGGCCGTCTCTTGCTGCCACCCCCTTGAAAATACACACAGGTCTATCCTTCAAATGCAGGCCTCTGTCCTCCAGCGTTGTGTAGCTGAAGCCTTCTGGCATATGACTTGGACATCTCAGGAGCAGAATTCACCTCATTCTCACCTAGGCAAGGTGGCTTTTTTTTTTCAGGCTGCTCTCTCATGAAAGCATTCCAAGCAGCTAATTAGCAGCTGGATCGCTTTCAGGAGCGGCCATCCCCTCCAACAACTCACAACCCCCTCCCCCAGGACGCGTGGCTGGCCATAGAGGTTACCAGAGACTAAATAGTCTTTGAACGGCTCTATGGCTGGTGTCATGTCGTCACTTCCAGTCTAGGGTGAAAGTAAAAGACGCAAGTTGCAGAATATATATATATATATATATATATATATATATATATATATATATATATATATATATATATATATATATATATATATATATATATATATATATATATATATATATATATATATATATATATATATATAATCTGCAACTTGCGTCTTTAGTTTCACATTAGACTGAAAGTGACGACATGACGTTGCACATACATACACAATTATATATACATATAAAATATTTGGGGGTTCCCAAGTAATTTTCTAGCAAAGAATACTGATTTAAACTTGTAAACAAAGTGCCAGAAAAGGTTTGGTCAGCAAGTGGATAAACAAAACAGGCTGCATTCTCACCGACGTCACAAGTTTACAAACTGCATTCTCAGCGACGTCACAGGTCTAGTCATGTAAATGTCAGGGTGCGAGTAGCAAGTCACGGCATTGATTTTTATAAAGTGACAGCTGGTGAATGGTTGCTGGGAGACCGAGCACTCCCTTGTTATATTTCAGGCACTCAGCAAAAAAGCACACACACACACAGATTCTAGGCATTCTAAAATGTATTATGTAATAACGTACATTTCCAGCAAAGCTCCGCCACAAAAACAGATCTGGGGGTCAGACTGACACAAAGCCTTCTCGGGTCAGAAAAGCGGACTTTGGAAGTCACTCGGGTCCCATAAAACAGAACATATGATTGAATGTCTCTGTATGAGCTGTGTGCAGCGCTACATGTAATCAATTATTAACGCTCTCCCATCAGCCTGCCATTTAACGAGTCTGAATAGAGGACAAGCCAACGCTTGTACTCCATTACTCAGCTAAAGTGTTCAGAGGAGCCCTTCATACCGCCTAGATTTACAGAACATCTAAAGACACAACAGGAAGTTAGAGAACATTTTCCAAACTGGAGGAGAAATTCCTACTTGGACGGTTGTCCCTATTGAAAGATTTACTCTCATTTCTTGTTTGGGGACAACCTAAAATTTACGGCGCCGCCTCACTTTCTCTCATTGACAATAGAGGCTCGACAAATACCAGGTGGTAGGTTGCCTGGGCTTTTGTCAGCCCATTCACTGTTGCAGGGATGCACAATCTGTATCGCCCAACGCCCGGAAACATACATTGCCGGGCGGGTCATTTTTCTAATACATTTAGCCCTGCTGCCGGAAAACAGCAGGGCTCACTTATCAGGTGGAAGCATTCAGAAGGGGCTCCACTGCCACCAGATTGCTTCCACACAAGCAGATAAAGTGCCCCCTCCTTACCATGTATCCCGGGCTCCACTTGCCCATCTGCGGGCATGGGAGCACAATAGTGGGTGCCGCCGAGTAGAGCGGACATGTCTGCTCTCCTCCCCATCTTTTTCGGACCAGGACGCAACGTATAGGATGTCACTTTCGTTGACAGCTTCCCAAGCCATGAAAGAATGTAATGCAGCCTGATCTGCAATGCATTACATTCAGTGGAGCACAGGAGAGACATGCAGGGTCTTTTTAAAGACCCTGCATGAAGAAACAGTCACAAAAAAAAAAAAAAAAAAAAAAACAACACACAAAAACACAACCACCCAACACAACCACCCAACACAACCACCCAACACAACCACCCAACACAACACATAGCGGCTTTTTGTTCATGTGATGGAGAAAAAAAAAAAAAAGTAAAAAATTAGGTTACACCCAAGCACATAAAATAAATAAATAAATGAAACCACCCTCCCCCCACATATACACAAGCAAGACTGTAGATGTGTGTGTTGGGGCGCCTACGTATGAAAACATTGATTGCGATACACGTTACCTATCGCTACGCAAGCACACAAACTGGCTCCTAATTTTAAAGCAATTTGTTAAGCTCTGTCCTAAACCATTCTACCCCACGAAAATAAAAAATTGTCCACAATTCAAGCTGTGTATGGCTAGACTAAGGGCTTATTCACTTGTGATCTGAATGCGGATCGCTCTTCAGGGATCATATGGCAATGTATCCTCACCACCTGCTTTAATCCCTTGCACTCTGGAATGCTCAGGGGCTAAACAGTGACACCCAATGTGCATGGGGCCTAGGCCACTGTTCCTTAGTACATTGCTTCTGTAACCAACAGGTATACAAATCCTGGTTAGAAGTTAGGATATTTTATAAGAGGGAAGATTTGGGAGTTTTATTTTTTTATTTTTTACACAGACGTCCACTTTAGCCATAGTAAGGCACTGTCTGCGATAACTTTTAAAAGTTTATAAAATGAAGTACATGCTTACTCTAAAAAGGTGAAGGGATTTTTGTTTTCCTGTAGGGCTGTTTAGCGGTCCCTAAACTATTGCCCAAGGTGCCGATCGTCTCTAATTTCCTGGAAGTGTTGAGGAACAGAGGGCTGTTTTAGGAATAGAACAGGACGATGTAACCCGGGGCAGAATTAGCATCAGCTATTACATGCACTTTAATGTGATCTGTTAAAGCTGAACCCCAGGTACAAAAAAACCCTCAAATATATTCCTCAACCCCCCCCCCCCCCCCCTCTTTCCTAGATTCGCACTTCCCTTTTAATCTACTTGTGTTGCTACCACTTGTGGTAGCGCATTATGTTTACTCACAGCCCATTCCGGGGAGCCGGTGGTGAAGTTTGGGTTCTAATGTTTTTCCCTGGGGGAAGGTTTTCCCGAGTAGGATGGCTGTTTGTTCCCCAAGACCCTTTTCTTTATGTTGAATTTCTACTTTATCTGGCATCCCCTTGGGTGAGGAGTAGCTGGTGGTATAATATTTGATTCCCCTTTTTTATTCCTGTTCTTAATGTTTTGATATGCACCACATACATTGTGAATTTTATTCTTGAAAAATTTTTCACTAAAAATATTGAAAACAGAAATATATTCCTCAATAGCCACAAAGGATATAAACCCACCTTGTGTGCACCAAATGCTATCAGAATCCCAGATATTACCTTGTAAAAATAGCAGTGGCATCATCACTGTGCTGTATATAACCTGAGGAGAGCTGTGGGAGGGACCCAGAAGCCACCCCCCCATCCAGAAAACTACAGGAGGGGGCGGAGACAAGACCAGTCCCCCTGCACAAGGAGAGAGAGCAGCAGTGAGCGGTCTTTATTACAGGAAGCCTCACACTGGATTTACTGCACAGATCTGGAAGGAATACACAGAGCTCACCAAGATTCAAGGAAGAATACACGATTCTTGAACAGTTTTGTAATATAACATAAACCGGTTTCTTTCTACAGTGTATTTAACTGGTTATATTAAAGCGGCAGAAAAGTCGATAGTGTTTTTTGTTTTTTTAAAAGCCATAAATGTACTAATATGCATTGCATACTAGTAAATTATGACAGACTTCCCTACAAACAGAGTCCTCCAGCACTGCGCTCTAACCGATCTCCCTTGTCCCGGAAGCTCACATTTTTTCCCAGTTAATCCTGTGTGCGAGTCAAATCGCAGTGGCACACAGAGCGGGGCGTAAATGTGATGTGAGCTGCACATTACTGGCCGACAGGGAAATTTATGACGGAAGAAACCCTGAGGGTGTCTTCTGTTATGAAAACCTGCCATTCAAGTCACTTTTTACAAAACTCTAACAAACCACTTTAATAAAAGACTTGCGTGACCTAAACATTTCTCCAGGTAAAAATAAAATAAATCCCTATGCAAGGTTCCAATACAACAGGTCCATTCCTAAAATGCTAGTTTTCCTTCTATTAAGTCCTGGTTCAAATATATATGCGATGCGGGAAACAGCGCAATTGCAGTGCGTTCCCGTATCGCATGTCACACGGACATGAACCGCTGCAGGTGTCAATGCAAAGATAATGACACCCCCAGATCGGTTTGCAGATCACAGTGCGAACTGCCAAATGGTGCAGGAATCAGATTGCAGAGGTGTTAACACCCGTGGCGTTCCGATTCCAGTGCGGATGAAAAAAAGGGTCCCTATGCCATTTTGGTGCGAATGCGATGCTAATTCAGCCATACAATCTGTATGTGCAATGCAAATTTATCCAGACATCGCATGTGATCTGCAACAGCAATGCGGTGCGAGTCACATGCGATGTCCAACATCGCACCAGTGTGAACCCAGCCTTAGGGATTCCAAACAAATGACCTGGTGATACCGCCGTTTCCCTAATTGTGGGTTTTGGGGTAGATCAACAACTCTTCAGCTGCTATAAAAAGTGTGGTGGTGAAATTTGTGTTTGTGCAAGATTTTTATATGTTCAAAACTTAAATCAGAAGTTTTTTCCTCTTTAAAAAACGCTTATGAATGCAAATGCTCAAACGCGGTTTACCGTGGTTACAAGCATTTGGCGTTTGAAGTTTGCCAGTAATCTAGTCCTGAACGCAATTTTTTTTGCATTAAAAAAATAAAATGCCTATACCCTCAACTGCTTCTAAACTTTTAAAGACTGAGTGTACATCTACACATAGGATAGCAGGAGGAGAGTTCAGGGGCTGCTGAAAAAGAAAAGAAAAAAAAAAAAAAAGAAAAAAAAAGAAAAAAAAAAAAAAAAAGAGAAAAAAAGAAAAAGAAAAAAAAAAGAAGAAGGATGCCCAACTGCTCCTAAACTTCAGTTTAGCAGCTGCAGTGTATATGAGGCCTAAGTGGTGACCTCACGTGGGTCACCATAACCAGTAGGTGGTTCGTTCCCAAATGGGAATAAACTTGTAGTTTATTGTTAAATAGAGAGCTTTCTGAAAGGAGAACTTCTACAACTCCAGCTCAGTGTAACGCAGATGTTTACTCTGGAAGAACAGAAGTTTAAAAGATGAATTTGCTTATGACTAATGCTCATAAATTTTGTTGCTATGAAACACTTTATTACTCACCAATATACTAATCGTATTCCCATTATAAGTGGTGCAGGAAACGTAATTCTCCAAATTACCATAATCAGAAAGCCGTTGGGCACTCTGCATTGTCATTAAAGTGGAAGCCAATGCTAAAACTAAAATCCTTGTATCTATAGACACCCACAATCTAACACTAACATATCTAGTCCTGTAAAGAAGAAATCACTATAAATACCTTTTTTTGAAGCCAATTCTACCCGATCCCCAGCTGTGGAAGCTCTGCAGAGGAGACAGCCGACAATGGCCGTGAAATGAATGGGAAGTGATGACAGCAACAGACTTCCTATGGGGCTTCCATTGTTGGCTATGTCCTCTGCACACCCACCTCCACAGCGAAGCCACGGCTGACAGCTCGGCGTGGGATTGGGTCGGATCACCTGCAGAAAAGGTTATGTGTATGGATTTCTTCTTTACACGGCTAGACAGGTTAGTGTTAGATCGTGGGTGTCTATAGATGCAGGGATTTTAGTTTCAGCATGGACTTCCACTTTAAGCCGATTCTAGTTCTGGATTGGAGACGCCTCTCTGTTCTCATAGGGTTTCTTCACAGAATGACCAGGAACTTTAAAACTTGGGATGTAGCCTAATGAAAATTGTGGCCAGGTCATCGTTTTTGTCTTACCTGTGTCTTCCTGATAGCCAACAGACGTGACGGATAGCCTCATAGGAAGGTAGAAGTGGTTGGCTATGTGACATCCAGTAAGCTGTGGCTTCAGATTATTGTTCTAGAGAACCGCTGGGTTTGAGGCTTCTGGGGCACACTGGAAAGACGCTCGAGAAGCCCCCTTAAAAAGGAGTTGTAAAGGCACAAGGTTTTTTATCTTAATGCATTCTATCCATTAAGATAAAAAAAAAAAAAAAATATTGTGCGTGGCAGCTACCCCAGCACCCCCTAATTACTTACCTGAGCCCCATCTCTCTCCAGCGAGGTCCACGAATGTCTAAGCCGTCCAGGGCACTCCTCCTGATTGGCTGAGACACAGCAGCAGCGCCATTGGCTCCCGTGGCAATCAATGTCAGTCACAATCAGGGGAGAGAGGGGGCGGGGTCGGGGCTCTGTCTGAATGAACACATGGAGCTGTGGTTCGGCTCCAGTGCCCCCATAGGAAGCTGCTGACTGTTGGGGCACTCAATAGGAAGGAGGGGCCGGGGTCAGCAAAGAGACCCAAGAAGAGGAGGATCCGGGCTGCTCTGTGCAAAAACAACTGCACAGAGGAGGTAAGTAGAACATGTTTGTGTGTGGTTTTTTTTTATGTTTTTAAACGAGACTCTACAATCACTACACAGTGGAACCTTGGATTACGAGCATATTCCGTTCCAGGAGTATGCTCGTAATCCAAAGTACTCGCATATCAAAGCGAGTTTTCCCATTGAAGTCAATGAAAACGAAAATAATTAGTTCCGCATTGACTTCAATGGGATGCAATACCTCATGCGGCCAGAGGCGGGGGGCGCCGGAGAGCCTCGGAAATGGCCGAAAAGGCCCGAGGACACTTTGGAAGACCTTGGCAAACCTCGGAAAGACTTCTTACTTGAGATTTGCCGTGCTGTACTCGGGCCTTTCCGTGCATTTCCGAACGTGACATTCGGCTCTGCTCCGGTGTCCCCCCACCCCACCCCAGGCCAAAAGCGGTACTGCACACTGCTTTGGCCTGATTCGTGCTAGTTTTGCGAGACAACACTCGCAAACCGAGTTACGATTTTTAAAAATACAGTGCTCGTATTGCGAAACACTAATTAACCGCGTTACTCGCGATCCGAGGTTCCACTGTAATTAGTTTCCTGGAGTTCAGTTTTAGGAAAGATTATATTGACATGTTCTCAGTAGATGCGAGAACAAATACCATTCGATGACTCAATGTAAAAGTGTGGTTTTATTCCTAGGGCAGGGCTGCAAACAGTAGGAACAAAAAAACAAAAACAAAAAACAGGGAACATAATAGAAAATTTGCTGCAAATCGGGTTATACGGTGTTGGTTACATATTTAGTCAAGTCTCTTACTTCTCTTTCAGTGATCAGGTCACTAGAGGATGTGAACGTTTTCCTCAACCGGTGCTTTCGGTCATACATTTTACTTGTACACAAGTCATCTGTGTTCTGGGCATTTGTCCATGGACATATTTCCTAAGCTTTCGTACCACTTGGTGCAGGTTCAGCAGCAGCTCTCCGCCTCAAAATGTTTACAGGCACACAGGTTTGCCAAGCCTTTTACCCGAAGAAAAACAAACAAAAAAACAAAAACAAAAACACACCTCTACCTGTGCTTCTTACCTGCACAAAAAAAAACAAAAAAACAAAAAACAAACTCTAAAAAGTGCACCCAAGTGGGATAGCATGTAGGGAAGCCCATTTCAATGGGATGCCCTACACTGGAGAAATGCAGAAAAAAAACTAGACTTTTCCAAAAACATGCTGCCGTATCATGTGATTTAGTGTGTGCAAAAAAACTTGCGCATTTGCAGATGCGTGGGGGTGTCATTAGCAATTAATGGCAGTGCCGTGGGTCTGCTGAAGTGCAACGGGTTTCTGTGTGTGTTAGGAAACTGCACCGTTTTGCACACATTCGACACGCAGTAGTGTAAACCTAGCCCTACGGACAAGTTCAGACAGGAGCCAATTAAACTACTAGCATGTCTTTTGGAGTGTGGAAGGAAACCATGAAAACTCAATGTAGATCGTGTTAAGGTTGGGATTTGAACAATGGCCCTAGTGCTGCAAGGCAGAAGTGCTTATTACTTATGCCCCGTACACACGATCGGACTTTCCGACAACAAAACCGTGGATTTTTGTTCGAAGGTTGTTGTCTTGCATACACACGGTCACACAAATGTTGGCCAACAATTACGAACGTAGTGACGTACTAGACGTACGTGATATCTCCATTACGAACACTAGTTTTACAAGACCGGGCGCTTTTGGCTCGTCCTCGATTCCGAGCATGCGTGGACTTTTGTGCGACGGACTTGGGTACACACGATCGGAAAGTCCAACAAAAATTTGTTGGCGGAAAATTTGAGAACCTGCTAGCCAACATTTGTTGGCGGAAAGTCCAACAAATGTTTGATGGAGCATACACACGGTCGGACTTTCCGCCAACAAGCTCACATCCAACATTTGTTGTTGGAAAATCCGATCGTGTGTACGGGGCATAAGGCCTCATCGATTTGAATTCCAACCCTGACACTACCTGCAACCCTGACACTACCTGCATTGAGTGTGCATGTTCTCCCTGTGCTTGTGTGGGTTTTCTCCAAAATGCAAGTAAGAGAACTACTAGCCCTAGTATATGCATACGAGATTGGGCTTGTGCAGGGGGAAAAAAAAAAAAAAAAAGAAAAAATCATGTAAGCACTCCACACAACGGAACATTACCAGCTGTTCATGGCTGTACACATGCCATGGCTGTGATGCGGTGCTTCAGCAAGTAGCCTTTGGCCAGTGGTGCCGCCAAAAGAGACTGCTGCAGTTCTTTAGGGCCACCCTGCAATGCATGCGACTGCAGTGTTGTAATGCGGCATGTGATTAGACACACAGAGCTGCGGCTCGAGACGGGGTCTGCATGGGTGCCCCCATAGCAAGCCGCTTGCTCTAGGGGCACTCGACTCGGCAGATGGGAGGGGCCAGAAACACAGGCAGGGGACCCGAGAAGAGGAGGATCAGGGCTGCTCTGTGCAAAACCATTACACAGAGCAGGCAAGTATAACATGTTTGTTTCTTCAAAAATAAATAAAGCGTAAGCCTTTAATATCTTAAATTGTTAGCCAAGGGCAGGACTGAGGTGAAAGTACAATACATGTAAATTGCTGTGTAAACCAACACCTGTAATAAAACCCTAATGATTGATGTGAACATTTCTAACCAGCCACAAGTACAAACATGGCCTGAAATGCACAGAATGCAAAATGAGATTATATGAAAATAACCAGAATCCTAATATACGAGTGATTTTGGAATCTGTAGGAGATTACACATACCATATATACTCGAGTATAAGTCGCGTTTTTCAGCACATTTTTTTGCAGCAAAATATTTCATTTTCCGAACCGATTTTGGGGCCCCGTATCTCAGGGCCACTTGGTGCTAGGAACCCTAAATTTGGTGTGCAAACCCAGTGGAACTGGTCCCACAACATAACCAAAGCTGGGGTTCCTAGCACCAAGTGGCCCTGAGATACGGGGCCCCAAAGCCGGTTCGGAGAATGTCATTCTCTGCTGCAGAAAAGTGCTTGACATTTTCTGAACTGATTTTTGGGGTCCTGTATCTCGGGGCCACTTGGTGCTAAAAACCCCAGCTGGAAATTTTATGGTGCTAGTTCCACTGGGTTTGCACACCAAATTTGGGGTTCTTAGCACTAAGTGGCCCCGAGATACGGGGCCCCAAATTCGGTCAACTGTGTCCATCTGCAGCAATGTCTTTTCGGGACCCTTTGGGTTCAGAGACCCCAAATTTTGGCTGCAGCTAGGGGGCATTAGGAACCCTTAACTACCGAGTTTGAAGTTCAGGGGACCTATGGCTGCAAATGGGCACAGTGATGCTGCAAATGGGCATTGTTGACCATCTTTTCCACTTACAGTAGCTGTGCATTTCTCACCCTTGTCTTATACTCGGGTCCATACGTTTTTCCCATTTTTTTGTGGTAAATTAGGGCCTCGACTTTTACTCGAGTATATACGGTAGATAGAAATTAAGCTTTCCAACAATTGGCCCGTCATCAATTAAAAGGAAGAGGAAGGTTTCTAATATCTGCCACTATAATGGGAGAACCACATACACTGCCTGCAGGATAAATCGATCGGAGAACGTCCTCATCTGCCCTAAAAGCCTCAATGATGTGCGTCTGATGGGAACTTTGCTTACAAAACATGACCTGATCAGACTACCACAAGCAAGGTGCTCCAAACAAGTACTGAAGAAGGAAACAGGTGGTCATGTGACTGGCATAAAAGGAACTAGAATGTGGGCGGAGACTCCAGCAGAGGCCCAGCCCCTCTGAGTCACCCCACTTAGAACTAACAGTGCAGCTGACTCACTAAATCACATGACAAAAAAAACGGAGAAAAAAAATAGCTCAGACTTAACCAAAGGATTCCCTCTGGTTAAGGAGGAGACAATCCACCGCACGCACAGCAAGCGTCTTGGTCTGCCAAAGGCTCTGCGATAAATAAAAACCCGAGCTTCCGACCATGTCAGGCTGCAATCACATCACAATCACACCGAAATTACTCATTTCTCATAATCAGAGCTGAAAGCACAGCGGTCTCAAACATATAGAAGTTATCATTACCGACAGTCTCCTGAAAATGCCAGGTCCCTGGCTGCCCGGCTTTAAAACCATAGATCTGGAACAAGCGTGCAGTAAATGAAAGTTAGAAATCTTTTTTTGCACTTGTTTCAGAAAAAAAACATACAAAAGTTCATGAATCTGCATGACAGCCAGGCAGCTGGCATTTTTCCACAGGAGAGCTCTGCCATGGCACCATCCATATTACACTCATGGCAAAGCCAACCGGTTTTAAGCAGATTTAAAGGAGACATTCGTTTTAATTGAGAGTTGAATTAAACAAAAATTTAGTTTGACCACTTCAGCCAACGGAAAGGTTTACCCCCCTTCATGACCAGGGCATTTTTTTGCGATACGGTACTGTGTTACTTTAACTGAAAAATGTACAGTTTATAGCGCAACAAAATAAACCGCAAAGCCAACAATGTTGAAAAAGATTATATACACACACATATACACATATACACACACTTTTTTTTACTTTCAGCTTTAAAAAACACATGCAATAAAACAATAACTAACATTTCTTTATCAATTTAGGTCAATATGTAAAAAAGAAAAGGGAAAAAAAAAAAAAAATAAATAAAAAGACGCACCAGCCTTGTGCATTATCCTTTGGATTTATTTAACATAGATAAAAGGAAAACTACTCACAAACATCTGTAGATATCTTGCCATGTAAATAGTCTCCAAATAGCAGCAATTGATTTAAGACAGATGACCTCCAGAGGCTCCTGTTATCTCCTCCCTGACCTCTGGAGGTCATCTGTCTTAAATCAATTGCTGCTATTTGGAGACTATTTACATGGCAAGATATCTACAGATGTTTGTGAGTAGTTTTCCTTTTATCTACATTAAATAAATCCAAAGGATAATGCACAAGGCTGGTGCGCCCTTTTTTTTCCTTTTCTCTGTGACTGTTTGGATACCCCTATCCTTGAGGGCAGCAAGGCCTGCGACATTTACCATCAATACATAGACTGTCTGGTAATCCAAACGTGCGCAGGAGCATTTGTTTTCTGCTATTGTAGGTCAATATGTATTCTGCTACATTTTTTTTATATTTTTTTTTTTTTACCAAAAAGAATCCCAATAAACGTATATTGATTGGTTTGTGCAAAAGTTATAGCGTCTACAAACTTTTGGGGACAAGCAACACCAATACAGTGATCAGTGCTAAAAAAAATATGCACTGTCACTGTACTAATCACACTGGCTGGGAATATGTTAAAATCAGGGGCAATCAAATGGTTACCTGTGTTCCCTGGGAGTGCTGTCTAACTGTGTGGGGGGTGGATGTACTGTGGGAAGGCAGAGAGCCATGTTTCTGCTAAGCAGAAACACAAGATGACTGCTTTCCCTTGTCACAGAACAAGGGTCTGCCTTGTTTACATAGGCAGAACAAGGGTCTGCCTGTCTCTCAAACGATCAGCGGGTCCCGGCCCAATCACAGCGGGAGAGGGTCACCGACGGTGCGTGCACGCCCCATATCACATACCTAGTACGTGATCTGGCACAGAGCGGCTGCCCTGCTGCAGTATATCTGCGTGGGGTGATCATGAAGAGGTTAAACTGTTATTAAACCCAAAACAAAATATGTATTATATATTGCGGATAACCAATTTGATGTGGTGGCTGCATTTCTTTTTTATTAGCCTATAACAAGGCTTACCTGTAGCTACCCCAGACATCTCCTAAACCTGCACGGTTTAGGAGATATCCCCTGTATTTGCTGTTGTTATCGGCACATGCGCACTGACACAAACTGAAGCAATGGCACGTATGTGCCGTTGCCATGCGCGGGAGTGACGTCATCGCGGCTCTGGCCAATCACATTGCCGGAGCCACGATAATAGGAAGTAACCCCCGGGAGTGATGTACGGGCACTGCAGCGAGGGCTTTGATCTCAGGTCAGTGTTACATAATGAGTTAGTATGCTATGCATACTAGCTTATTATGCCTTTGTCTTGCAGGTGTTAGTTTTTTGTTTGTTTTTTTTAAGTGGGTTTACACCCACTTTAAACCTACTGTATTCCTCAAAATGCGCCATATGCTTTTTCAACCCAAGATGTTACCTTGTAAAATTAGCAGCGACATCACTGTGCTGTACATAGCCTGTGCAGAAAGAGCAGAGCTGTGGGAGGGGCCGAGTAGACTCCACCCACTACAGGCTGCCTGCAGAACAGGAGGGGGCGGAGACCAGACCAGTTACCCTGCACAAGGAGAGAGCAGCAGTGAGCGGTCTTCATTACAGGAAGCCTGAATAGTGAATTACTGTACAGATCTGGGATTAATACACAAAGCGCACCAAGATTCAAGACATTCACATGAATATTGTATTCAGATAGCCTTTTTCAGTGCCTGTACAGCAGCGCTCAGACAGGGAGGGACAAAACCCGGAGATTTTACATAGCAGCAGAGAAATATCAGGTCTCCAACATGCCAGACAGGGCCGTGTTGTATGGCAGATCTGTGTACATTTCAGAATTGTATAGACAGAAATATCTGTTGGCAGGTAAAATAATTCTTATATGTATTTCATCTGGGAATTTACCTATTGACCTGGAAATCAGCTTTAAGTTCGTTAATTTGAAAGACAAACAGAAAGTCCATAGAATTGAAAAATGCAACATTCAGGACATTTTCAAAACTCCCTGCGACACATCCAAGTGCTCTGCTGACACAAATGGATTTTTAAAGTGCCATACATTTTGCATGCGTGGCACAATACAGCAAATAGCATGGAAGTGGGTCTGGTGGAAATGTGCCAAGACAATAATAGTCAGTAAGGATTGTATTTTTATCACAACAGGCCATTGCCTTTATTTCTTTCTCCCACACATCAAAGGTGAATCCCCGCGACCAAACAATTCCTTAGAATTGAAAACAGAATACAGACAGCAATGGTCACTGCGAAAGAAGAACTAAGAACACTGTAAAAAGCAGAACTTCACTCAAAGCAACATTTCTTTCATCTCCCCCTCAGCAGTTACAATAAAAAATAAAATAAAAAAGTATTAGAATTTTACCCTTTTCTTGATTTTAATGCTCCAAAAAGCAGCACTTCTTGCTCTCCGGCCCAGGCAGGCCCCCACTGCCTACTAGGATATGAAGGTTCACCTTTTCATTTTTTTCTGAAAAGGTGAACTAACCCTTAAACAAATACACATTATCCTCATTTAGCTGCTAAAGGCGTCTCTGCTATTTGTATAATAAAACAAGGGTTTCAAAAGGTCCCATCACTCAACATAGGTGCTCACGGTTTATAGGGATTGTACAAGTTTACATAGATCTAAAGCAGGGGGGGTCTCCAAACTTTCTAAACAAAAGTTTTACGGTTCCTCAGACCTTAGTGAGGCCGGACTGTGGCCATTGGGAGTTGAAACTGTCCTGGTGCCCGCGGAACAGCGGCCCCATCACTGGTGCCCGCGGAAGGAACAGCGGCCCCATCACTGGTGCCCGCGGAAGGAACAGCGGCCCCATCACTGGTGCCCGCGGAAGGAACAGCGGCCCCATCACTGGTGCCCGCGGAAGGAACAGCGGCCCCATCACTGGTGCCCGCGGAAGGAACAGCGGCCCCATCACTGGTGCCCGCGGAAGGAACAGCGGCCCCATCACTGGTGCCCGCGGAAGGAACAGCGGCCCCATCACTGGTGCCCGCGGAAGGAACAGCGGCCCCATCACTGGTGCCCGCGGAAGGAACAGCGGCCCCATCACTGGTGCCCGCGGAAGGAACAGCGGCCCCATCACTGGTGCCAGTGGAACAGCGGCCCCATCACTGGTGCCAGCGGAAGGAACAGCGGCCCCATCACTGGTGCCAGCGGAAGGAACAGCGGCCCCATCATTAGTGCCAGTGGAAGGAATAGTGCCCCATTGATGTCAGTGGGTGGAATCGATTACTGTCATTGTGTTAGTAGGTAGACTAGTGCTCCATCATTGGTGTCAATATTTCCTCATTGTTTATGTCCCACCAGGAATTATGTCCTATTATTGGTGTCAGTGGAAGGAAAAGTACCCCGCGGGTCGAATAAAGGCAAAGGGCCACAATTTGGAGACCACTGATCTACACCATAAGAGGGGAAAAATAAATAAAAAACCCAAAGACAACATGCTAATAGCAGCAAGTGAAGTGTTCCATCTACAGCACCCGTTATAAGAGAAAGGACTGAACATGGTAACAAGACCAATGAATTTGCTGATCTGAGCGCACATTGCCACAAAACTCATCCAAGACTCATCCAATCACACAAAGGAATCACAAATATCCTTGTCAGTGTTTAATGGTGAACGATCCAAAAAACACAAAAAAGAGGGGTTAACTTTATGTAGCCAAGCTTCAACCGCCAAAAAACCCCAAGACTTAATAATTGTATGAAGAATCATGTGGTTAATCAGCTGCTCGAGTCACAAGGGAGGGAGGGACAGCACGTGTGAACAAAGAGCCTGAAAGATGCAGCGTAAAAGCCCCAGCAGCCGGGTAGGGGAACCCTGCAGTGCCGCCTCTCGCAGAACAGGTTATGGCAGGATGAAAAGAGCCGGCCTGTCAATAGAATTGCAGAACGTCGGCGGTGATTTATTAATAAACCAGCGGTGTGTGCGAGATGGGAAATCGCTGCAGAAACAGCGGCTCTGCTCCATCTGCTCATCCTCTCCCAGCTGCCAACTTACCATCTGTATGCAGGAGACGCACACTGTGCCCGTTGTCTACCAGCAAATGACCCATACCAGTAATATTCCAATACAGACAACAATGACTATTCCTATTGGAGGAACATCTGACTTGGAAATCTGAATGATCTGATTTGAATTTAATGGAAACCCATCATGAGACTGAGAAGGGGGCATTACTGACACTCATTCTTTTGGTTGTCTGAAGGTCATGCTGATCTGCATGCTTGGTAAGGGTCAATGCACAGAATCCAGTATAGGTAGACATACATGACTTGTTCTTCAATCGATTCCCCAACTGAATACAATGTCTGAAAAGAAGACAGTCACTGTTCGGCCAGTTGGACGTACACCAATGTGAGGGCATGGACACAAATGTCAAACTGGGAGCAGTGTTCAAATATGTTGTACATACAATGCAAATTATTGCAAGAGCCCAACCTCATAGAAACAGATTTAGGACTGCTTTAAATCTGAATTCCAGGAATTCGGCTCCTTTGTAAAAAAAAAAAAAAAAAAAAAAAAAAAAACACACCAATGATGGGCCATGGTTTATTTCCACTGATGGAGCATTTTCTACTCCCATTGGCCATAGCCTAGCCTGCCTAGGGTCCTTTGTTTAGAAAATCTGGAGACCCCTGCTATAGCCCCTACGCTGATGCTTCAGGTCTAAGCATCTTCAACTTTAGAGTTCATGCAGCTGCTATGCCTGCCTCTCCCCTCCTGCCAATCACAGAAGCCTTTGTACTATGTGAACTCCTGCACAAAATACAAAGGCTTCTCTGAATGGGCACCAGAGGGTAGGGGCAGGCATACCACTCAGTCCCCAGTAAGTGCCCAGGCAGAGTCATAATCCTGTCACATATAATAGTGATAAGTACAGGAAGTGTCATGCACTTCCTTGGACTTAAAGTGATTGTAAAAATTAGATTTTTTTTTTTTTAAATAACATATACTTACCCTCCACTGTGCAGTTCGTTTTGCACAGAATGGCCCCCCGAACCTGCTCTTCTGGGGTCCCCCGGCGGCTCCTCCACACATCGTATAACCCCCCCTCCGGGGGGGGGCCTTACCTTGCGGGCACGCTCCCGTGTCCAGCATTCTGTCATCAGCAGCCTGCTATCCTCTCTGCTCGTGTCCTTCCCTGTGTGTGAGCCGCACCTCAGGACTTGCAGCACTGGACATAAAGAAAAAGCAAAACCACAGTCATCCGGCTCTTTGAAGCAGAAAACATGGGTTAGCTCAGATCAGGAGACAAAAATTAGATGGGTTTTAACCCTTCTGGCAGTATTCGCCAGAGTGGCTCTGGGTTAAATTTCAGTACCATTAACGGTAACCCCGAGCCACACGGGATTGCATTGCAGAATCCTGGTACAGCATACTTACTTTGTCACCAGGATCCTTTGATGTCCCACCGCTGTGTCCTCCACCCGATGCGGTGCAACGCATGGGGGCAGAGCCTGGCGGCAAATTCAAGAATAGACTCTCTCTATATAATACATACGGATCCGCTGATCATTCTGTACACAGGTAAAATGGCAATCTGTCCTGTAAACCAGGAACACTGATCCACACCTTCCACTGGTAAAAGTACCAGCCCCACTA
The DNA here is from genome assembly GCA_037952835.1 of Lithobates septentrionalis. Taxonomy (NCBI): domain Eukaryota; kingdom Metazoa; phylum Chordata; class Amphibia; order Anura; family Ranidae; genus Lithobates; species Lithobates septentrionalis. Next base: position 2,152,009 of record JBBDGP010002253.1, read on the forward strand.
TACTGGAACACCAGCTAGGCACACAGTTAACCCTTCGATTGCCCCTGATGTTAACCCTCTTTCCAGCCCGTCTCATTAGTACAGCGACAATGCATATTTTTTAGCACCGATCACTGTATTAGTGTCACCGGTCCACAAAAAAAATGGGGTAGTGTCCAATTTGTCCGCCACAAAATCACAGTCCCGCTATAAGTCGCTGATCGCTACCATTACTAGTAAAAAAATTCCATAAATACATCCCATAGTTTGTTGTTGACGATATAACTTTTGCGCAAACCAATCAATATACGCTTATTGGGATTTTACCAAAAAAAAAAAAAAAAAAAAAAAAAAAAAGTAGAATACATATAGGCCTAAATTGATGAAGATATTGTATTTTTTTTCCCCATTGGCTGAGTTTTATAGCATAAAGTAAAAAAAAAATAAAAAATGTTACCACCAAAAGAAAGCTCTATTTGTGGAAAAGGACATACATTTTAATTTTAGTAGTTT